>JAVIAB010000051.1:117323874-117923874 GCA_032433765.1 Megaustenia siamemsis | reverse complement strand
CACGCACACACACACACATACATTGTTAAAAGATGGCTCAAATGGAAGGTGAACTTAGTTCAGTTTTGGGTATCCACGCCCACAGGTGGCGTCATAATTACTTGTCGATATAGCAGATCTAATGTCCGGCAGTATAAACATCATTTCTGATTATTCGTCATATATTTCGTCATTATATTGTTCTCGCAATAACTAGAACTCTCTTATTTAGAGGACGCATATTTACAATGTTTATGACCTTGTTGGTTATTATGTTCATCATTTTTTTATTGATTACAAGTGACACACAGATTTGCACATTTATAATCTATCTATTGACCTTTCGAGCCGTAGCCGGCCCATAGGGCGTAGACCAAGATACTCCTTCTCTTATCTGAATTTTTTGTTCCAGCAGTTTTCAATTCTTTTAAAGATATTTTATCAAATCTCGCCATTTGTCTCTGTTCTGTGCAAGCAGCTCTATCTCATTGAGGGAGCCGAATCCTGCTGCTCTTGCCTCTCTCATCAATGTTCTTCTCAGTGTCTCTCTGGGTCTTCCTCTTTTCCTCTTACCTGTTGTTTCCCATATGAGGGCTTGCTTTGCTATTTGGTTATTATCTCTTCACATCACATGTCCAACATATGACCATCGTCTTTTCTTTATTACTGAAGATATTAGTGGTTGATTGGCGATTTCTCTAATTTCCTCGTTTGTTTTGAATTCGTTCCACGATATACCAAGTATTTTCCTTAGATATTTATTTTCGAATGCGTTCAACATTGTTTCTATATCTCTTGTTGTTTTCCAGCTTTCACACGCATACGTAAGGGTTGATAGTACATTTGATTTGAATAGTCTAAGTTTTGCGTTTGTGCTGATGAGTTTTGATTTCCTCAACTTTTCAAGGCTTCCAGAGGTTTAACATGCCACTATCGTAAAAACGATGTTGTTAGTGAAACGTAGACCTGATACATTTATAATAATATATATAATAATTTAATATAACAGGTTTGTGGCTCGGGTCATAATCTTTGGGACACTGTGAAATGGCGAAGTGCATTGGACTTCTTGATTCTTGCTGGAGATGTTTGAACCTATCCTTATCGACAAGCACTACAAGGCTAGCGTTTCTTCACCAGCAGACATAAGATAATAAATGAATATTATTATAGAGGGAAACTTCCGAGGCGATAATCAGCGAATCAATTCAGAGGAAGAGGTATGTTTACAGCACTCGGAAAAAATGACAAATGATCAACAGCAGACAAAAATCAACAACAGAAAAAAATATGGACCAAAGCAGGATCGAACCCGTACTCAGTGGTACAGCGCCTTGCCACGAAAAGCCAAACGCTAGGGAACACTGCCACTCAGCTAATTAAGCGTTTCTTCACCAGCAGACATAAAATAATAAATGAATATTATTATGGAGGAATATTTTTCTATTGCCCCTTGTTTACTTGTTGCTGATTATTTGTTATTTTTTTCTAAGTGCTGTAAACATACCTCTTCCCCTGATATGATTCGTCATTTCTTCACCAACACCATTTCGTGCCATTTCAGGCATCACTTCGTTAACAATGAATTGCGATGTGAATGTTTTATCAGCTTTGGGTTGCTTCAAATATCACCACCGACAACCTCTTTTAGGTTTACTGCGACAGATATTACGTTGAAAAGTTTAGCTTAAATAGTAAAATCAACTAAAGAATAAAACAAAACAAAAGCGTGGACAGCAAAGACATGGTGATATTAAGCTCTTTGAAACGACCGACCAGTAAAGAAAACCAACAGGGCGTGAAGATGTTGAGTGTTTCAGTGATCCATTGCCCCATGTGACATACAGATGAAAGACACAAAATTAAAAGATAGGTTATATCTTTCAGTTTGTATGTGCACTCCGAGTGATGACGCAAAACATACATTCAGCAAAACATATCTAGAGAAAGTAACATATACGTTAACCTTGGTAAACATACACATTTAAAGGCGTGTTTTATAGCGATATATATAACGATATATAAATATGGTCTTTGGTGTCTTGGCAGGCGGTTTCTAGCCAGTAGTCATAATTAGTCAATTAAAAAAAAGCAGTAGTAGCCTCCGTCAGTCATAGTTGACTATGGATTTTTTCAGCGCCATAGAAATGTTATTTTTTCTTTTCTTTTCTTTCGTCGTCTATTCTCTTTCTCTATGAATCTGAAGAACTTCTTGTTTGAGGTGAACCTTTAGAATGCGTTTCCAGAGATTGCGGTCTGCAGCTTTGTCTTCCCGTGGTGCAGGGTTTATGTTCAAAAAGTTATTATTAGTCAATAATAATTTAATTAATTAGTCAATAATTTAATTAATTAGTCAATATTAATTTAATTAATTAGTCAATAATTTAATTAATTAGTCAATAGTCTGGGTAATATTAGTGTTTTATGCTAGGTGCTGTTTTACTTAGCAGCACTCTCGTGGCTGAATCTGTCAATATTAGATAGACAGATCCGACCTCAGGATGAACAATATATTTTGGTGATGCCTGGCCTCATCTCCTTTCTCTTGCGCCTTTTGTTTTCTGAGTTTGACGTAATCACTTCCATAGATGTTGTGGTGCCGTTTTTATTTTTATTTTTATTCTCCATAACTTTATATCAGTAATAGGGGAAAGTAGCTGAAACTTGCTTAGAGTTGAAGAAACAATTCCCATTACGGCATTCACCCTATTTCTGTGGTCTGCCAGAGGACTATATGGCTGGAGAATATAGGCCGCATGTTCAATGCTATTTCTACAAGTTGTGGTGAGTAAGAGATTGTGTGTGTGTGCGCGCGTGTGTGTGTGTCCGCGTGTGTGTGTGTGTGTGCGCGCGCGTGTGTGTGTGAAGTAAAGGCTCCCTCCACACCATGCTTGACGTATTGGGAATTTAGTGCTAGCTACCATATTTTTCAATGACCAGGGCACATTTTTTGAGTGATTTTTGCCGTTATCACGCCAGACCGCCTTTGTTTCCCAGGAAAATCTCTGGTACCCATTTTGATATGCTTGGTAAACCATGGAACCTCGTCTGTCCGAAAATATAAAAAAAGAAATCAATCACTTCTGAGGATAGAACCCGAACCCTTCTGACCAGGAAGAGAGCACACTAAACACTCAGCCACCAAACAAAAAAGGGAAGACGCTGTTATAGTGTGACTCAGTCATGGGCGATAATGGAAGAATAGAAGAATATGACGATAGACAGAAGAATAAAAGAATGAGGCGATGACGATGTGAAGTAGGATAGTTTTAGGCGGCGTAGCAAAGACAATCTTCAGAGGATTAGCAAGGAGACGTTAAGTCTACCCAACTCAGTCGCTGAGTCGTAATCAACTTGAAGATTACCAGTGAAAGGCGGACATATGTCCAGTCTGTAGCTTGTAGGTTATGTAACTCGACGAAGAGGGCGATAAGCTCCAGTCGCGCAGGTGTGGACACTGAGTAGATATCACTAAGACTAGACCGGAAACTCTTATATCGGCAGACGCCTTGAAGTCCAGTGAAGACCTGAGATGAAAGCGGACAATTAAACTGCCCCGCGTAAACAAAGGGCCAAGGGAGGAGTTATGTTGTAGGTTTTTAGTTGTGGGAAAAGGTTTGAGAAGATTGACAGGTTGTCGATTAAAGTAATAAAACTATGGACATGGTCAAGAAAGGCGGAGTTAAGAGAGATAGTGACGGTCAAGAGACGTAGGTTAGGCCGTATCAGTGGTCGGGGGGTGTGGTCACCTGGGACTTAAACCCGAGACCGGGGAACTAGGGAGATTAGGAGAGGAGAGGCCCAGAATGCTTTTGGGCGAGGAGCAGTAGCTAGAGAGACATTCAGCTACACTCGGGGAGACTCAGCTACACTCAGACCGACTCAGCACAATTCGGCCACACTCGGCCAGACTGAGCACATTCAAATACTAGTTCCTCAGCACTATCAGAAAGAGACATGCAGATGGTACTTAAGAATACTATACGGTCAACAAGATAGATAGATAACCACAGATAGAACTTTATGAATACGAAACTGCCACGCACAAACGTTATTTGACAATTCACCAACGCCTGTCGGCTATGTCCAGTAACGACAATTTGTAATGCCACAAGTAGAAGTCATCAATAAAAACGTTGTTTATACTTGTACTAAAAAGATTGATGAGTTATATATGTGTGTGTCCAAGGAAAGAACAAGTAGTAAGTCAGAAAGAAGCATGAAGAAGTCCTGCAACATCACATTCCTTTCTGGTGCACGTGACCAGGACTTTATACTTTTAAAGACGGACCTGGAAGAAAAAAAGTAAGAATTTTCTCTTAACCAACTCTGACTTCCATCTACGCACTTCCAGCGTAAACCTACGCACTTCCAGCGTAAATCTACATACTTACAGCAACGAGTGCCACCGAGCAGCCAAGAAATTATAAGAAAAACACTATATTTACTATACAGAACACATTATGAAAAAAAAAAAACACTAAAGAAGCTGTCAGTTCGTGACTTTTTACTATTCCGGAGGTGAAAGATTATTTGTGTTTGAAATAATGTGAAATGCATCGGACAGCAAAGATAAACAGAGATCCTTATGCCTTATGTGAAAACTGATGTCCACTTGAGAACCTGAAAAAGACTAAGTAGTTAGTTAATTATTGTTTTAAATTAGTATATTTATTGTGTAGCTGTTTAGGATGTTTATAAAGGTGTGCTAGGTATTCCATGGACTTCAGAAACATGTAAGTTGAATTTTTCTTATTTTAGAGATTTATTTGGTATGTTGAACAATGTTAGTGTGAAGTAAATAAGTTTTTTTCTTGAGTGTTAGTGGAAGAAAGTAGAAAGGCTTTGACTTATCTAAACGTGTGTGCGTGTGTGTGTTGCTAGCGAATAAGTTTATTATTAATTAATTAATTATCAAGATGAGAGAGGCATGACTCCCACTTTGCAGACCCTGCAAGAAATTAGTAGAGTCATCACCGGTTTAGAAATAGTTTTAGACAGCAAGAAATGAGTGCCAGTATCTCAAATTACTCTGGCGATCCATCCAAGTTCAGACAATGGATGGCAGAATTGAAAAGTATGCTCTCATTTTTCCTATAAATGAGGAAGACAAGAAATTAATAGCTTTTAAAACAAGTAGAGGCGAAGTATCTGACTTCATCCAGAGAAGGCTAAAGAATGAACCTTCAAGCACATGGAAGTCCCTCCAGATAGATTTAAAAACTAGGTATGCTGCTGTAGGAGATGCCTACACTGCTTTCATACTTTTGAGGAAGTTTAAACAAGAAAGAGGAGAGACAATAACTGCATACAGTAATAGACTTTTAGAGCTAGCAGAGGAATCTGGTTTAGATACCGACAATTTTGGTAGACAATTAATAGAGATTTTTATAGATGGACTAATATCCACAGATCTAAAACTACACTTAGCGAGGCTGAACCCTGAGACGCTAGATGAAGCGATTAATGTCTCTATTAAAGAAATCGGGTTCATGAAGAAATTGAATTTAAACCTACCTGAAGAACGCCCAACCATCAGTGAATGGTTTAATAAAAGAAAAATAGTAGAAAAGCCTAGGGAAGTTAATCAAGCGAGTATTAGATGGAGAAATAAGGGACGACTAAGTGAATTGAGTAAAGAAGTATATGCAGTGAGAAGGGAAACAAGGCATGTTCACGGAAGAAGATTACCACCCCAGGAATCTAGGTGGAGGTGGAAGGACAAAAGACAAACTGCTGGACGTAAGAGCTATGAAATAAATAGTGTAGACAGGATTGAAATGAATAAGTGAATGGTAAATCAAACTTGTGGACACAGCATGTTAACCCAACACCCAGGCGTGGTTGGCAAGATCCCTCTGGAGTCAAAGAGAGCGCGCAAACCACGCACGTGGATGCGAGAAACGACCAAGTGGTCAAATCAAACGGCCCAAACATCAAGACAAACAGACTGTCTAGCCTGAAACAAACAAATTAATCAGAAAGGAGAAGGAATTAGAGGGGATGGAACAGAATTTAGAAGATGGGTCGAGCCATGCGATCAGTAATAAAATGAATGTATGTTAGTGAGAATAAAGAGACTGAGAACAGAACGATCGACAGTGCTACACAAACAGAAGGTACTGAAAGAGAAGTATTAGTGACACAGGTAAGCTGCGCACAAACACAGACTGTAGAGGTTAGAGGACAACTAAACATAATGATAAAATAACACAAACGAGGGAGGTGAAGAAACAAGTTAGAGACGCCTGTGTGGCTACAAACATCCTAGAAGATGTGATATCAAGAAAAGATGCCGAGATAAGAATTATGGAAAAGAGAAGTGAAAGAGATGAGTTGATGCTATTAGAGCTGAAAGACACAGTAGATAGGCTAGAGTGCAAAAACAAGTGTCTAGAGACAAGAATTAAAGAGCTTGAAGAACAAGAGTCTGAGACTGACAGACACAGTGTATGTATGATTCGAGAAGTTGATGAGATGAAAGCACAGAATAGCAACTTTTAGGTGAAGTTAAAGTGTCCAAGGATTTAGTTGTAAGTTTAAGAAAGGAGAAATCAGAAGTAGATGACAAAGTAAAGACCTAATACGAGAGAAGTCTGACTTAGAGGAAGAGGTAGCGTCTCTAAGGCGAAAGAAATCTACTACAGAAAATTTGAAGAAGGAAAACGAGAAAGGGAAACTTGATAGGATAGAACGCAAAACAGTGATACAAATAGTGTAGAGGTTGTAAGTAAAAGTGCTGAGAAGAAAATTAACGAACTAGCAGTGTTTCATGCATTAGAGAAAGCAGCTGATAAATATGCGCGTGAAATGGACAAGGAATTAGAGGATATGGCAGATGGGGTAAAAGGTAGCAAGAAACGTCCTGAAACTGACAGATTGCCTACAATACGAGAAAGGAGGGTTGCTGCCATAAATGAAGAGTTTGAAAAGACACAAATAGAAAAGGCAGAGCAAGTGAAATTTTGGCCATTGGGAACACCAGAACGTGATGCCATTATCGCTGAAAGAAGAAGAAAAGACGATGAAAGAGTCAAAGTAGACCTGCCTTTTGCCATACGATTGGGACGACGGCAAGAGTTTTTGACCACCAGAAAGAAATAGATAAAGGTAACAAATTCAGAGAAGATCATAGGTCAGAAAGAGGAGACCTGACAACCACTAGTGATGGAAGAGATAAAGATACAAAAAGAAGAAAACATACATATTAAGAATTGTAACTATTTTACTTGTGGATGTTGTAACTAATAATGTGTATGAGTCTACTAACTTTGAGACAAATTTTATATGTATAATGTCAGTGTGCACTGAATGATGAGTAGGAGTCTGTAAATGTACTGTTGCCTTAATGAGGAGACAGAACTATATGTATGAAGATGTTAGTGAGTCACCTGAAGTAAACAAACAAAATGGTAACCATGTTTACGTCGGTTTAAAAAAAAAGTTTGAGTCAAGTTAAGAGAACTTAGAATTTACAGGAAATAGAGTATGCATGGAGAGAGTCTTAGGAGACTAAGAAGGTACGAGAGAGTCAGTGACCCGAGTTGGAGAGACTCTCTGAGTTATATAGGAATTCCAAATGTTGAACAGCACTGTGAGATGTACAGATGTATGTATGAAGTGTGTTGTAGATATTTTGATGGAAGTCTAGACAGACTAGATTCTGTATCAAATTTAAGTCATAATTTTTATTGCTATGTGTTTGAGATTACTCTATGCTTCAATGTTCGGTCTGTCCAAGACTGTGGTGTGTATGATTTGAGGAGAAACATGTTGTGAAATGGCACATTTTTTAAAAGACAATTTTATGAAAATGTAATTATATGTTGACGGGGAGAATTGCCTAAAATTTAGGAATATGCGGGGAGAAGGAACAGATAAGAAGACTGTCGACCGACATGAGTTGACCAGTAAATTAAGCCTGTGGGCTAAGAGGTTCTGTAAGAAAAGCGTATTGCTATGCAGACAACTTTATTAGCAGTGCCAGAAGAGCACGTGCTCAGGGAGAATAAGAGAACAGAGTAGACGGGTCTTGTTTCTTTTTTCAGAACTGGCACAGATATGATGCCGAAGAAAGACTAAAACGTCTTATTAGGCAATTAGAGAGTACAGTGCGAAAGCGATCGAGCCTTAAATATTTCAGAATTGAGTTTCCACAAAATGTTTTTTGTATACATGAGACACATGTGTCGCAAAGATGTTTATTGAATGTCATGATATTGTTGTCGAATTATGAATGTTGTATATGTAAACACCAATTACAGAACCTACCAGTTTAAATTAATAGACGGAAAGAAATGTGGGTTAGACATAGACAAAACAGACGATGACCTCAATTTAGCTGGCCTACATTCAGGCTATGTCCAGAGTGACGTCACGTTAGTCAGAGGCTTCAGAGCAAAACAAAGTGGCATAGTAGAGCCATGTTGTAAGATGATTGTATACATGATGGATTTTTTGAGATTCCAGTTATAGATGTTGAATTTGTATTTCTAATGTTGTAATAATTGATGTTACAAGTATAATAATTGATATGCGAATGAGAAAAAGGAAATTGGTTAGCCCATTAAGGAAGTAGAAAGAGAGCAGTCACACTATGTTTTTATTTTGAGTTAAATTGATCAATGAATAGACCAATTCAACTGAAATGTTGAGGGAGATATATGTTATAGTGTGACTCAGTCATGGGCGATAATGGAAGAATAGAAGAATATGACGATAGACAGAAGAATAAAAGAATGAGGCGATGACGATGTGAAGTAGGATAGTTTTAGGCGGCGTAGCAAAGACAATCTTCAGAGGATTAGCAAGGAGACGTTAAGTCCTACCCAACTCAGTCGCTGAGTCGTAATCAACTTGAAGATTACCAGTGAAAGGCGGACATATGTCCAGTCTGTAGCTTGTAGGTTATGTAACTCTACGAAGAGGGCGATAAGCTCCAGTCGCGCAGGTGTGGACACTGAGTAGATTATCACTAAGACTAGACCGGAAACTCTTATATCGGCAGACGCCTTGAAGTCCAGTGAAGACCTGAGATGAAAGCGGACAATTAAACTGCCCCGCGTAAACAAAGGGCCAAGGGAGGAGTTATGTTGTAGGTTTTTAGTTGTGGGAAAAGGTTTGAGAAGATTGACAGGTTGTCGATTAAAGTAATAAACTATGGACATGGTCAAGAAAGGCGGAGTTAAGAGAGATAGTGACGGTCAAGAGACGTAGGTTAGGCCGTATCAGTGGTCGGGGGGTGTGGTCACCTGGGACTTAAACCCCGAGACCCGGGGAACTAGGGAGATTAGGAGAGGAGAGGCCCAGAATGCTTTTGGGCGAGGAGCAGTAGCTAGAGAGACATTCAGCTACACTCGGGGAGACTCAGCTACACTCAGACCGACTCAGCACAATTCGGCCACACTCGGCCAGACTGAGCACATTCAAATACTAGTTCCTCAGCACTATCAGAAAGAGACATGCAGATGTACTTAAGAATACTATACGGTCAACAAGATAGATAGATAACCACAGATAGAACTTTATGAATACGAAACTGCCACGCACAAACGTTATTTGACAATTCACCAACGCCTGTCGGCTATGTCCAGTAACGACAATTTGTAATGCACAAGTAGAAGTCATCAATAAAAACGTTGTTTATACTTGTACTAAAAAGATTGATGAGTTATATATGTGTGTGTCCAAGGAAAGAACAAGTAGTAAGTCAGAAAGAAGCATGAAGAAGTCCTGCAACAACGCCAGGTTATTTGAGAAAGTACAAAAACATATGGTAGGTATATCGTATTGCCGCTCCCTTCCTTTTGCCAGTCATGCAAACAGCATTATCATCTTGAACCCTCTAAACCATGTATTTTTTTCACACCACTTAACAATAAGAATGTTGAAGCAAAAATAAATAAATTACCTCACTGAAAGCAGTAGTTGTTCCAGTATTCCTCCACACTGAATGTTTTCTGCGATGTATCTCCAACAATTTTGTCTCCTCCCTTTTTGGTGATATACTCATATAATAATTTATCATTTATAGCAAAATGTTACATCTTCTCAATATTCCTGTATGGTGCAGAAACATGGACATTAGACAAGAAAACAGAACAGAAAATTGAAGCCTTTGAAATGTGGATATATAGAAGAATAGGTAGAATTGGATGGAAAGGAAAGAAAACAAACGATGAAGTTTTAAAACAACTAAAAATAAAAATGGAACTACTAAATACAATTAAAACAAGACAAATTAAATTTTTGTGACACGTTAAAAGACACAACAGTGTCAACAACAATTGTTGGAAGGGAAAATACAAGGTAAAAGAGGCAGAGGCAGACCAAGACTAACATGGACGAGTAACATCAAAAGATGGACAAGTCAATCTATGACAACCTGCACCATAAAAAGCAAGAAACAGAGTGAAATGGTGATCCATGGTAGCCAACCTTCGTTGCGGAGACGGCACACGTTGATGATGATTTATCATTTGACCGTCAACCAATTCCACGTTCTTACTCTAGCCCAGTTTTCACAGCTCGCACCGACAAAAATCCGTAGCAATTAAGGCCAAGATGCGGCATTTTATTCAATTTAATTGTACCTATATCGGGCATTATTTCGTTCAAGCTACTTGAAAGGTCACAGCATTCCAAAGTGTACCACGTGATTTGGAGATCTCTCGCCGTTCAATAAACACTTTAGCTTTCAGTTCAGCCTCGTCTTCCTTGAACGATGTCTAGCTTGGTCTAGATACGTCATTATTGTGAATAAGTAGAGGCTATCTAGTAGTATCGTATCGTTCTACACGTAGACCTACGAGAACCTTGTGCGGAGCTCTCTAACAAGGGCGGATGCACTGATGGACACATTGAAGAGAGTATTTATGTGTAAAGAGGCTGCATTCTGGAATTATCAACAATACTCATATTATTATTTTTTTTTTGCGGGGGTGAGGGGTGGAATGAGTTAAATTAAGCATGTCCACTGGTATTTATATTGTTCACAATTATATGAAACTATGTGGATATAGGGAGCCGCGATAGCTCAGTGGTTAGTGAACTGGACTACCACGGACAAGGGGTAGGGTTCAATCCCAACCGACGGCTCCCGGGTTCACCCAGCCATAAATGGGTACCGGATTTTTTTTTCTGGGAAAGTAAAGCAGCACGGGCGTAATACTGACCATATTACCCCAAAAATCATGTGCTGAAGGTCTGTAAAATATAGGGTCACTAACACCATATTTCCCTATACGCCACTTGGCGTGACGGGGGTACTTTACTTTACTTTACTTATGTGGATATAGATTTTGCTTGGGTATTGTTGCATTTTTAGCAATAGCTCGTCCGTTCAGCCTATATGATAAATATAATTAAAATTTTATATTTTAATATAATAATATATTATATATATATATTTTTAATGTATAAATATTTTAGCCTTTCAAGGCAGTTCGCTCAGAAATATTTTGAGCCGGTTTGTTGTTTTTTTTTTAAGATCGTCATCAAGCACACGGAACGAATTCACAGGGGCTCCTATATCCCTATCGAGAATCTCGAGAAAATCCGAAATAAATATTTGAGAGTGACTAAGAGTGTCATCAGTGAGGATGACAATTGTTGGACCTGGAACCTCTTGCGTGTTGAGAGCTTGCATGACTGACCTGCATCAGTGAGGATGACAATTGTTGGACCTGGAACCTCTTGTGTGTTGAGAGCTTGCATGACTGACCTGCATCAGTGAGGATGACAATTGTTGGACCTGGAACCTCTTGTGTGTTGAGAGCTTGTATGGCTGACCTGTCATCAGTGAGGATGACAATTGTTGGACCTGGAACCTCTGTGTGTTGAGAGCTTGTATGGCTGACCTGTCATCAGTGAGGATGACAATTGTTGGACCTGGAACCTCTTGTGTGTTGAGAGCTTGTATGGCTGACCTGTCATCAGTGAGGATGACAATTGTTGGACCTGGAACCTCTTGTGTGTTGAGAGCTTGTATGGCTGACCTGTCATCAGTGAGGATGACAATTGTTGGACCTGGAACCTCTTGTGTGTTGAGAGCTTGTATGGCTGACTGTCATCAGTGAGGATGACAATTGTTGGACCTGGAACCTCTTGTGTGTTGAGAGCTTGTATGGCTGACCTGTCATCAGTGAGATGACAATTGTTGGACCTGGAACCTTTGTGTGTTGAGAGCCTGCATGACTGACTTGTCATCAGTGAGGATGACAATTGTTGGACCTGGAACCTCTTGTGTGTTGAGAGCTTGTATGACTGACTTGTCATCAGTGAGGATGACAATTTGTGGACCTCGAACCTCTTGTGTGTTGAGAGCTTGTATGACTGACTTGTCATCAGTGAGGATGACAATTTGTGGACCTCGAACCTCTTGTGTGTTGAGAGCTTGTATGGCTGTATGCCGTTGCCTCTGTTCTACAATGTGTGCACCTTTCTACGGCTGGAAGAAAGTAAGCTTCTGTTTTTCCACTTGAGTAGGTCATGTAGATGTCACTGCCTCACTTCTTTCATGCTTCAGTTGTTAATCCATCTGTGTAAAACCCGTACCCATATATCTCTAAAAAAACTTTTCCCGGAGCATGATAAATGATAGGGCTCTCAGTTCTATCACGTATTGCTCGTTTTTTGGAGGCTCTTTCTGTAACATCTGGTATTGTTTTAGTTTTTTTTTTTTTTTTACATTTAGACCATGGTTCGGGTGTGAGAACTTTGTATTGATCCTTGTTTGGTCCTAGCATATGTGCGTGTAATCTGAAGGTCACCCTCGCAAGATGATTTGGGGCTCTTCCTTATGAGTCTGTTTTTTTTATTTTGTTAATGCTCTAGTTTATATTCCTTGCAATTATTGTCTCAGTTCGGCAACCACTGGAACTGCTATTCGTGCTGTTTCGTCCTAAATGTTTGTCTGCAACTCAAGTATTCAACCCTACCCTATCCGGGAGATACTTGTCTTAACAGGAAAAAAATACAGATACACTATGTATTTCCGAGCTGTGATCGCAGCCTTATGTTATAGTCATGAGAAAAACCTGCGCGAAAAGACATTGTTCACGATAGCTATTTTTTTAGTTAGCTGAGTGACAGTGTTCCCTAGCGTTTGGCTTTTCGTGGCAAGGCGCTGTGCCACTGAGTACGGGTTCGATTCTGCTTTGGTCCATATTTTTTCTGTTTTTTGTCATTTTTTCCGAGTGCTGTAAACATACCTCTTCCTCTGAATTGATTCGCTGATTATCGCCTCGGAAGTTTTCCTCTATAATAATATTCATTTATTATTATTTGTTTCCTCTCTTCGGCACTCTGGCCCCTTCATATATCTGTAGAATATGAATATCCTCTACCTTTTAGCTCCCAGTGGAGCATAGGTCTTCAACAAACACCTTCCAAGTCGTTCTGTTTTTTGCAATTCTTTTAAGATCGTTCCATGTCTTCCCCATCATCTTCATCTCTGCTTCGATCTGTCTTCTCCAAGAATTCCTTGGTCTTCCTCTTTGTCTTTTCCCCTGGGGATTCCAAAAAGGGCCTGTTGTGTAATACTCTCAGTTGGCTTCCGTAGTGTGTGTCCTATCCATCGCCATCGTCTATGCTGTATCTCTTTATCCACTGGTATTTGACCGGTACATTTCCATAATTCCACGTTAGTGACTTTGTCCTGTCATTTCCATCCCTTTATTCTGCGTAAGCATCCATTAATGAAAGTCTGTACCTTCGTGATTGTCAATTTTGTTATTCTCCATGTTTCACAGCCATATAATTGGACCGACTTAACATTTGAGTTGAAAATTTTTATTTTTGTATTTAACCTAATTTCTTTGGATTTCCATGTTTCCCAGTGCAATGAAAGCTCCTCTTGCTTTTGATATCCTTATTTTGGTATCATTTTCTGTTCCTCCCTCTTTATCTATATTACTGCCCAGATATATGTAAGATTGTACGTCTAGTAGAGGTATTTCTCCTAGTTTTTTTTTGGTTATTGCCGACTGCATTAATTCTCATAATGTTGGTCTTATCTCTATTAATCTTTAGTCCTAGCTGTTGTGATCTCTCATCTAATATACTCATTTTATCCTGCATCTGTTGATGGCTGTGTGATAGGAGAGCTATGTCATCAGCAAAGTCTAAATCATCAAGTTGTTTGGTCAGTGACCACTGGATTCCATTTCTGTTGTTTTGAGTTATTTTCATAATCCAATCTATGGCCAGTAGAAAGAGAAATGGGGACAGGAGGCATCCTTGCCTTACTCCTGTTCTTATTTCAAATGCTTCTGTAAGCTGTCCTTCATGCACCACTCTACATTTTGTTCTTCATACATTGTTTTTATCAGGTTAATAAACTTTATGGGGATTCCGTAATGACTCAGCAACTTCCAAAGCATTCTTCTGTCTAAACTATCAAATGCCTTTTCGTTTAGCCATATACACCATATGGGTCGGAAATAAATGACCTTTGCATGGAACCATGAATTATAAAAATGAACGAAAAAGAAAACTAAAGAAAAGTAGGAAGATAAAAAGTCAGATAATCAGCATGCCTATAGCTTGTAAGCACACAACGAGCAGCCGCAAGTAGTGAGGAATGGATGAGAAGCAAGCTACAACCATTTCCAGCTGCTCTGACGTGTTGAACATGTTTATTTGTTAGATCGGTAGTGCAAGTACACTTCAACCTCAGTCACTTTCAAGAAGGTAAGCATGCGCACATTAACTACGATCTTGGGAACTCACCATGTAGGTCCAATTTCTTGTTCAAGATATTTTAAATCGTCTATGTAGCAATCAAGTTTTAAGAAATTTTTTTTAAAAATTAGTCTGAAAATATAAATTTGTAATTTAAACCAAAACAAGAAAAATCAGAATTATAACAATTTTTTGACGAAATACAGAAAGATTTTTTTTTTTGGGGGGGGGGGGGGAGATGGGAAGAGGGAGATGGGAAGAGGGAGGGGGAGTTCATGGATTGAGGATGAGCCGTTGAGATGCTTGAAATAGTCTTGATTTATTTAAATAACAATAACCACATTTTTATTTTTTGTTTCCATTCCGCTGAAGCTCTTTGAAAAAAAAAAATGTAGTTAAAATAACAATAATTGTAATAGCTTTCAAAGCAGATGTGTGCCATATTGGCTTTTAACAAAATGGGAGGGGAGACGCAGTTTATGGCTGCCCATCTTTAGTGGCAGCTGGTGTCAATTGTTGTCATAATAAAAAAGTGGAAGAACAACGTCCTCTCATTCTCATCCCCGTATCAAAACTCACGATAGACAACCCATCCCACCTCTTATTTGAAGCACATCATACACACCAAACAAAAATAAAAACATAAGTTTGTAGAAATAGAAATACAATATTTTCTATAAGATGATGAATGGTGTAGTGACAATTTCTGGTGCTACGAGTTTGTGTATTGCGCTGAAACTTTACTTTGCTATTAGACAAGAGATGATTGTGTTGATGGACACCCTCTGAGTACAATGATGGTAGCTCTCTATACTAGAACAAGAATAATGGCTAATTTGCGCTTCTCTGCTGCAATGACACGCTCAAGAATGCGATCATTATTAAATAATACATAATAATATGTCAGGTTGCCTACATTCATACGAGCGCCTTTGTGGTGTTGGTTGCGGAACATTTTCGGTGCAGGACACCAGGTGGGATTCCTGTCATATTTTCCCCTCTCATTTACTGCTGTTGGGTGTATAATTATACTCTAACATATTTGTTATTGCATTAAAGTATTAACGTTTCAGTCTAATGGTTTTCTTTGGCGCACTTACGTTTCTAACTTGTATCATTGAGAAATGCTTCTCTCGAAATTAGAATAGACAAGGCATAAATGTTCACTGAATGTTGAATTCATTTTATCGTTGGAATTTAATTATCTTGTTTTAAAACATAAATTCACGCTAATTTTAGTATTTAAAATGTATGTGACATTGGATTTGAATTATGAATAAACGACATCCTGTAACATGAGATAAGAACACATATCAAATATAATAAATATTAAAAACTGTGCTGGGTTGCGTGTAAAGCTGCAAAAAAAACACCAAAAAAAACAAAGAAAATAATCATAAAATGGTATCAAGCAGTTAAACTAACAGAAAGACAAGACAAACTACAACGTTTCCCAAAAAGCCGTCGTCAGATATAACGAACAAACTGTACAATACAAAATTCCGAGTCAGAATGCACAACACAGATCGAAAAAAAATGGCGGAAATGACGCTGACCAGGATTTTCGTAAAACACATAATGTCATAGAAGTGTGAAGTATTCAGCTTTACTGTACTATGTCGCATTTTTGGAGGTGAAGAGAAGATGAAGCGTCTTCCTAAATGTAATTTCCCCCCCCCCCCAACTCATAGCAACCCATGCTATTTATTCAGCTGGTTCGACTGAAGAGCATCAGGCAGGAACTGAGCCCAAGTTTGATCTCTAAGCTAATCCATTAACCACTCCGCCACTAGATACTGTTACTGCAGAATGTATACATATGATTTTCTTTTGTTAAATTACTGCCTAATTTAACGGTGTTAAAGAAAAAAGTCTACAGAAATGGGTACCAGGGCATTACTCTGGAAAGGTGAGGAATGCCGCCTCGCATCGTGTGATGCGATGCATGAAGCGACACTATCCACACGTCTTTGAATACTTCTGGTTAGGCAGCCAAGCACATATGGGTGAAAATTCGCATGCTAAGACGCCGATTCAAGTCTCGTACTTTACCTTATCTTACTAGCCTACTGAACTAACTTTTCCCTTTGATCACAGCGTCCTGGTCTGTCCAGCTACAAGAAGATATCAGTTTTGCTGAGATACGATAAAATACTCACCTCATATATGACGACCTTAGGAGGCACTTTCAGCAAAAACGTTTTTCTTTAAGAAACACAACACTTATTGCTTACTATTATTATTCGCTGCTTCAACAACAAACTCACTACAACACCCACTTTCCTTAATTATTATGTTCTGATATTCCACTAATGAAAAGGTTTGTGAGTAAAAATATAATGGTTCTTTATTAGTGAACAGTAGTTTATATAAATGCGACATTATTGTTTAAAAAACTTATTATTTTAAATATCTTTTTTTCTTCAATATAAATATATCGTTATGGTTAATCGAAGGCCCCTGTATCACCGCAAACGAATTAAAATCCATAATTGCTCAACCGCCTGTGCCAGTGGAATCATCCGAATTAAAACTCATCTCATCGAAAGCCCTCATCAGATATAGCAAACAAACTGGCGGAAAATACAATGTATATAGTTTAATATATCGTAAAGCATTGAACCATGGACAGCTAAGAAGAGTAATGAAAACGTTCTGAAAGAGGCCAAAGCAAAAAGAGAGCTAATTTCCAATATTAGGAAGAAACAGTCATCATTTTTTGGCCATGTAATGAGAAGAGAACAGCTGGAATATATTGTAACAACTGTGAAAATTGAAGGACGAAGAGATAGAGGGAAGCAAAGAGAAAAGATACCAGACAGCTTAAGAGAATGGCTTGGCAGAAGGTCAACAACAGAAATGATAAATAACTGTCGAGACCGAAAGTTGTGGAGAGACATGATCGCCTACGCCAGCAGGGATGGTATTTGATGACGATGATGATGATGAAAGCATTGAACTGTCAATTGTATTTATTAACAGCAAGGAAAGGTCCATTACTCCACAAGCAAATGTTGTAGTCTAGCACGATCAAGTTTAATACTTCATATACGCACATACTCCCCCCCCCCCCACAACACCCAACAACATTAGATATAACGGCCAATCTGTCACATCTTTATTACATAATCTAGATTTAGGGACCTGGTTTAAGTTTCGAGCTAACTGAGAGAATAGAAAAAGACACCGATTGTCTAGTGCTGTCGCCATGTAATGTACAAGTTATGGTAGTATTTCACACTCGACAGATTTAAAATAAAACCTTCACATGTGAATCGTAATTTCATTTGGCTCAAAGATTCGCTCATGTGGGGGGGGGGGGGGGGGGAAGGAGAGAAAAAGAACTGGAGGGCACTTTACTGTTCATGGTGGGTGTTATGGCTTAGGTCGAGGCAGCTTACAGTTCATGGTAGGTGCCATTTTTTTATGTTTGCTCTCCATGTGCTGCGATCCGAAGCCACATTTTCGCAGTTCCTTTCACTTATAGAAAATTGCCTCGAAGGAAGCCCTGCAAACATCCTTATATCTCAGCACTGGTCTGCCCTTTGGTCTCTTTCCGTCCTTAAGTTCGCCATACAATATTTGTTTGGGAATACGATTGTTTGCCATTCTTCTTACATGGCCCAGCCACCTTAGTCTACGAATCCTAAATGTTGCCATGCTCGATGGGAGTTTGGCTCGTTGTAAGACATTATTTTGAAGTTCATAATCTTGCGAAGGCAACGTACATGAAAGCTTTTTTAACTGGAGATATAGGCTTCAATAGAATTCATATTATCGCCAAGCCGACGCAATAACTGCTACGCTACTGATGTTCTCAACACTAGATTAAGATTGGGTCAGTTAAATATTTAGACCGTGTACAGGGCATGAGGTCACATTGATGTCCTTATTTACAACTGGGAAATGCAAATTCAAACAATAACTGTACATCACATACGGAGCGGGGCGGGGAGGGCTAGAAAATGGAACTGGGAGAACCACCGTTTCGACCCAAAAGATTGTGAACGGGGGGGCCAAGCAGAAACAAAACAGCCTTCAAATACTAAAATTTCTATAAAAATGAATGTAATTACAACATTGATACCAGGCCAAGATATTTTTTTTTCATACATCCACAAAGTTACAACGCAAAGCGGCTCAACATGATTACGTGTGTTGTCGTGACTATTCCAAATCTGAACAGAGCTATAAAAAAAAAAAGGAATAACACCAAGAGATGGATCAATAACTGAATGTTATAATTTAAAAACAAGGCAAAATAATCAGGCGGATTCACTGATGTCAGCAATCGATGAGGACATAACACTTGACATAATGATGGTGACGTCAATACTCAAAAACACAACGATCAAATTCTCACTCTTTCTTCTATAGTGCGTCCTCTAGAGCGAAAAATTACAATTATATCCGCTATGGTTCATACACATACACACACTGAGAGAAAGAGAGAGAGTAAGAGACGGAAGCAGAGAGAAAAATACCAAGAATTAACAGAATGGCACGGTAGGAAGTAACAGCTGAAGTAGTAAAATTAACTTCAGAAACAGAAGACTGTGTAAAGACATAACAGGCATTGGGTTTTAATAAGATACCGTTCACATTAATAATCAAAATGAAAGCAAACAAATCACCGTACAGATCTGGACCAACTTAAACATTAAACCTATGTTGAGTTTTATTTATCACCGATAACAAAGACTTTTATTCATTAAAGTGTATTTTGATTATATTTAAATTGCCCCTCATCCCTTTCATTCCTTTCTGCAGTGAAATTGTCATGTTCTTCTTTACTTTTGCCGCAGATCGACAAACAGTTAATGGCTGACGAGTCTTGTGTCGTTTTGGCATCCACTTCTCCCCGTTAGGTTGTATTTGGCCGTCTGCCAGACTTTCGCCCTTTCCTCCCGAACAAATTAAATCCCCTGATCAATTTTGTGATCGCTTCTAAATCTCCTCTGACTGAGCACGTGATTTTGTAGTTCGATAATCTCCTTGTTATCACGTGTACATTTCCCTCTTTATTATCACGTGTACATTCCCCCCACCCCTTGTTATCACGTGTACACTTCCCTCTTTATTATCACGTGTACACTTCCCTCTTTATTATCACGTGTACACTTCCCTCTTTATTATCACGTGTACACTTCCCTCTTTATTATTACGTGTACATTCCCCCACCCCTTGTCATCACGTGTACACTTCCCTCTTTGTTATTACGTGTCCACTTCCCTCTTTGTTATTACGTGTCCATTCCACCACCCCTTGTTATCACGTGTACACTTCCCTCTTTATTATCACGTGTACATTCCCCCACCCCTTGTTACCACGTGTACACTTCCCTCTTTGTTATTACGCGTACATTTCCCTCCTTGTTATCACATGTACATTTCCTCTTGAATGTATATCTTTAGTAGCCCACACTGTTATCATTTCATATAGCCTACAGCCTGACGTAGTCATATTCTATGAACATTTATTTGACCAATTAAATTATATTTATCGGGAAATAATTAACATTGTTATGAGTTGTTGTTTTTTCCGTCACCAGCTTTATACACGCCACGCCTTCTGGTTTTGCAATGCATAGTTTAAATGCAGCGGTTCTGACATTTTCTTTTTCTGGGAAACAGCTCCCTTAACTCCATACACCCATTGGCAGGACCTACCATGGGATATAAAAATACATCATCTCTGTTGTCTTTAAACCAAAAAAAAAAGTAAAGTACCCCCGTCACGCCAAGTGACGTATAGGGAATATGGTGTTAGTGACCATACATTTTACAGACCTTCAGCACATGGTTTTTGCGGTAATGTTGTCGGTATTACGCCCGTGCCGCTTTACTTTCCCAGGAATAAATCCGGCACCCATTAAGGGCTGGGTGAGCCCGGAAGCCGACGGTTGGGATCGAACCCTACCTCTTGGCCCTATTTTGACCATCTTTTGATGTTACTCGTCCATGTTAGTCTTGGTCTGCCTCTCCCTCTTTTACCTTGTATTTTCCCTTCCAATATTACTTTTTTTTTAGGCTGTTGTGTTTTTTAACATGCCCCCAAAATTTCATTTGTCTCGTTCTAATTGTGTTTAGCATTCGCTTTTCCTTTTAGTTGTTTTAAAACTTCATCGTTTGTTTTCTTTTCTTTCCACCCAATTCTGTCTATTCTTCTATAAATCCACATTTCAAAACGGTACACCAGAAACCGATAAAAGTAAAGTACCCCCGTCACGCCAAGTGGCGTATAGGGAATATGGTGTTAGTGATCATAAATTTTACAGACCTTCGGCATATGATTTTTGGGGTATTGTGGTCGGTATTACGCCTGTGCCGCTTTACTTTCCAAGAAAAAATTCAGCCATTTAAGGCTGGGTGAACCCGGGAGCCATCGGTTGGGATCGAACCCTACCTCTTGTCCTTTGTAGTCCAGTTCACTAACCACTGAGCTATCGCGGCTCCCAGAAACCTATAAGTTATGATGAAAACAATGTCAGTATAAATGCTCTTTCTCTCTCCACTTTCTCTGATACCATTTCGGTTATCCAGGGCGATACAAAGTTCTAGCTCTTGCTCTTCTGGCTGTCTCAACCGTTGTCAATTCTTGTTGCAGCGTTTCCCGGATGTTGTCAGTCCATCTTACTGTGGTTCTACCACCAGTTTTTCTTCCATCTTCTCCTTTATATAATATTTGTTCTTATGGTATATAATCTATATAGTATTAGAACACATAATAATAAACATAAATAAAGCTAAACGGAATTTTACCATGTTCAAGAGAACGTCGGCCGCCCCATCCGATGAAGATACTGCCGACGTTTTTTTTTTTATTTACACTATCGATATCTTTGAAAACTTATCGTTTGTTATCGTAGTCCTCGTTCTCTGAAGAAGGCCGCATGTAGGTCGAAACGTTAGTATTTTGTTCGGTTCCTTTTTTGTAAAGCTGTTACCATGCTTTTCAGTGGTGTATATTAAACCACACTACTGTATCTTTGCTACCAGCTTTACCACAGCACTACATTTATTTTCCCGTTCCCTATGCTGATGATACAGTCTTAATCGCTAAGAGTGAAATGAGTTTTTAAAAATGTTACACATTTTAGTGAAGGAAAGAAAAAAATAAAAGACTCAGCCTTAATAGTAAGAAGACAAGTAATGGTGGCAGCAAAGAAAAAGACATCACCGCAATGCACAATAAAGAAAAGTGAAACCATTTTTAAACAAATAAATTGAACCAAAACCATCCAGACCCTGCTCCGCCTCTCCGCGGTGACTCTAGTAACAGACTAGCCTGTATAGTCTGACCAAGCGAGCAGGGATCGAAGAGGGAAGACAACCCGGTACTCAAAAATGTCGTGCTGAAGTCGGATGTGTTGGGCCGAAAGGCGCAAATATAACAGTTATACTGCAAACCACAACACAACGCAGACACATCCACTTAACGTCCTTTTAAGGGTGGTTGACGAAGAGGAATTCTACAGTCTACGAATATTCTAGAATACTTTAGTCATTGGGCGAACGTAAGCAAGCAAACAAATATATGAATTTATATATCTGGGAACTATGTTAACCTCAGACGATAGATGTATAACAGAAGTGATATGCAGAATAGCTGAGGCAAAATCAGCTTTCCAAACAAATGAGGAAGATACTGTGCAATCCATTTTTAACAATAAAAATAAGAAAAAGAGTTCTTAAATGTTTATATAGAGTCAGTCTTAACATATGGATGTTAATAATAAACAAATGGACAACAGACAATAAAATCACTGGGGACTTTAGAAATGTAGTTTTACAGAAGAATGTTGAGAATACCATAAACGGCCAAGAAGAGTAATGAAAACGTTCTGAAAGAGGCTAAAGCAAAAAGACAGCTAATTCTTCCATAATTAAGAATTAGCAATCATCATTTGTTGACCATGTAATGAGAAGGGAACAGTTGGAATATATTGTGACAACTGGGAATGTTAAGGGAGGAAGAGATAGAGGGAAGGAAATAGAAAAGATACCAGGCAGCTTAAGAGAATGGCTTGGCAGTAGGTCAACATCATAAATGATAAATAACTGTCGAGATCGAAAGTTGTGGAGAGACATGATCACCTTCGCCAGCAGGCATGGTTCTTGATGATGATGATACCTTCAGCTGGAACAATAAACACAACACAAACATATATTTATATATATAGGTATTTATATGTCACTTCTCTGTAGTTCGGAGCTTTTGTTTTGTTCCTCAAACACGTAAAGCTGTAAACCATACTACTTTTTCTTGTTAAAATTTTCATTCTTGTCATCATCTTTACAGCAGCTTCGCATTGTTACACATCTTGATGCACGTTATTAGGCTTTTACACCTTGTGGTATGAGGAGTAAGGCACATGTAAAAAAAAAATAAAAAAGTGGGGTGGGGTGGGCGAGGATAAGTTGTAATTTAATCCATGATCTACTGGAATAATCAAGATTGATACATTTCTCAAAAAAATATTTTTTTTTTTAATTGAGTTTATGTGTCCCATATCTATCTATTGTTCTTTTGTGCCGAAGACGGCACATAGGGCAGAACCAGAATCTAAAAAAAAAACCAGAAATCTTGCGTACCAAAATGGCACATATTGCAGAGATCACTGCTTCTAAAATGTATGGCTCTGTTTCCATAACAATACTTTTTACAATGACAGCTTGTCAAGCCATCGATCAATCTCCTTAGTCGCCTCTTACGACATCCTTGGAAGGTCACAGTGTCACTATTCTTTACTTCCCTCATAATGAGGCCCCGGCAACACACGGTAAAGCCTAATCACTTCATCGCATACATGTGTCATTCATTATGCCATTCAGATTCTCAGTAGGCCTGCCCCTTTCAGTCACTTATTTAGGCGCTCTCGTCATGTTTTTCATCCTTCATACTCGAAACGCTGTGTCCATTTTCAACAGGCATGCAACCAAAAATAAAATAATACTGCCCACTTTAAGAACCGCTGGTTTTGACTTTAGAGTCACATTTAGCCATTAATGTAGTTATACCGCTTACAGATCCCTAAATATGTTTTTTTTTTATTAAAATATAAATTCATAACCCTCGCTTGCATATTCCTCACAAAATTATCAACTGCAGGCGATAAACTGGTAATCTGCTCTCACGTGCAAGCTACTAGCCGATCAATACCGTCGAGTTGACGAGAAAAATTATAATTTATTCACTGCTTTTATTTCTGTTCCCCCGGCGAAGAGGATTCAGGACATTTTGAAATTATGACCTTGCGGGGTTATCGCGCATGCGCAAAGAATGTTTTTATTTTCAAAACACCAGATACCGTGAATTAAATGTAGTATCGATACTATAAGATAACGAGCAGCAAGTTTTAAGTTATTATCTTGTTCATGACTGTTGATTGGCAAGGATCTGCGAATCATAACATGTACTGGCAACAAACAGCAGCTATACGAATTAGCAACTAAACAGGACAATTCCAATATATAAAACAAGGAGTTAGACAAAGCAAGATTCTGTCGCCGGATTTGTTTTCACTTTGCAGCGAGCATATTATGAGATCAATAGTAGACAAAAAAGGAATTAAAGTCAACAGTTACAACATAAATAATTTGCGATGTGCGGATGACACAGTCTTAAAAGCAGAGACAGAATGAACTACAAGAAATGATAGATATAATAGTGGAAGAAAGCAATAAAAAGGGTCTCAGTCTGAATAGTAAAAAAAAAAAAACAGGAGTAATGGTCATATCAAAGAAACAATCATCACCATCATGCAGCATAAAAATAAACATGACAAACCTGAAACAAGTGCAATACGTCAAATACTTTGGCACAATAATAACATCAGATGGAAGATGCACCACAGAAATTTAAAGCAGACCAAAATAGCATTTCAGAAAATGAAAAATATCTTATGCAACAAATCTATGTCAATAAAAGTGAGAAAGAGAGTTCATTGGTGCTTTATAGAACCAATTCTGACCTATGGAAGCGAATCATGGACAGTAGACAAACAAATGAAAAGACAATCAGAGGCCACAGAGATAGGATTTCTCAGAAGAATGTTGAAAGTTCCCTGGACAGCTAAAAAGACCAATGAGGAAGTTCTCAAAGAGGCCACTACAAAAAGGGAACTCATAAAAAACATCAGAAAGAAGCAATCAACATTTTTAGGGCACATCATGAGAAGAGGAAAGTTGGAATATTTGGTTACAACTGGTAAAATAAAAGGAAAGAGAGATCGCGGACGACAAAGAGAGAAAATACTGGATAGCTTGGTGTCATGGTATGGAAAACAGTCAACAACAGAACTGATACGATTCACTGTGGATAGAAGATTGTGGAAGGACATGATCGCCTGCGCCAACCGGTGTGGCACATGATGATGATGATCTTGTTTATTCTGCGACCAGATCTGTCTATCCAATATTGGCAGATTCAGCCACGAGAAAAGCTGTTCAGTAAAACAGCATCCAACATAAGACACTAACATTTTACAAAACTACTGGCTAATCATGTTTGCCTGTTACAAACCGTTTATTAAGACCCAAAAGGCCACATATTTATATATGTGTATTTATATATATATATATATATATATATATATATATATATATATATATATATATATATATATATATATATATGTATATGTATGTATGTACAAAGTGCAATACTATATTTTATCTTTGCACATTGTGTATTGGTTTGTCAAAGTCGATAACTGTAAGTATATCGACAGTTCTTGTACCCTTAATTAAACTATATTATAGATATTATTGTACAAAGAATTATTGAGTTATTAGCGGGTCATCACCATTGCACTACGAACACGTCCATAGGTGCTCAGATCCCCTCCTTAGCAAGTCTCGCAGTGTCCAGCGACTGACGACTCAAGTTCTGTGTTGGTTAATTAGTCTTCTTACGCGCCCACTAAGTTACTTACTGTCGTCATGATTGATATGGTCGCTGAACGTCGATGCTGTGAATGGTCTAGACTCACGTGCACTCACTCAGTTGCACGGTCCTGAACCAGTTTCCATGTTATAGACTGGCCAACTCCAAGCAGTTAGCTCTACGGCACTTGGAAGTACCGTGGGCGTTTGTTTTCGTCGTTATTTTTGGCCATGTAATGAGAAGGGAACAGCTGGAATATATCGTAACAACTGGAAAAATCGAGGGATGAAGAGATATAGGGAAGCAAAGAGAAAAGATGCCAGACAGCTTAAGAGAATGGCTTGGCAGAATGTCAACAACGTAAATGATAAATAACTGTCGAGAACGAAAGTTGTGGAGAGACATGATCACCTACGCCAGCAGGCATGGTATTTGATGATGATGATGATGATGATGATGATGAAAGCATTGAACTGTCAATTGTATTTATTAACAGCAAGGAAAGGCCCATTACTCCACCAGCAAATGTTGTAGTCTAGCACGATCAAGTTTAATACTTCACATACCCCCCTCCCCCCCACCCTCCCACAACACCCAACAACATTAGATATAACGGCCAATCTGTCACATCTTTATTACATTATCTCTATTTAGGGACTTGAGTAGTAGACCAGGAGGGAAATGGTCTTACTTTTTTAGTTGACCAAAGAGTAGGGTATACCCTACGAAGTCCAGTACCCTATGAGTACAAGAGTTATATAGAGACTGCGCCAAGCTGCGCCAAGCTGCGCCAAGCTGCACCAAGCTGCGCCAAGCCAGAGTGATGTCATGATATATATGTATATATATATGAATAGGGGTTGTATAGTCCATGAAGAGAGTTCGTGGTTGAGGGGATAATTACTGAGTCATGTATTGGACATCAGTTTTTCCCGCCAAAGTGACTTCCAATAGGAGCTAGTGTGTGTGTGTGTTGTCCGGCTATAGACCACGCCCACTCCGGAAGTGAAACTACCATATTAGGGAGTAGTGATACGTTAGTTATTTCATAGTTATGGTGAGTATATATACATATAATAGTAATAAGTTAATAGTTATTATATCTACGTTGACGTAAATGGGCCCCGTATTTAAGATATGGACCATAAGTAGGTATATATACATACATATATATTGGCAAATCTTGCTGGCGGTATTAACGAACAGTCATTTTCTCCCACCGTGCCACATAATGACCCAATCAATAAACCGCTCCCGTGAGATTAAAGATTTCTTTTTCCCAAGCGGTCTCGCTGCGTCGCTATGCTGACTGGAATTATCGAATTTGTAACATAGGTGTAAGAAATACTAAGATATGTCCAATGGTCGTTAGAGAGCCAGAGTTTACCCCAACGAGCTTAGGAGGAAAGATATGTGTAGTACATGTCAGCTGCCTCACAAAGCATGTATATTTGGGAACAGAACCCAAAAAAAACCTGTGTGCGTGTTCATGTGTGTGTATGTGCATATTACTCAGAGAGTAAACAAAAGGACCAGTCTTCGGATAGCTTCGCTGACTGATACAAAATTTAATGTTTATTGATGGAGAGGTACCTGTGTTCGTGTGTGGGTCGTAGAACAAGCGGATGAATAGCAGGGTTTGATGGAGAGGTGATTGTGTGTTTGTGTGATTCAGTATACAAATAGCTGTATAAATATATATTGAAGTGATAAGTAGAGCGATCAATCGCTCACCCAATATGTCCATACACATTCGTTACATCACTATAAAGTGGTTATCAATATCAACACACCGTAAGCAATAAGAACCACTAAAAGAATCGACCCCAAAACGCGAACTCCACAAACATCTGTACCTATATGATAGTCGTAACTTACCGTTAATGTTATTAATAAAGGTGACGCATACGTGATGTATAACTAAGAGGTCTGCCCTATAGTGGTAGTAAGATGAATATTATAGATAATCATAGTTGAGCGACGGTATTACGCTAACAAAGGTAAAATGACCGACCTTTCGTATGGTGTACACATTAACACCCCTACATCTTATACAGTCTGTCATGGTAATGTGATAGAAGAAGAAACTGATGTTTAGGGGTAAGTCCCAAACATTTTTCTTGTATTTTCATCATCTAAATAATCGTTTTTAAACCCGGAATTATTATCAGATAGAACGACACATGATAGTGATGGTTAGCTTATTTTTTATTCACATATAGTCGAGTTTGGACTCGTTGTAAAGATAATTTTAAGAGTAGTTATATGTTTAATGTTTAGTTCCTTTAAAAAACAATAAAGCTACTATACTTGTAACTAATCCTGTTTAACATTAAAATAAATACCCATATTAATGGTAGCCAATAGAGCACCACAGAATGAATCTGTACGAGTACGCTTCATTGACCGAAAGAAGGCTATTGTTCCACACGCGTCCCGGGGATAATTGATATAATTGCTCTCTCGCGAGTGGCGTGTGACATTGTATAGCACTTGAGGGTTTATTGTGCGTGCACTAAAAAGGTGAACTTTAACACATAGGCGCGTTACTAAATAAACAAGTAATTTACTACTAATATATATATATATATATATATATATATATATATATATATATATATATATATATATAATATACGTTATTTATTTTTAAATCCTGCATCTCGAGACATGCAAATAGATACCAAACAAGATATAGTTTTTAGTATAACAAGTTATTTTCTTTCATCAATGTGCCGGCTTCGTAACTAAGGTATATTTCTGTCTCGCTCTCTCTCTCTCTCTCTCTCTCTGTCTGTTTGTGATTGTATGTATGTGTGTGTGTATGTATGTATAGCTGTATGTTTATAGATTATTCACTCTAGTTCGCTGTTTGTCTAAACCTATGTTATTACTATAGGATAAAAGTCAACAGACTAATAGAACGAATATCTTAATACCTTTTACAGCTCGATGATTAATGACAACGCTGAAAGACAAAAAAAAAAAAAAAAAAAACAAGGCGACCCGGTTAGTGTTAGTCATATATAGACGTAATCTATATCAAAGTATGCGTATTTTAAACCAGTTTTTATACTAAAGCAGTTATTTTATAAATAACATTACAGTGTAAACGTTCAGCCGAGTACATATTTTTGTCTTTATATATATATATATAAAAGGCGAACTAAAAATCCTAAAAAGCTACTTACATAGTCATTATAGTTAGACACACCGAGCAGGAATTTAGATTCAATGTCCAAAAAGTTAGACCAAATCGCAAAATTTTAGCACCAGAACACAACAATTTAGGCTCATAAGCAAAAAGTCGAGCTGAAAACCTTACAAACCTACTCATATAGGCGTAATAGTTAGACACAATGAGCAGGAAGTAATAGCAAAAATCCAAAAGTTACGCCTAAGCGCAAAAAATGTTACCCCAGAATACAAAATATAGGCTCGTATTAAAAAAGTCGACCTGAAAAGCGTAAAATTCTACACACATAGTCATAATAGTTAGATACACCGAGCAGGAATATAGATTCAATGTCCAAAAAGTTAGACGAAAGCGCAAAATTTTATCACCAGAACACAAAAGTTAGGCTCATAAGCAAAAATCCGATTTGAAAACCATACAAACCTACTCATATTGGCATAATAGTTAGACACAACGAGCAGGAAGGTATATCCAAAAGCCCAAAAGTTACGCCAAATCGCAAAAAAGGTTACCCCTAGAACACAAAATATAGGTTCGTATTAAAAAAGTCGACCTAAAAAGCCTAAAAATCTACGCACATAGTCATAATAGTTAGACACAACAAGTAGAAAGTTATAGTCAAGGTCCAAAAAGTTAGGCAAAATCGCAAAATTTTAGCACCAAAACACAAAAAAAAAAAATTTAGGCTCATAAGGAAAGAGTCGATCTCAAACCCTAAAAGCTACCCCCCATTCTTATACTAGTTAGACGCATCGAACAGATAGTTATATCCAAAGTCCCAAAAGTTACGCCAAAGCGCAAAATATTTACCCTCAGAACACAAAAAAAATGTAGTCTCATATTCAAAAAGGCGAATTAAAAAGCTACTCACATAGTCATAATAGTTAGACACAACGACCAGGAATTTAGATTCAATGTCCAAAAAGTTAGAACAAATCGCAAAATTTTAGCACCAGAACACACAAATTTAGGCTCATAACCAAAAAGTCGGTCTGAAAACCTACAAATCTACTCCCATACTCATACTAGTTAGACGTGTCGAACAGATAGTTATATCCGAAGTCCAAAAAGTTAGGCCAAATCGCTAACATTTTACCACCAGAACACAAAAAATGTAGACGCATATTCAAAAAGTCGACCTAAAAAACCCTAAAATGCTACTCATATAATCATAATTGTAAGACACAAAGAGCAGGAAGTTATATCCAAAGTCCCAAAAGTTACGCCAAACCACAAAAATGTTACCCCCAGAACACAAAAATGTAGGTTCGTTTTAAAAAAGTCGACCTAAAAGCCCTAAAAATCTACGCACATAGTCATAATAGTTAGACACAACGAGTAGAAAGTTATAGTCAAAGTCCAAAAAGTTAGGGCTAATCGCAAAATGTTAGCACCAAAACAGAAAAAAATTTAGGCGCATAAGCATAAAGTCGATCTGAAAACCATACAAAGCTACTCCCATACTCATACTAGTTAGGCACAACGAGTAGAATGTTATATCCAAAGTCACAAAAGTTAGGCCAAAGCGCAAAATTTTAGCACCAAAACACACAAAAAAATTAGGCTCATAACCATAAAGTCGATCTGAAAACCATACAAAGCTACTCCCATACTCATACTAGTTAGACACAACGAGTAGAAAGTTATATCCAAAGTCACAAAAGTTAGACCATATCGCAAAATTTTAGCACCAGAACAAATAAAATTTAGGCTCGTATTAAAAAAAGTCGATCTGAAAATCCTAAAAAACTACTCATATAGTCATAATATTTAGACACAAGAGTAGGAAGTTATATCCAAAGTCCCACAAGTTACACCAAATCGCAAAATGTTAGCACCAAAACAGAAAAAAATTTAGGCGCATAAGCATAAAGTCGAGCTGAAAACCCTACAAAGCTACTCCCATACTCATACTAGTTAGGCACAACGAGTAGAATGTTATAGTCAAGGTCCAAAAAGTTAGACCAAAACGTAAAATTTTAGCCCCAAAACACAAAAAATTTAGGCTCATAAGCATAAAATCGATCTGAAAACCATACAAAGCTACTCCCATACTCATACTAGTTAGACACAACGAGTAGAAAGTTATATCCAAAGTTCCAAAAAGTTAGACCATATCGCAAAATTTTAGCACCAGAACAAAAAAAATTTAGGCTCGTATTAAAAAAGTCGATCTGAAAATCCTAAAAAGCTACTCATATAGTCATAATAGTTAGACACAAGAGTAGGAAGTTATATCCAAAGTCCCAAAAGTTACACCAAATCGCAAAATGTTAGCACCAAAACACACCAAAAAAAAATTTAGGCTCATAACCAAAGAGTCGATCTCAAACCCTACAAAGCTACTCCCAAACTCATACTAGTTAGACGCGTCGAACAGATAGTTATATCCAAAGTCCCAAAGGTTACGCCAAATCGCAAAAATTTTTTACCCTCATAACACAAAAAATGTAGGCTCATATAAAAAAGGCGATCTAAAAATCCTAAACAGCTACTCACATAGTCATAATAGTTAGACACAACGACCAGGAATTTAGATTCAATGTCCAAAAAGTTAGAACAAATCGCAAAATCTTAGCACCAGAATACACAAATTTAGACCCATAAGTAAAAAGTCGATCTGAAAACCCTACAAATCTACTCCCAAACTGATACTAGTTAGAAACATCGAAAAGATAGTTATATCCAAAGACCAACAAGTTAGGCCAAAGCGCAAACATTGTACCACCAGAACACAAAAAAATGTAGGCGCATATTAAAAAAGTCGACCTAAAAACCCTACAAACCTACTCATATTGGCATAATAGTTAGACACAACGAGCAGGAAGGTATATCCAAAATCCCAAAACTTACGCCAAATAGCAAAATTTTAGCACTAGAACACAAGAATGTAGGCTCGTATTAAAAAAAGTTGACATAAAAAGCCTAAGATCGACGCACATAGTCATAATAGTTAGACACAGCGAGTAGAAAGTTATAGTCAAGGCCCAAAAAGTTAGGCCAAATCGCAACATTTTAGCACCAACACACACACAAAATTTAGGATCATAACCATAAAGTCGATCCGAAAACCCTACAAAGCTACTCCCATACTCATACTAGTTAGACACAACGAGTAGAAAGTTATATCCAAAGTTCCAAAAAGTTAGACCATATCGCAAACTTTTAGCACCAGAACACAAAAATTTAGGCTCGTATTAAAAAACTCGATCTGAAAATCCTTAAAAGCTACTCATATAGTCATAATAGTTAGACACAAAGAGTAGGAAGTTATATCCAAAGTCCCAAAACTTACACCAAATCGCAAAAATGTTACCCCCAGAACACAAAAATGTAGACTCGTATTAAAAACTCGACCTAAAAAGCTTAAAAATCTACCCACATAGTCATAATAGTTAGACACAACGAGTAGAAAGTTATAGTCAAGGTCCAAAAGGTTAGCCACACTATGTTGAATCATATTCAGGGCGCGTAGACATTACCCTGTTCAATAGACCCACTACTAACTGGATAGTGGAGAACTTTCCCACCCCAAGATTTTAATTATTTCACCTACATGGCTTCTCGGTTGTCTGTCCTTTGTTAAAGTGACAAAGATATTGAAATCCAAAGAGGTTAGGATAAGTACAAGAATAAAAATTTCCAACGCGCTTGTTAAGTCAGTCCCATAAAACTCGGCCTCTGCTATTTCAAAACTAACTTGAAAGTTGTCCTCTACTATTTCAAAAGTTGTCCTTCTCAATTCAAAAGTTGTCTTTGTCAAATAAAAAGTTGTCCTCTACTATTTCAAAAGTTGTCCTATACTATTTCAAAAGTTGTCCTTTCCAATTCAAAAGTCTACCTTTACTATTTCAAACGTTGTCCTTTACGAGGATATCTTAAAACAAGACAAATGAAATTTTTGGAGCATGTTAATAGGTGCTGTCTTGTTTTAAGATATCCTCGTTTGTTTTCTTTTCCTACCATCCAATTCTACCCAGTTTAAAAAGCCCTGGTGTTCGTTTGGTGTACGCTTTTTGTAGTAGCAGTAGTTATTGTTGTAGCCGTAGTAGGTGTAGTAGTAGTTGGTTGTGGAAGTTGTAATAGTTGTAGTAGTAGTTGGTTGTGGAAGTTGTAGACGAAGTAGTTGTAGAAGTTGTAGTAGTAGTAGTAGTACTAGTGGAAGTTGTTAGATGATGTGTTGGTTTAGCCGAGGACAACTTTTGAAATAGTAGCGGACAACTTTTGAAATAGTAGAGGACAACTTTTGAAATAGCAGAGGACAACTTTTGAAATAGTAGAGGACAACTTTTGCTTTGACAAAGACACCTTTTGAATCGAGAAGGACAACGTTTGAAATAGTAAAGGTAGACTTTTGAATTGGAAAGGACAACTTTTGAAATAGTATAGGACAACTTTTGAAATAGTAGAGGACAACTTTTTATTTGACAAAGACAACTTTTGAATTGAGAAGGACAACTTTTGAAATAGTAGAGGACAACTTTCAAGTTAGTTTTGAAATAGCAGAGGCCGAGTTTTATGGGACTGACTTAACAAGCGCGTTGGAAATTTTTATTCTTGTACTTATCCTAACCTCTTTGGATTTCAATATCTTTGTCACTTTAACAAAGGACAGACAACCGAGAAGCCATGTAGGTGAAATAATTAAAATCTTGGGGTGGGAAAGTTCTCCACTATCCAGTTAGTAGTGGGTCTATTGAACAGGGTAATGTCTACGCGCCCTGAATATGATTCAACATAGTGTGGCTAACCTTTTGGACCTTGACTATAACTTTCTACTCGTTGTGTCTAACTATTATGACTATGTGGGTAGATTTTTAAGCTTTTTAGGTCGAGTTTTTAATACGAGTCTACATTTTTGTGTTCTGGGGGTAACATTTTTGCGATTTGGTGTAAGTTTTGGGACTTTGGATATAACTTCCTACTCTTTGTGTCTAACTATTATGACTATATGAGTAGCTTTTAAGGATTTTCAGATCGAGTTTTTTAATACGAGCCTAAATTTTTGTGTTCTGGTGCTAAAAGTTTGCGATATGGTCTAACTTTTTGGAACTTTGGATATAACTTTCTACTCGTTGTGTCTAACTAGTATGAGTATGGGAGTAGCTTTGTAGGGTTTTCGGATCGACTTTATGGTTATGATCCTAAATTTTGTGTGTGTGTTGGTGCTAAAATGTTGCGATTTGGCCTAACTTTTTGGGCCTTGACTATAACTTTCTACTCGCTGTGTCTAACTATTATGACTATGTGCGTCGATCTTAGGCTTTTTATGTCAACTTTTTTAATACGAGCCTACATTCTTGTGTTCTAGTGCTAAAATTTTGCTATTTGGCGTAAGTTTTGGGATTTTGGATATACCTTCCTGCTCGTTGTGTCTAACTATTATGCCAATATGAGTAGGTTTGTAGGGTTTTTAGGTCGACTTTTTGAATATGCGCCTACATTTTTTTGTGTTCTGGTGGTACAATGTTTGCGCTTTGGCCTAACTTGTTGGTCTTTGGATATAACTATCTTTTCGATGTTTCTAACTAGTATCAGTTTGGGAGTAGATTTGTAGGGTTTTCAGATCGACTTTTTACTTATGGGTCTAAATTTGTGTATTCTGGTGCTAAGATTTTGCGATTTGTTCTAACTTTTTGGACATTGAATCTAAATTCCTGGTCGTTGTGTCTAACTATTATGACTATGTGAGTAGCTGTTTAGGATTTTTAGATCGCCTTTTTTATATGAGCCTACATTTTTTGTGTTATGAGGGTAAAAAATTTTTGCGATTTGGCGTAACCTTTGGGACTTTGGATATAACTATCTGTTCGACGCGTCTAACTAGTATGAGTTTGGGAGTAGCTTTGTAGGGTTTGAGATCGACTCTTTGGTTATGAGCCTAAATTTTTTTTGGTGTGTTTTGGTGCTAACATTTTGCGATTTGGTGTAACTTTTGGGACTTTGGATATAACTTCCTACTCTTGTGTCTAACTATTATGACTATATGAGTAGCTTTTTAGGATTTTCAGATCGACTTTTTTAATACGAGCCTAAATTTTTTTTTGTTCTGGTGCTAAAATTTTGCGCTATGGTCTAACTTTTGTGACTTTGGATATAACTTTCTACTCGTTGTGTCTAACTAGTATGAGTATGGGAGTAGCTTTGTATGGTTTTCAGATCGATTTTATGCTTATGAGCCTAAATTTTTGTGTTTTGGGGCTAAAATTTTACGTTTTGGTCTAACTTTTTGGACCTTGACTATAACATTCTACTCGTTGTGCCTAACTAGTATGAGTATGGGAGTAGCTTTGTAGGGTTTTCAGCTCGACTTTATGCTTATGCGTCTAAATTTTTTTCTGTTTTGGTGCTAACATTTTGCGATTTGGTGTAACTTGTGGGACTTTGGATATAACTTCCTACTCTTGTGTCTAAATATTATGACTATATGAGTAGTTTTTTAGGATTTTCAGATCGACTTTTTTTAATACGAGCCTAAATTTTATTTGTTCTGGTGCTAAAATTTTGCGATATGGTCTAACTTTTGTGACTTTGGATATAACTTTCTACTCGTTGTGTCTAACTAGTATGAGTATGGGAGTAGCTTTGTATGGTTTTCAGATCGACTTTATGGTTATGAGCCTAATTTTTTTGTGTGTTTTGGTGCTAAAATTTTGCGCTTTGGCCTAACTTTTGTGACTTTGGATATAACATTCTACTCGTTGTGCCTAACTAGTATGAGTATGGGAGTAGCTTTGTATGGTTTTCAGATCGACTTTATGCTTATGCGCCTAAATTTTTTTCTGTTTTGGTGCTAACATTTTGCGATTAGCCCTAACTTTTTGGACTTTGACTATAACTTTCTACTCGTTGTGTCTAACTATTATGACTATGTGCGTAGATTTTTAGGGCTTTTAGGTCGACTTTTTTAAAACGAACCTACATTTTTGTGTTCTGGGGGTAACATTTTTGTGGTTTGGCGTAACTTTTGGGACTTTGGATATAACTTCCTGCTCTTTGTGTCTTACAATTATGATTATATGAGTAGCATTTTAGGGTTTTTTAGGTCGACTTTTTGAATATGCGTCTACATTTTTTGTGTTCTGGTGGTAAAATGTTAGCGATTTGGCCTAACTTTTTGGACTTCGGATATAACTATCTGTTCGACACGTCTAACTAGTATGAGTATGGGAGTAGATTTGTAGGTTTTCAGATCGACTTTTTGGTTATGAGCCTAAATTTGTGTGTTCTGGTGCTAAAATTTTGCGATTTGTTCTAACTTTTTGGACATTGAATCTAAATTCCTGGTCGTTGTGTCTAACTATTATGACTATGTGAGTAGCTTTTAATTCGCCTTTTGAATATGAGACTACATTTTTTTTGTGTTCTGGGGGTAAATATTTTGCGCTTTGGCGTAACTTTTGGGACTTTGGATATAACTATCTGTTCGATGCGTCTAACTAGTATAAGAATGGGGGGTAGCTTTTAGGGTTTGAGATCGACTCTTTCCTTATGAGCCTAAATTTTTTTTTTTTTTGTTTTGGTGCTAAAATTTTGCGATTTTGCCTAACTTTTTGGACCTTGACTATAACTTTCTACTTGTTGTGTCTAACTATTATGACTATGTGCGTAGATTTTTAGGCTTTTTAGGTCGACTTTTTTAATACGAACCTATATTTTGTGTTCTAGGGGTAACCTTTTTTGCGATTTGGCGTAACTTTTGGGCTTTTGGATATACCTTCCTGCTCGTTGTGTCTAACTATTATGCCAATATGAGTAGGTTTGTATGGTTTTCAAATCGGATTTTTGCTTATGAGCCTAACTTTTGTGTTCTGGTGATAAAATTTTGCGCTTTGGTCTAGCTTTTTGGACATTGAATCTATATTCCTGCTCGGTGTATCTAACTATTATGACTATGTGTGTAGAATTTTACGCTTTTCAGGTCGACTTTTTTAATACGAGCCTATATTTTGTATTCTGGGGTAACATTTTTTGCGCTTAGGCGTAACTTTTGGGATTTTTGCTATTACTTCCTGCTCATTGTGTCTAACTATTACGCCTATATGAGTAGGTTTGTAAGGTTTTCAGCTCGACTTTTTGCTTATGAGCCTAAATTGTTGTGTTCTGGTGCTAAAATTTTGCGATTTGGTCTAACTTTTTGGACATTGAATCTAAATTCCTGCTCGGTGTGTCTAACTATAATGACTATGTAAGTAGCTTTTTAGGATTTTTAGTTCGCCTTTTATATATATATATATAAAGACAAAAATATGTACTCGGCTGAACGTTTACACTGTAATGTTATTTATAAAATAACTGCTTTAGTATAAAAACTGGTTTAAAATACGCATACTTTGATATAGATTACGTCTATATATGACTAACACTAACCGGGTCGCCTTGTTTTTTTTTTGTTTTTTTTTTTGTCTTTCAGCGTTGTCATTAATCATCGAGCTGTAAAAGGTATTAAGATATTCGTTCTATTAGTCTGTTGACTTTTATCCTATAGTAATAACATAGGTTTAGACAAACAGCGAACTAGAGTGAATAATCTATAAACATACAGCTATACATACATACACACACACACATACATACAATCACAAACAGACAGAGAGAGAGAGAGAGAGAGCGAGACAGAAATATACCTTAGTTACGAAGCCGGCACATTGATGAAAGAAAATAACTTGTTATACTAAAAACTATATCTTGTTTGGTATCTATTTGCATGTCTCGAGATGCAGGATTTAAAAATAAATAACGTATATTATATATATATATATATATATATATATATATATATATATATATATTAGTAGTAAATTACTTGTTTATTTAGTAACGCGCCTATGTGTTAAAGTTCACCTTTTTAGTGCACGCACAATAAACCCTCAAGTGCTATACAATGTCACACGCCACTCGCGAGAGAGCAATTATATCAATTATCCCCGGGACGCGTGTGGAACAATAGCCTTCTTTCGGTCAATGAAGCGTACTCGTACAGATTCATTCTGTGGTGCTCTATTGGCTACCATTAATATGGGTATTTATTTTAATGTTAAACAGGATTAGTTACAAGTATAGTAGCTTTATTGTTTTTTAAAGGAACTAAACATTAAACATATAACTACTCTTAAAATTATCTTTACAACGAGTCCAAACTCGACTATATGTGAATAAAAAATAAGCTAACCATCGCTATCATGTGTCGTTCTATCTGATAATAATTCCGGGTTTAAAAACGATTATTTAGATGATGAAAATACAAGAAAAATGTTTGGGACTTACCCCTAAACATCAGTTTCTTCTTCTATCACATTACCATGACAGACTGTATAAGATGTAGGGGTGTTAATGTGTACACCATACGAAAGGTCGGTCATTTTACCTTTGTTAGCGTAATACCGTCGCTCAACTATGATTATCTATAATATTCATCTTACTACCACTATAGGGCAGACCTCTTAGTTATACATCACGTATGCGTCACCTTTATTAATAACATTAACGGTAAGTTACGACTATCATATAGGTACAGATGTTTGTGGAGTTCGCGTTTTGGGGTCGATTCTTTTAGTGGTTCTTATTGCTTACGGTGTGTTGATATTGATAACCACTTTATAGTGATGTAACGAATGTGTATGGACATATTGGGTGAGCGATTGATCGCTCTACTTATCACTTCAATATATATTTATACAGCTATTTGTATACTGAATCACACAAACACACAATCACCTCTCCATCAAACCCTGCTATTCATCCGCTTGTTCTACGACCCACACACGAACACAGGTACCTCTCCATCAATAAACATTACATTTTGTATCAGTCAGCGAAGCTATCCGAAGACTGGTCCTTTTGTTTACTCTCTGAGTAATATGCACATACACACACATGAACACGCACACAGGTTTTTTTTGGGTTCTGTTCCCAAATATACATGCTTTGTGAGGCAGCTGACATGTACTACACATATCTTTCCTCCTAAGCTCGTTGGGGTAAACTCTGGCTCTCTAACGACCATTGGACATATCTTAGTATTTCTTACACCTATGTTACAAATTCGATAATTCCAGTCAGCATAGCGACGCAGCGAGACCGCTTGGGAAAAAGAAATCTTTAATCTCACGGGAGTGGTTTATTGATTGGGTCATTATGTGGCACGGTGGGAGAAAATGACTGTTCGTTAATACCGCCAGCAAGATTTGCCAATATATATGTATGTATATATACCTACTTATGGTCCATATCTTAAATACGGGGCCCATTTACGTCAACGTAGATATAATAACTATTAACTTATTACTATTATATGTATATATACTCACCATAACTATGAAATAACTAACGTATCACTACTCCCTAATATGGTAGTTTCACTTCCGGAGTGGGCGTGGTCTATAGCCGGACAACACACACACACACTAGCTCCTATTGGAAGTCACTTTGGCGGGAAAAACTGATGTCCAATACATGACTCAGTAATTATCCCCTCAACCACGAACTCTCTTCATGGACTATACAACCCCTATTCATATATATATACATATATATCATGACATCACTCTGGCTTGGCGCAGCTTGGTGCAGCTTGGCGCAGCTTGGCGCAGTCTCTATATAACTCTTGTACTCATAGGGTACTGGACTTCGTAGGGTATACCCTACTCTTTGGTCAACTAAAAAAGTAAGACCATTTCCCTCCTGGTCTACTACTGACCTGGTTTAAGTTTGAGCTAACTGGGAGTATAGAAAAAGACACCAATAATGATGATGATGATGATGATGATGATATACTATAACTTAGTGGGCGTGTAAGAAGACTTATCTACCAACACAGAACTGGAGTCGTCAGTCGCTGGACACTGCGGGACTTGTTGAGGCGAGGATCTGAGCACTTATGGACATGTTCGGAGTGCAATGAAGATGACCCGCTAATAACTCAATAACACTATATACTATACTTATTCTACTTAATTAAAAAATTACAGTATTTCAATCTACATATGCATATTTCTTCAAAACTTCCTCATGAAAATAAAATGTTTTTGTTTTGTTTAAACAATAACTTAGGATTTCAGATGTGACATCGTAGATAAGCGCCATCCTAACCATCGCCTGCAGCTCAGTTGTGGTCCGCGAGACTTATTTTGGTGGCCAGCGGACCTCTACGACGGTTTTCATTAATGAAATATAAACCAACACCATCGTTAATTTAAAAATTGTGGTTTAAGAAAATAATAATAAGTCAATTTGTATATGCAGGCGATAGCTCAGTGGTTAGTTAACTGGACTACAAAGGACAAGGGATAGGGTTCGATCCCAACAGACGGCTGCCGGGTTCACCCAACCTTTAATGGATACCGGATTTGTTTCTGGGAAAGTGAAGCGGCACGGGCGTAATACCAACCACATTACCCCAAAAATCATATGTCAAAGGTCTGTAAAATGTATGGTTACTAACACCATATTCCCTATACGCCACTTGGCGTGAGGGGTGTACTTTACTTTTTTTTTTTTTACTCTTATATGCAGGCTCTATAGTTCCCATCAAAACAAATAACAACAGGGCTAAAACTAAGAATAGCAAAATGCTACATCTTCTCAATATTCCTGTATGGTGCAGAAACGTGGACATTACATCAGAAAACAGAACAGAAAATTAAAGCCTTTGAAATATGGATCTATAGAAGAATAGGTAGAACTGGATGGAAAGGAAAGAAAAAAAACGTTGAAGTTTTAAAACAACTAAAAATGAAAAGAGAACTACTAAACACAATTCAAACAAGACAAATGAATTTTTTTGGGAAATGTTAAAAGACACAACAGCCTAATAAAAGTAATATTGGAAGGGAAAATCAGGGTAAAAGAAGCAGAAGCAAACCATGACTAACATGGGCTAGTAACATCAAAAGATGGACAAGTCAACCTATGACAATCTGCACCGTCAAAGCAGACAGAGTGGAATGGCGCTCCATGGTAGCCAACCCTCGTTGCAGAGACAGCACTCAATGATGATGATGATAGTTCTCATGGTGCAAAGCACTCAAAACACGTAAAGCAGCACGTAATACTGACCACATTACCCCAAAAATCATGTGCTGAAGGTCTGTAAAATATAGGGTCACTAACACCATATTTTCCCTATATACCACTTGGCGTGACGGGGGTACTTTACTTTACTTTTACTATCTGAAGGTGTAGATAAGACTGACCAATAAGACTGATCACCATCAGGTTTTATCCTGGTATATGGGGTGTACCAGAAACAAAAATCTACAAGAGCAAATTTCCGTCAGAGCACTTTTAATCCTGAAACTTTCCTGTACATATACAGAAAAAAAGGAATCTTGATCATAAATTAGTGAAAATTCTAGATAGTTTTGTTTATGAATTTAAACATTGTCAATTTATAATAAATGCACGTAACCCTAAATCTATCTTACCCCTTAAGTTAAGTAACGTTAAATTTGCTGGCACGCCTTAGTAGTAAATCTAAATGTTAAAGAAATCAATGTCCATGATAGCTTATTATGTACTCTTTTTAAGTTAATTTAAGAATACTAACAGTAGAGAAAATAAAGGCAATGCCTAGGGAACCCACGATGATGTAAAAGTTGTAAAGAAAATCACTCGGGATCATACACTGCTAGTAGAGATCCTGGAGAAGTTTTCCTAATTCTCCTGTTGCTCTCATAGCGCAGGTAGAAAAGAACAAAACACTGAGTGGAAAAAAAAATACAAGATAAAATTTAAGTGGAGTTGTTAAAGACAAGAAAATCACTGGAGTCTGTAGAAATGTGGTTTTACAGAAGAATGTTGAGAATACAATGGACAGCTAAGAAGAGTAATGAAAAGGTTCTGAAAGAGGTAAAAGCAAAACGATAGCCAATTTCCAATATTAGGAAGAAACAATTATCATTTTTTGGGCCATGTAATGAGAAGAGAACAACTGGAATATATTGTAACAACTGGGAAAATTGAAGGACGAAGAGATAGACGGAAGCAATGAGAAAAAATACCAGACAGCTTAGGAGAATGGCTTGGCAGAAGATCAACAACAGAAATGATAAATAACTGTCGAGATCGAAAGTTGTGGAGAGACATGATCACCTACGCCAGCAGGCCCAGTACATAATGATGATGTCAAAAGGGTTTTAAATAGTCTTCAAGTAAGCATTTCTGAGTTATAACCTTAAAACATGAGTTGGAGCCAACGTATTTTTTAGTTTTAGTTTGACAGTTCACAGACAGTTTTAAAGTTAAGAACTGAAGGAGTTTATGAGCAGTGAGTAAATTCTTTGATGTTCTCATTTTTTAAATTAATAAATTACTTGTTTGCTTGTAAAATGTTGTTGTTTGTTACCAACTTTATCTTTATTAATAATTATTTATACACGATTCTGCGTCCTTGTAAGTTTCTTGTTTGAATTTTCATGACTTCCTTTGTGTACAGCTAGAATCGACAAACATGAAATGAAGCTACCGCCTTGGCCTAATCATAAAGATACGGAAGGCAGCTGCCGCTCACGAAACAGTTTACCCACTTTAACTCTCCTCGTGGATGCAAAGGATCGACTAGGTTGCTTACAGCTTAGGGTCAGCTGCATAGCAGGAGTTGTGATAAAGACATTTTTTCTATTAAAAGTTTGCCATAGAAGTTCCCACTTCTGACCTGCTCTCTGGGCTTACTCCAAAGCCGTTCGTTAAGATAATGACAAGTAACTGAATAAAAACAATAACTCCAGCCATAGAAAAAAGCAATATAAAAACTTCAGAAGCAATCAGACAAAAATTAAACGAACTTTTCCGGTATTTATTTGATGAAGATGAAGAATTTATGTAGGATCAAGGCAAAGAAATGGGAGCCGCGATAGCTCAGTGGTTAGTGAACTGGACTACAAAGGACAAGGATTCGATCCCAACCGACGGCTTCCGTTCACCCAACCTTTAAAGTGTACCGGATTTTTTTCTGGGAAAGTAAAACGGCCCGGGCGTAAGTAATACCGACCACATTACCCCAAAAATCATGTGCCAAAGGTCTGTAAAATTTATGGTCACTAACATCATATTTCCTATACGCCGCTTAACGTGACGGGGGTACTTTACTTTTTAAGGCAAAGAAATATACATAAATGCATCAAAATGCGAAGCTGCAGTTAGGCTAATTGTGAGGAGAAATAAACAAAAAATATATTTAAAAAAAAAAAAAACGGTTATGGTTACAGCTTCACGTTGTCCACTTCGCACATGAAACTTTAAATCGTTTTTTTCCCCCTAAGAATTTATATAACTCTGCACTCCTCGCAGCTGTTTATCTTTTATGCTTTAGTTGTCTGCTCATTTCACTAATAAAACATACATGGTTTTCTTCAATCATACACTCTGTATAGTTAAAAACATATGTTAATTTAAAAAAAAATTAATTACAGAAATTCTTATAACATGTATAACGAAAAATTGAATATTTCACACTAAAAAATGTAATTTAGTCTACCTGTAAAGATTTATTTTCTACCAAGCATTAATCTTCAGTAAAATATCACAAACTAAATAAACATGAGCTAAAAAGGAAACATGTAAATGTTTCTATACAATTTGAGAGAATGAGCGGAATGTGGTATGTTGAGAACACCTTCATCCGTTGTCTTGTTGCAGAATTCTTGGATTAAACTAAAATGCTATTTTGTGATTAACATAAGCAACCGTGTCGGGGTAAACTTGTTTGTTTTCAGTCCTGTTTAAGGAGACAACTAAGAGTGTATTTACTTACGACACCTGTTGAGCACTGGTTGTACATATCCATTGTTATATTTACTTAACATCAGAGGTCAGATTCAAGGCCTTTGAAATGTTCATGTATAAGCAAATATGATACGATAACCAAGTTCTTGGAGAATTAAGTATTCATCATCATCATCAAGTACCGGGCCTACTGACGTAGGTGATCATGTCTCTCCACAACTTTCGATCTCAACAGTTATTTATCATTTCTGTTGTTGACCTTCTGGTAAGCCATTCTCTTAAGCTGTCTGGTATTTTTTCTCTCTGCTTCCCTCTATCTCTTCCTCCCTCAATTTTCCCAGTTGTTACAATATATTCCAGTTGTTCTCTTCTCATTACATGGCCAAAAAATGATGATTGTCTCTTCCTAATATTGGAAATTAGCTATCTTTTTGTTTTGACTTCTTTCAGAACATTTCCATTACTCTTCTTAGCTGTCCATGGTATTCTCAACATTCTTATGTAAAACCACATTTCTACAGACTCCAGTGATTTTCTTGTCTGTTGACCTATTGTCCATGATTCACATCTATATGTTAAGACTGGCTCTACATAATATTTAAGAACTCTTTTTCTTGTTCTATTGTCAAAAATGGATTGTATAGTATCTTCCTAATTTTTTGGAAAGCTGCTTTTGCCTGAGCCATTCTGCATCTCACCTCTTTTGTACATCTTCCGTCTGAGGTTAACAAATTAATATAGTTAATTAAGTATTAAACGACAAGTAATAAAAAAAAAGGCGAATATTAAATGAGTGAAATATTGGGAAGATGTTAAGAAGCATAACATCATGTTGATGGCCGCTCTAGTGCCAGTAAGAACCTGCACAAATTTATGCCCATAATGCAAGAGTAAGGCAATAGTTAAGATCCATTGTTGTCAATCTTCGCAGATGTTATGAACATTAATTAAGAAAACGAGAATATTCTTTAAAACAAATGAAGCAGGATCTGCTATTGTTTGCATTTTCAATAATAGATGGCATTTGGTATCTTGACAGACGGTGGTAGCAAGCAATCATACGTCAGTAGTTTGGTAAAAGTATTAGTGTCTGATGCTGGATGTTTCTTTGTTGAACAGCTTCTCTTGTGACTGTATCTGCCAATATTGGGCACATAGATCCATCCACAAGATAATAATAAATAACAAACATTAATTGAAAAAATACGAAACCAACGCATGGACTGTCCGCCTAACGAAGATTGCAAAGTTTACCTCCTCAACCGGTTTCCTCTCGTGACACATTTTATGAAGTGGTGAAGATTACTACAGACCGTTAATTTGAACGAGACATCATGAAGAGTGAGATTGAGAATAACGAAGAAGAAGGGAGTAGGAGAAAGAAGAAATGACAACATATGAGATGCTTCTGATTAATCATTTGATTCGTATAAACTTCGTTTTAATAAACACAGACGCGATTGTTGTTATTAATTCTATTCTTATCAATGAACTTATATGAAATATATATCCAATTGAAACAGCGAGATTTAATTATGCTCACTTTATAATTCAACATCAGTCTACAATTGGACGATAAACTAAGAACTTATGTGCATGCATATGGCAACGAATTGGCTACTGTTAAGTAAGAAAGTTACAACCCAAGGTGAACTAATCAGTGACATTTGCAAGGAACAACCTTGGGTGGGGCCAACCGAGGTTGACTGACAATGACACTATAGATTATGGTGCATTCAGGAGAGTCATGTTAATAATAAACACAATCATCTTTTACTGTGTCCAGAAGCATAGATGATCAATTCCTCACTCTATCTTTCTCTCTTTAACATATCGTTTCTCCACATGTTCTATCATCATTATCAAGTACCATGTCTGCTGGCGTAGGTGATGTGTCTCTCAATAACTTTCGATATAGACAGTTATTTATCATTTCTTTTATTGACCTTCTGCCAAGCCATTCTCTTAAGCTATCTAGTATCTTTTCTATTACTTCTTTTTCTACCCTTCAGCTTCCTGTGAAGGATAGGTCTTCAACAAACACTTTCCAAGCCGTTCTGTTTCTTGTCATTCTTGTCATGATTGTTCCACGTCTTCACCATCATCTTCATCTCTGCCATATGTCTTCTCCAAGAATATTTTGGTTTTCCTCTTTGTCTTTTTATCTTTTCTCTTTGACCCTCAATTTTCCCAGTTGCCGTACTATATTCTAACTGTTCCTTTCTCATTGCAAGGCCAAAAAATGTTGATTGTTTCTTCTTAATTTTGGAAATTATCTCTCTTTTTGCTTTGGCCTCTTTCAGAACGTTTTCATTACTCTTCTTAGCTGCCCATGATGTTTTCACCACGTTCTGTACTTTCCCATTATATTTATCATCCTAATCAACACCACTGTTCAGCCTTTCTCCACATCCAGCTACAAGTACAAAAGTGAAAATAAACCTGGAAATCATGTCGGATTCTTTCAGAACTTTTGAAACTTTGGTGATGTTTTACACGCAAGCGAACACACACTCTCTCACGCACACGCCCAAAGCAATCAAACATGCACACTTAAACACACACGTTATTTTAAGTTTTCATCGATGTCTGGGAGCTGATTGCACGTCACAGAACGTATAGAAAGGAGGGTGCCAGTGTTTATATTTGCTGTTATAGAGGGCGAGCAGAAAGAAATATACAGAGCTACTATAAAGCTGATGAAGAGAATTATTTTGGAAAAATATGAAGTTAAAAAGATTAATTCGTTACAGCTTTACAACTTAATTTACAAAGACAGATCAAACAAGACAAATGCGTTTTTTTTTTTTGTGGGGTAGAGGGGGGGGGTGTTAAAAAAACACATTAGTATACTAAAAGTAATGTTCGAAGGGAATATACAAGGTAAAAGAGGCAGATCAAGGCTATCATAGACGAATAACATCAAAAGATGGACAGATCAGCCTATGACAACCAACCGCACTATCAAAGTAAGAGACAGAGCGGAATGGTGACCAACAACCCATGAAAAGACGGCACCCAATGATGATGCCAGCTTCACGGTAATATAGCACAGCACAAAAACAATCTTAAACTGTGATAGACGACCTTCTGCAGGTTCACACACAGCACAACAACAGACATAAACTATAATTAAAAAAAAAAAATAACATGAAACCTAAACTGTAGCAGACAGCCCTCGAAGTAAAGAGAAATGATTGTTTGCTAAAAGACTAGAAATAAGTATTGAGTGATCTTCATTTCTCTTGGCGGACAACACTTCCTTTCTTCCTTCATGCCTAGCTCGTTAAACGCAGTAGAAAGCTTTTGTTATTATTTTTTTTTCTAGTTACTGTTTAGTTAAATGTACAGCTGAGGTTAGATGTACAGCTGAGGTAAGATGTACAGCTGAGGTTAGATGTACAGCTGAGGTAAAATGTACAGCTGAGGTAAGATGTACAAAAGATGAAGCAGTGGTCGCATTAGAAGAATGACAAGGATATTATGCAACTTATCGTTGACTTTAGAAGCAAGAAACAGCTCTCCAGGGTTTTGTAAAACCAGTTTTGACAAATAAAAATGAATCATAATCAATAGAATAATGAGGATGCTCTAGAATAGGCAAATACATTAAAAATTTTATTATCAATAACATGGGAAAACAATCATAATTTTTGGTCCATTTAATGAGAAGTGAAAAATTGAAATATATTGTAAAGTTTTAAGGGGTGGGGGGTGGGGTGGGGGGGGGGAGGAGAGGTACGAGGTAGAATGATACTGAGAGAAAAGGTACCGGGCAGCAAGAAGTCTAATAAAGAAAGAAAAAGCAGAAACAGATATAGAAACAGGTCGATGTGAGGAAACATGATCACATAAGATGCTTGATGGTGATTTGTGCGTGTCTGTTGTTGCATTCATTGTATGTGACACCAGGAAGCTTTCGCTGCAGCGTACAATCGCGTAGTGCTTTCTTTCCACACTGTAGGGCTGTAATCATACAATTTATTTATTGTGGATTTTAAAATTTCTCCTTGTTGTTATCTTACCAGACTCAGGGAGACAAATGCTGATTCTTACTCAACTGGTGCTCGTCATGCTGGGGTTGGACTGACTTTGAGGCCAACCACCAGACAATACCTGGACTAAATGAGGACATCGACTCATAGCTGACTGTTAGCGTCAGAATCTGCGACCAACAACTGATAGAGATCCAACTCCACTTTCCTACAGTAGCTCTCCTAACAAATTAAGAAGTCATACCAAGGGAATAAGAATCGAAAGGGAAATCAAGCAAAAATATTTTGCTTTAGTCGGATGTTGGACCAAGAAGCGCATATATCGCAGTCTGATGTAAAACATGACAAATAGTAACTATTTTCACCTGACGTAACAAGTACATTTAAGAGTGGATGAAAAGTAATCGTCGGACCAACGCAGCAGTAAAGATCCTACGTTCATTTAATCTCTAATGAAGACGGTAATAACACTTATACATTAATATAAATGAAAACTAAAAGCTAAATAAAACAACGAGATAATACATGTAAGCATCAACAGCATAAATCCAGTTATAATATTTTTACAAAATTGCTAAAGTGATTATGTACTAGAATCGGCCTGCAAAAGCAGCGATTTGGGTATGAGGTGCAAAATTAAAACAAGGACCAAAGATGTTTAAACATCACATAAATCTTAAAGATATACGATCTTGTTAAGATCAGGTAATGGGGCTTGCAGTACAAATTTTCATATACACAAACTTTAACGGAATACGGATATGAATATAAATGACAAGAGTTGACAATACACGCATGATGTCATATCCTGTACGCTGAAGATAAAAATCAACAAGGTCTGGGAAGGTCCGCATTTGGGGTGGAGGGTGACATCATTTAAAAACTGGCAGAAGAAAAATAAACATAAACTTGATATCTGAGAAGGGCAGTTGGCAGTACATATATTTATTCCTAAACGACATTATAAAAAAAATAATTCTGAACACGCCAGTGTGTAATGAAAAATTAACCAAATGGATTTGACATGTAACGCTACCTGATAATCATCATCATCAAGTACCGGGCCTGCTGGCATAGGTGATCATGTCTCTCCACAACTTTCGATCTCGACAGTTATTTATCATTTCTGTTGTTGACCTTCTGCTAAGCCATTCTCTTAAGCTGTCTGGTATTTTTTCTCTTTGCTTCCCTCTCTCTCTTTCTCCCTCAATTTTTCCAGTTGTTACAATATATTCCAGTTGTTCTCTTCTCATTACATGGCCAAAAATGATGATTGTTTCTTCATAATATTGGAAATTAGCTCTCTTTTTGCTTTGACCTCTTTCAGAACATTTTCATTACTCTTCTTAGCTGTCCATGGTATTCTCAACATTCTTCTGTAAAACCACATTTCTAAAGACTCCAGTGATTTTCTTGTATGTTGTCCTATTGTCCATGATTCACATCCATATGTTAAGACTGGCTCTACATAACATTTAAGAACTCTTTTTCTTGTTGTGATTTCTATTATTTTGCCGATTCATGATTGTACAAAAATGTTACGACGGTGGTTTTCAGTTGCCTTCCGTCGGTTTGTTTACGGTTGGCTCCACTAGCCTTTGGCTAAAAAGTCTCACCAACAAGGCAGTGGGGTTGTTTTACTTCGGGGTACCCTCCCTTAGCCTTTTACTCTCCCGAGCTTACCTGCAAGGCAGCAGGGCAGCCACAGGTTGTACAGTTTACTGCATACAGTAGCAGGTAAAATTACCCGACTGACACAAATATACCTGATAATATCGTGCACAATATTAACTGTTAAAGTCAACTTGGTAGGGAGAAACGTAGTTATAAAAGTAGATCGATTTTTTAAAAAGTAGACATCAATACAAATGCACCAAGGATGAGACTAAGCTGTATTTTTAACATGTTTATTTTTATTCGACACTCGAATTGGTAGAGGCATTGCGGAAGTCAAAAATACGTGAGGTCACCTTTGTCTACGTTTCAGGACTTGTGGGAGTTCGGGGAAATGAAGGGGCGGACAGGTTGGCTAGCTGCGCTATTGTTGAAGACGGTCAACCAATGGATCGGGCGAACATCATCAATGGCCTCCGGGAAGTGAAAAGGACACATGAATTCGACAACCATGAGTCAACGTCACACCTTTCGGATGAAAAAGAGAGGAGTTAAGATGGGCACAACCAAAAACGAGAAACTTAGTGGGCGTGTAAGAAGACTAACCAACACAGAACTGGAGTCGTCAGTCGCTGGACACTGCGGGACTTGCTGAGGAGGGGATCTGAGCACCTATGTACATATTCGGAGTGCAATGATGATGAACCGCTATAACTCAATAACAATAACTCGACACTATAAAGTAAAGAGACGGTGGGGGCTTTGAATGACCAGATGATTGAGAAGAGGAACATTAGCAGGAACAATATATAAATACAAGAAAAACAGTAATTATGAAATTAATTGCAATACATTTTTTTTTTGGCAAGAAAAGACAAAACATTTTTTGAGACACATTTGTTTTCCAACCACGAGTAAAACTCACACTGCTCCCAGCGGGAATCTAACACAGGTTGTCCGAACGTCTGTAGCCCATTCGGTTGGTTTCCCAACGAGGGTACCGAGGCCCCCAAGCTCAAAAGAATTGTACAGCGAATAGCATGTCTTTGTTTGTTTGTTTGTTTCTTTCTTTCATTCATTTTAGTTTAAAAACTAGTTCTCTTTACTTCTCCCACTAAGTTCTCCCACTTTACAAAAGCATAAGTGGGCGTAAATGAGTTGTGTTCTGATTTGCATCAGAGCTATAATATTTGCGTTTTTGAAAGATGAGAAATTATTTTCACATGAAAAGGAAGAAATTAACACGAGGAACATTTCTACTCTAGAAATTAAAGAATTGTGTTACCAGATAGAAACAAAATCTGAAGTGGTTAAGAAATTGACATCCTCCATTCATTACAAAAATGTTCAGGAACACCAGTCTAATGAATAATAATATTTTCAACCATTGAAGAAACATTTTGATTAATTAATGAGAACCATCCGGTCAGTTATGATGAAGCCAAATCCATCATCAAAGGTCAGTATCATGAAAAATGGAAACGAGAACACCCACAGCATAACGAGAGGGATGGATACCTCCAACTATCAAGGAGTGATCAAGTCATCATACTTCACCTACGCACTGGCCACAATAGAATGAGAAATCACATGTTCACCAAATTCAAAATAGGTATAAGCAGCCAATGCCACTGTACACTGGACAACATGACAACAAAACATGTTCTACAGGATTGCCCCCCGTACACAGACTTGAGAAGGACAAACGTGGTCCACACCCATCTCCCTGGGAGAGAAACTATATGGGGCAATCGAATCACTTAAACTGACAGCTGACTTCATAAGAGAGTCTGGAATCCTACTCTGATTGAGACTTGATCTCATAGAGAGAGAGAGAGAGAGAGAGAGAGAGAGAGAGAGAGAGAGAGAAGAGAGAGAGAGATTAATTAATAAATACAGACTACAAAGAACGAGTTTTTAAATATGATCCACAAACTTAAGCATTTTCATAATAACAATAATTATTATTATTACATCCTTTTTATTAGGACGACAGCTTCAACGCTGGGACTAAAGACTTTTCTCATGGAGGAAACAACACACACACAAACAACATATTAGATATGTTTAATTCATTTTAAAAGAAACAATCGCAGGAGGTTTATCTCGTGAACCAGGAAGTTTCAATCGAGAAAAAAGGAAGCGAAATAATACAATCTAAGAAACCATGAAGTTACCGGTCACTGGCTGTATTTTGGCGGTTTGTGACCAAAGATAAGAACAAGAGGAAGAAAACTAAAATGTGAAGTACAGGAGAGGAATAAATATTGTTTACAAACAATAACCAGTCACGTGGTAAAGCGAAGAATAAAAGTAAGATTGAAGGACAAATAGGCTGGTTTAAATATATGCACACACACATATATACATTTACATAGATACACACAGACAGTTTATTGGGGAGGGGAAAAAAAACAGGAAATGGAATTAGAGAAAGGAGTAGATAGATTAATGTCGAAAACTGTACCACCCAGTGCAAGATGTCATGCGATTCTCATGGGCGAGCAACTACGATCGCTATGTGAACTTGAAGTATTCTCAAATTTCCTGATGACATTGTAATCCTGGTGACGCAACAGCTTAATATAGCAAACACACTCTACCGACAAGAAATGTAACTGAGATGTTCGCGGAAGTTGATGCATAAACGGTTACCCGTCACACGAAATGGTTTCGTTGGTAGAGTAAACATATTTTGACATAAAAGAGATTACCAGACACACAAGACTTCCTGAGCAATACATTTCCCCTTAGTTACACTAATCTTGAAGGTCTTTGACCGCAACATTTTGAACTATCTTGTGCTATTATCAGACACCGTAAAGCTGAAACGATACATTAAAAAAGAAACACTTTTCACTTATTCTCCCTATTCCCAGATTTACTACACTTTCCTATTACTAATGCTACACCCCACTTCTAAATCTTGACCAGCCAATTTGCATTACGTTCTTCTACCTCTGTCACGACCGATCGTCACTTACATTGAGTTGCCTTGCTCATTTGCAAATCTAAGAAACAAAACAATCTATTTGATTAGAAAACGATTAAAGTTGATAGGCAGAAGTTATAGCTTAAATTGTAATAACATCTTTGTTTGGCAATTGAATACTTCGTACAAGAACATGTCAATAACAAAATGTTTTTTTTTCATATGCTTGTATCAACTAAATATAACTCACGCAATAATTAATTATTTGAGAACATTTTGATTTTCGTGTGATGTCACAAAGTGGAAAAAAATCCTATAATATATTACATATTAGGAATGATTGGATTGTTGTAGAATTAAGTTATCTTGACCCATGGACGCCCGATTGGTTGTAGCTGAAGTAGCAGCTTTGGAATGAAAGCAAGCAGATGTGGTGTTGCATTTCAGCGTTGGTGGAAGAAATGAAATGTTTGGGTCGTTGTTCTGTGGCGTGGCGGTTGTTTCTTTGTTTGAGCATAAGATTGCGACCCACTTCTATTTTATTAGAGTCGCTTAGTCTTTGTTGCTTATTGAGGCAGTGAAATAGGCAGCATACACGATATAACTGAAGGAATATGCGTAAAAGATTATATATGACATCTACAGTGATGCCTCGTAATTCGAACAGCTCTAACTTGGAACGTTTCATAGTTCGAACGCTAAATTCGAGAGAACTTTTTCTGGAGTTAAAACAATGCGTCTACGTTAGAACTGTGCGTGTGGTTTGCAAGAGCAATTTAAAAAAAATGCTCTTTGTAAATGCAATCGATTAATCTATTAACCTCAGTCAACTCTTGCATTACGCTCGTGCGTTTCCAGCATTGCTTTCGCTTCATTTTTGGTGTGTTTGTTATATATATATATATATATATCACCACAATCTATAAACCACAGCACCCACAAAGGAACAGATAAACCTATAGCATATTTATAGTATCGGCGACTGAAGTGAACAAGAAACATTTATATTGAGAATATTTGCAGAGAGAACATTTAAAGAAAGGGAGAATGAAAGTGCACATGATGAAAACAATTATATAAGAAACCAAATACAGAGAAAACTATCCGTAGGTAGTTTGTAAGAGAAACAAAATGTATTGACATTTTTAGATTCGAGACAACTCTTTTTCAACTAACTGAGAAGTGTTACTGGATGGAAACAAACGATGAAGTCTTAAAACAACTAAAAATGAAGAGAGAACTACTAAGCACAATTCAAACAAGACAAATGCGATTTTTGGGCCATGTTAAAAGACGCAGCCTACTAAAAGTATTCCTGGAGGGGAAAATACCAGGTAAAAGAGGGAGAGGCAGACCAATACTAACATGGACGAGTAACATCAAAAGAAGGACAAATCAGCCTATGACAACCTGCACTATCAAAGCAAGAGACAGAGCAGAATGGCGCTCCTTGGTAGCCAACCTTCGTTGCGGAGAACGCACTCGATGATGATGATGACTGGATGGAATAGTTTTATTGCATGTTTCTCTCTTAGATAATTGTTATTGTTCTGTGAGTACCATTGTTGTAATGCATGCATTTTAAAGACTGGACCAAACCTCAATATAGCTTAGCCCTGTCTATGACGATGATATAATCATCTAATGATGATTAGGTGCTGGGTGGCAAAGATGACGCCGGCTTCAGGACAGAAAGGACCCAGGTTCAAAGCCCACCAGAAGCGGTGGTGATTAAAAAAAATTTGAAAAATTAACCAGCGGTTTCTTTATGACGTTACCGTCCTCTAATCTCTTGGATAGTGATATCCGATGTCTAGCACGCCCGTGTGCAATCGCGAGCTTTACGTTAAAGAATAAAGAACCCTTGTGGCAGTTAAAATCGATAATAATGACCCATACATGTGACGGGTCAAAATTCTCAACAGAAACCTACATATACCGTGGATCCCAGGCCGTGCTACGGAGTTCGTGTATGTGGGCCAGGATTATTTTTTGAATTTTCTCGATTAGGCCCAAGTGTACAGTGATGATAGTCTTAACAACAAACAAACAAACACCGACGAGATCCAAATCTGGTAGTCTTCTGTCACAGCTGAGACGTGTGTTACATATGGGTGTAATATAACATATTGGTGCTGATTGTTCTGTCATTTTATTTACTGCGCTCTTTTGGTCGGTTCTGCGCAATGGATCTTCATTCAGGATTCAATATACGATATATATATGTAAGTAAAGTAAGCAAAGTACCCCGTCACGCCAAGTGGCATATAGGGAAATATGCTGTTAGGGATCCTATATTTTACAGACCTTCAGCACATGATTTTTGGGTAATTTGGTCGGTATTACGCCCGTGCCGCTTACTTTCCCAGAAAAAAATAAATCCGGTACCCATTTAAGGCTGGGTGAGCCCGGAAGCCGTCGGTTGGGATCGAACCCTACCCCTTGTCCTTTGTAGTCCAGCTCACTAACCACTGAGCTATCGCGGCTCCGACATATATGTCTTAAGCGAAAATATACTGGATACAGTTTTTGACATGGAGACTTTGAGTGAGTTGAAATTATTATTGTTCCTGAGTGTAGCTGAACACTACGAGTAGTAGACACTTCCAAGCCTCCACCAAATGTTCCCCCATTCTATGAACATTGATCGCTGGGGAAACTCCAGCTCGCCAGCCTCATAATCGAACACAGCCACAGCAGAACGATACCACGTTGTGGCCATAGTATCGTACCTGCCCTGACTATAAACCCGCCCAGAGTCCAGATGTCGTCTGCTTTATTTTGAGCCTGATGGGGATAGCACACACAAGCCCGTCGCTTTCTTTTGGATTATGTGTGTTTCTTTTATTTGGATTTCCTGTTCTTTATTGCCGTTTTCCATCAATATTGCAGATATTTTACGGTAAAAATACGTTTGATATGTTTTCTTAATTATAATTATCTGTAGTAGCCCAGACCTTTTATTTCAAATCTCCATTTATTTAAGGGCGTGTGCCGATAGGCCATGATCTGTCCTGGATAAACTCTACGACTGCAGTGTTGTGTTGTGACTGGATTATTATCTATTATTATAAATTATTTGTTATTATATGTTGTATTCATTATTAGACGTGTATGCTTTTTTCTGGATAGTGACAAGCAAATATAGTGCAAAATTATTAGTGTTGTCAGTTTTTTTCTCTCCCTAAATATTGAGAACGAGTGGTTGCGAATGAATTGCGAATGAATTTAAAGTAGTTAACACAGTTCAAAGTTATTATTTATTATTATCATGTTCAAAATGAAAATGTGCGGGAACACCAGACACATCAGTATGTTACAGTTACAGTATGTAGTATAATGTATCAGTTTCCCACTTCCACTAAAATTTAAAAGGAAAATAATGTTAATTCCCATCACCCACAACTTCGTGATAGAAATGTGCAGTCTTGTTCTCTTGTTAATTAATTAAATAATTCTACACTTTGTACTTTGTACAAGAGATGGCGGTAGTTAATTTTAATCATGAATCTTGTTTTTGATTGTCTCCAGCTCAACTAAAATTAAAACATAGTCATAGAGTATAATTATAGAGAAATGTTTCGTACTTTTGTGCTGCATTTAATAATATATATATTTGCAGTGCTATATCAGAAATTCACATGTATAATATTAAATAATACTGATCACAATTTCTGCACAATTATATATGTTAAATAAATAAGGTGGCTTTAAAAATGTAATACTCGTTCTTGATCTGATCTGTTTCCTAGACAAGCTGGAGGGCAGTGATGGACTTCTTAGTCTTAAGTTAATGAAGGGCAAGACTAACAATAGTACCTATAATTATAATCTGCAGTCTACATCATTCTACGGTATCCACCCATCTTTTTCTATATGCCTATTTAAAAAAAAAACATTTATGATATTATTATAATATTATTATTATTATATTATTATTATAACTTTATGGATAAACAAGTCTAAATCCTCCACCGTACCCTAATTATTATTTTAAGAGTTTGATGGTATATTAAGTGTCGCCGATTGCTGCTTTATTTCCGTCATTTATGGTTACTGATGTTTCGTTTCTGTTTGTAGTTCACATTAATAGTTGTTTAAATAATTATGTTGTAATGTTCAACTTTAATAAGTATTATGTCTTATGGCATTGATTGGATGTAACTTAGTTCCTTTCACAACAAAACGCCTTTAATATGATAATCTCATTTCTTCGTGTGTTCTTTTTTTTGTTTGTCCAATAACTTTAACATACTGTTTGATATTATGACATCTATCTTCTGTTTTTTTCTGTCAGGCTAACCCTCAATTTTTTTCCTGTCAAGTTGTCCCTGTTCTGTTCGTTTTCACAGATCTTCTTTCAGATGATTGCAGTCAATATGATACAGCAAGCTAATGGTGCATGTTTTATTTGCATTCATTTAGCACTGATTATTTTTTTTTTTTTCCCCTTCTTCGAGAGCTTGAGTTTACAATAAAACTGCCGTAAAAAAGTGGTTATGGAAATATTTTTTCGAATGGTAATGTTTCGTTATTACTTCTCTGTTATCGAATATGCATTTTTTAACGAAAATATTCGAAATTAATGTAAACATTTCTTGTTTAAGTAACCATGTGCATGTATAGTTTTTTTTGTTTATTGAAAACATCATTTGAATTAGTAATGGTTAGTTTACCAATTCTGACCTATGGAAGCGAATCATGGAGAGTAGACAAACAAATAAAAAGACTATTAGAGGCCACAGAGATGGGATTTCTCAGAAGAATGTTGAAAGTTCCCTGGACAGCTAAAAAAGACCAATGAGGAAGTTCTCAAAGAGGCCAACACAAAAAGGGAACTCTTAAAAAACATCAGAAAGAAGCAATCAACATTTTTTCGGGCACATCATGAAAAGAGAAAGTTGGAATACTTGGTTACAACTGGCAAAAATAAAAGCAAAGAGGGAAAGAGAGATCGCGGGCGACAAAGAGAGAAAATACTGGATAGCTTGGTGTCATGGCATGGAAAAACAGTCAACAACAGAACTGATACGATGCACTGTAGATAGAAGATTGTGGAGGGACATGGTCACCTACGCCAACTGGTATGGCACATGATGATGATGAATGTTTAGTTAGGGGTAAATTTTCCCATTGCCAAACTATGGCTACAGCATAATAGCGGTACTTATTTTATGTGTCCCTGTTAAGTTTTAATTCTTCCCCTACGGGAGTTTTTTATCAATGCAACGGAAGAGGTTTAAATGACACGATTTTTCACGGTTTTAAGAATCAATCTATATGTTTATATTTATCTAACATATACCATTATATATGACATTTTAGATAATTGTACAAGGTATTGGATTTCACCAATACCAAGATGATACAAGACATGTAAATAGAATATGGTTTGATGACGGTTCACACCGATCAAATTGAGAGTGACGCACTATGCGGCGAAACGTACGCCACTAAAAATCGGCGTGACGCGCAGTGCTTCGAAACGTACGGAAAGAGTTAAGGATATAATCTATAGCTTAGTGTAAGAGAACTACGTATAGTGGGTGCTCAGAGTGTGTATTTTATAGTGCCTGCGCAAAGTACTGTGAAATGAACACTCTCCAGTGCTTGCGTGCAACACCACCAGGAATTGTCCTTGGCTAGATCAAAAAGCTAGTAGTAGCTCGTGTTCCATTTCTTAGTACCAAGTATTTTATTATAACTATACCCAAGTACAATAATAATAATAACAAATCAGATGGCAAAGAATTGTCACTAGTATGGCAATATGCCTTAGCTTCTCCCTGTTATACTTGGAAATTGAAACATTGATATCCTCACAAATGAGGAGATAGAAAAACTCAGATTCAAAAGATGAAATCTATAAGGAAACAAAAAAATAGCTTACAAAATGGATAAAATGATTTCTTGATCAGAAGATGGGTGCAACAGAGGCATTCTACTAAATCTATTTCTTAGAAATTAAACAATCAACTTCAGAATAAGAACTGCCCAGTGCAAATTCAGCTACCTTGTACACAAGAAACTTAAGTACATTTGGGTAAACAGACTTATTCTCAAATTGGAAGAAAAAAACAGTAGTAGAAATCTTTCAGGATGTCGTCATCACGAAAGAAGCAGAGTGTTGTTTCTCTATAAAGACAGGCGATATGGTGGCATGCAAGAGTAACCTGAGACAGACCATCATTTCAATTAAAAACGTTGCTGTTATTAGGAGTCGTGGTGGCTAGTGATTAGTGCTCTCACTCTTGATCGGAAGGATGATCCTGGTTCAATTACCAAAAATGGATAAGTCTCAGGGTCCACTCAGCCTCTAGAAATGAGTGCCAGAGATTTCTTTCGGAAGTAAGAGCAATCTGGTAGTGAAACATATTCCCCATACGCCTAGCTTTCAGAGTGAGGGCTTGTCACTGCAGAATGGGTAACTATTTGTACAATGAATTAAACATTATTAAAAGAGAGAGAGAAAAGAGGAGGGGGGGGATAGAGAAAAGAATAAAACTGTAAACAAATGACATGATAACTCTCATGGAGTCTAAGAAGGACAATAAACTCAATGCTAGGTCTCTAGGTCTGCAACATTTTACAGCAGTCTTTCTCCCTATATATATATATTCCATAGTCTTTTCAGTTTACCCTTCAACAACTTTCATTATACGTTTGCTGTTAAAAACAAGTAAATACGAAGATGCTTGCTAAATATCACGTTTTTTATGATATATTTAAAAATGGTTGTAACAGCAACATAATAATTGTAAATTTGGTTGTTGTTTTCACCCTCATATAACCTGGCCGATTTATTTCATTAAGTTAAGTGCCCAGTTCCTGGCCTCTCTCTCACAAATTATAGTTTGTCACTTTAAGTTCTCTGAAGGCCACGTCATCATTTTGCTGTTCTTGTGAAGCAGAAAGTTTTGAAGAACATTTGTAATTTTAATTGGCTTGAACCCATATGCGTATGGCTGTCAAATTTTAAATTCATTTTACAAATAATAGCTCATTCTGTAGTGACAATCTCTCACTCCGAAAATCGTTACGTGGCCTCTTTCTTGATTAAACGCAGCATGCTTCTGTTGTGCCAGCTTTTGGATGTTCCAGTGACAGCAGCAATTTCATCCAATTTGTTAACAACTGAAATACGGGACCATGGTTTGCAAAGTTAACACATTTCATGCACATTCATTATGACGCGAAGCCTAACGTGACGTGACGTTAAAATATCACTTTTTAATACACTTTTCCACTGGTCTTTATTACCTTGTGGTCCGTGGAACATCAGGGATCCGGTATGTCCTTACGATGATTTGAAGATATATTATAAACTTTTATATTGAAAAAAAAAGAAAGAAATATAGATGGAACGAAAAAAAGAAGGAGAAGTGAGGAGAGAGGAGAGAGAGAAAGAGAAAAGGGGGCGGGAAGAAAAGAATAAAACTATAAACAAATGACATGAAAACTCTCATGGAGTCTAGGAAGGACAATACACTCAATGCTAGGTCTCTGGGTCTGCAACATTTTACGCCTGTCTCTCTCCCTCCCACCCACCCCCCTCTCTCTGTGTATATATTTATATATATATATATATATTATATATATATATATATATATATTATATATATATATAAGCGATAGTGAAAGTGATTTAAATGTAGAAATAATGATGACAAAAGGAAGTTTGTACATGTATGTGTAATTGTAATCATATGCACATGCAACACACCTCCAGGCTACTAGCCAGTTTCACACACTTTTATCGACTAACCCACATTGTTCTACAACACATCAATATCTGTTGCTTCCCAACACTTTCTAGTTGTGTCCCAAAATATAATGGCAGATATGCATATGCAAGACGAATACTGTGTTCCCTGAAAGATATTGGAAGCAGTCAGTTTAGCAAGCGTGTGTGTGTGTGTGTGTGTGTTTGTGATGTAATTCGGAGCTATAACTGTATTATTCCTAGTTGTCGCGTTCCTTATGATTCTTATTGATTGTTTTTCCACTTTATTGTGCGCTGTAAATTTAGTAATTGTTGTTTTTGCCCGGGATAAAAAGGGACGGTTGGATTAATTTAAAAAAAAGTATACTGATGAAGTTAAGCTAAGAGTGCATCAGATTCAAGCAAATTAAATCATTCTTCCACGTCTTTTAAAGAAGAAAAACAAGAATAAAAAAAAATTGCAGCTAATTTTAACAAATGAAAATACAATTTAAGTTTTTTGTGCTGTTTTCATCGCGCGCGCGCGTATACACACACATAATAGAAGAGCTTATATGTTTGCTGAAAGAAAAACTGGTTTTTATCTATTCATCATTTAAGATGTCAAAAGCATTTCATTAATATATTTGTCAGATCGGTGATTTTGCCATCTCGCATCAAATAGTGGTATATGAATGAAAATTGATAGACATAATAGTAGAAGAAAGCAACAAGAAAGGTCTCAGTCTGAATAGTAAGAAAACAGAAGTAATGGTTATATCGAAGAAACAATCATCACCATCATGCAGCATAAAAATAAACGAGACAAATCTAAAACAAGTGCAACGTTTCAAATACTTGGGCACAATAATTACATCAGATGGGAGATGCACCACAGAAATAAAAAGCAGAATAGCTCAGGCCAAAATAGCATTTAAGAAAATGAAAAATATCTTATGCAACAAGTCTATGTCAATAAAAATGAGAAAGAGAGTTCATCAGTGCTATATAGAACCAATTCTGACCTATGGAAGCGAATCATGGAGAGTAGACAAACAAATGAAAAGACGGTTAGAGGCCACAGAGATGGGATTTCTCAGAAGAATGTTGAAAGTTCCCTGGACAGATAAAAAGACCAATGAGGAAGTTCTCAAAGAGGCCAACACAAAAAGGGAGCTCTTAAAAAACATCAGAAAGAAGCAATCAACATTTTTTGGGCACATGATGAGAAGAGGAAAGTTGGAATATTTGGTTACAACTGGCAAAATAAAGGAAAGAGAGATCGCGGACGACAAAGAGAGAAAATACTGGATAGCTTGGTGTCATGGCATGGAAAACAGTCAACAACAGAACTGATACGATGCACTGTAGATAGAAGATTGTGGAGGGACATGATCGCCTACGCCAACCGGCAGGGTACATGATGATGATGATGAAAGAAATGTGTGTACCTCTAATTTACTTTGCAACTGGACAAACGTACATACATAACAAATAAAATACATCATTGTGCTAAGTTAGATATGGTCAAGATAGGATAATTTTAAAACTTCACATTTCACCTTTTTGTTGGTGGTATATAAAACTACAGCCGATGAAGTAATAAAAGCATAAATGAGCGGATGGACAAGACATGTGGCATAAATCAGTTGAATTGAGTTCGTCAGAGCAATGTTGAAAGATTTGCTGGACTCTTAGCACTGTCTTAGAAAGCATGCCGTCATTAGACCTAAGATGTCCAACAATACTAGGCTGGAAGCGGCAGCGACTGCTTGCGGCAGAGTAAATGAACCAGAACTTATCAACATCCTATTACTCCCCCCTTCAGCGATGCGTCTCGTAGCAGCCTAATCTGGCTGCTGTAAGCGAGTAGAGCTCAGAGGTCCCAGTACACACAAATGTCTTGCGAAACTCGGAAGTGTTGGTCGAAAAGTGCAAATATTACAGTTTGCTGTAAACGACAACACAACACATCTACGCCCTTTAGCGTCCTTTTAAGGACGGGTGATGAAGTAGAGTAGTCTGCATGCGGACGAACAGAAGAACGCCATCAATGGGGACCAAGAAGCCACACAGCTTCTGAACTGATGCGGTCAGCGACTCATAGCATCAGGATCATCGAACAATAAATGATCAAGATCCTGCGCCGTCTTCATATCCCCGAAGTAGCCCTGAAAGAACTAAATAAACTACGAGACATCGCCCAGTTAACATCCCTTTAATACCTGTCGATGACGAAAAGTAATCGTCTGGCGAACGCATCAGCGGATAAAGAAGTTAACGTCAGTGACTGCACTATTGTTGCATTCATAGAGACGATCTAGCTTTTTGAAGATAACTAAAATAAAAATAAAATAAAATAAAACCCACAAAAACCATTGAAACAAATGTTGAATAAACCGAGCGAAAATATTAATATACAAAAGACAACTTCATTCAAAATTATTAGTGATGTTTTTAAAGTTATGGACAGTTACTTTTGTTGCATTTTGATGTCCGTGATAAAGAATATGTTAAGAACCACTGACATATTCAGTTACTCTATTAGACCAAGACTCGGGAGTGAGCGAAAGACAAGACATCAATGTTAAAAAAAAAAAAAAAAACTAACAGGAGCGAACAGTAGCACAAAAGACGAGTATTGCATCAGAGAGCATGTGTTTTAAAGAAATTGACAGCAGCACAAAGAACATTATTCTTGACACACATTTTTTTTTGTTAAGCATCAACGTCCTATAGAAATAAGCTGGTGACATATAGCGCAGATATACAATGTGACTATAGAGTCAATCATATTCGTGTGTGTGTATTATATTATATAATTTTTGCGAGAAGGAAGAGTACACCTGTTAAAAAATTGTGCCTGTTAGTGAGTATTCTGTGTTATGACTTATGTTACCTTAATTTCTATGTTTAGTTTAGAATGTTTATTACACAGAAGTTGTCTCGTTGTCCATACTCATGACAATCAAACAGGCCACAACCGCAAAAACCCCGAAGCAACGGTCGCAACATAGAAAAAGGCGTCTCCTAAAGACACAGTTAAAGTCAAGTAGGGCAATATTAAAACAAGTCATTAAGTCCAAATACTTGGGAACGATGTTAACTTCTGGTGGTAGATGTACAATAACAGTAAGGTACATAACAGCTCTAGCAAATCCTGCATTTCAAAGAACGATAAAGTTAAAGTTCTCAACAATTGACGATTTGCTGGTAGTTCTTGTAGGACTTGGTTGTATTTTGGTCTCAAGGTTGCGCCCTCCCTAGTGATTGTTTTTCGTTGTGTTTCTTTTGGTCTTCTTTGTTTCCTTTTACCGGATTTTTTTCAATGTGAATGCATAATGGGAAAGTCTTTCGCCATTCATTTTGAACACCTGACCGATATATTTCCAATGGATTCTTATAAAGCTCGATACCTATTCTTGTTTAATTTCACTTCCTTATTATATATTCTATCTGTCGTCCTTTCGAGCCGTAGACGGCACATAGGGCAGAACCATAATCTCAAAAACATAAACCTTGCATGTCAAATGGCACATATTGCAGAGATCACCACTTCTAAAATCTATGGCTCAGTTTCCATAACAATACTTTTTTACAATGACAGCTTGTCAAGCCATAGATCAACCTCCTTAGTCACCTCTTACGACATGCCTGGAAGGTCACAGTGTCACTATTCTCTACTTCCCTCATAATGAAGCTCCGGTAACATACGGGAGTTATTATATATTGCAAGTCTTAAATTCTGACAATCGGACAATAGACAAGAAAATCGTCGGAGGCCACATAAAATGTGGTTTTAAAGAATAATGTTGAGAATAGACCTACCATGAACGTAAACAAGTAACGAGGAGATGTTCGAAAAGAGGTCACGGCGCAAAAAAAAAAAAAAAGTAGAGAGAAGAAGAAAAACATGTTGCCAACAGCAGTATGTATAATCATCACTCTTTGGCCATGTAATGAAAATATACCATCTGGACTATATAGTATAATTTTTCAAATTTGAACAAAATTAACGATACCAGCGGGTTTACGAGAATGGTTTGTAGGAAGTCAACAGTAGAATAAAAAAAAAACGCTGTAAAGATAGAACGTTGTATCAAGACAGACATGACACCTACGTCCACAAACGCGATACTTAATAATTCACATATATTAGTATAACACCATGCTTAAACTAGACATATTAGTATAACACCATGCTTAAACTAGACATATTAGTATAACACCATGCTTAACTAGACATATTAGTATAACACCATGCTTAAACTAGACATATTAGTATAACACCATGCTTAAACTAGACATATTAGTATAACACCATGCTTAAACTAGACATATTAGTATAACACCATGCTTAAACTAGACAGAGCCGCAATAGCTCAGTGGTTAGTGAACTGGACTACCACGGACAAGGGGTAGGGTTCGATCCCAACCGACGGCTTCTGGGTTCACCCAGCCTTAAATGGGTACCGGATTTTTTCTGGGAAAGTAAAGCAGTACGGGCGTAATACTGACCACATTAACCCAAAAATCATGTGCTGAAGGTCTGTAAAATATAGGGTCACTAACACCATATTTCCCTATACGCCACTTGGCGTGACGGGGGTACTTTACTTTTTTTTTTTACTTTAAACTAGACATATTAGTGTAACACCATGCTTAAATTAGACATATTAGTATAACATCCTGCCTGAACGAGAAATAAGAGTTTCCAACATTGATCTCAGTAGTGTACACAGTTATTAGCAGACAGTGGCTAGAGTCACAAGACTACACCCCTGCCTGTATACTGATGATTCGATGAGCATGATACGAAAGTGGAGGCGGGATATGTACGTAGGCAATGGGTAGAGTCATTGCAGAAGTCAAAAATACGTAAGGTCACTTTGTCTACGTCCCAGGACATGCTGGAGTACGGGGAAATGAAAGGGCGGACAGGTTGTCTAGCTGCGCTATTGTTGAGGACGGTCAACCAATGGATCGGGCGGACATCATCAATGCCCTCCGGTAAGATGGAAGGACACAGGACTTCGACAACCATGAGTCCACGTCACTCCTTCGGATGAAAGAGATGGGAGTTAAGATTGGCATAGCCAGAAACGAGAAACTTAGTTTAGTGGGCGTATAAGAGACTAATCACCACACAGAACTGGAGTCGTCAGTCGATGGACACTTCGAGACTTGCTGAGCACTTACGGACATGTTCGGAGTGCAGTGATGATGACCCGCTAATAACTCAATAGCAGACAGTGATTTTTTCTCATATTATTTTCGTTTTCGGTCACACCTCCACCTTATCCATTGTTCATCCTAGACTTGCAGAAATCATTAAAAAAAAAAAAGTAATTAAGGCCGCGATTAAAGACAGTGAAGATAAAATAGTGTGTTTTGATAAACAATATTTATAGCGAACACTGTTTTACCATCCATCTTATATCTACTTTTTGAGCATGATAATAACCCCGTAGTTCATTATTTTCTTAGCTTTTGCTGCTTTCCAGAGTTGTAAATGTTATGCGGTGAAAGGAATGTTAAATGAGAGAGAGAGAGAGAGAGAGAGAGAGAGAGAGAGGAGCGGGTATAGGATACTTCTCATCTGAACTGATCTGAGAAGACGGTTTTTTTTCCCCTTAAGTTGCGTTTATTTATTTTTTTTTTTTTAACAGTCTTTTTCTAGGTTTTTTTTTTCATGTTTCAGAAAGGTATACGCTATAAACTGTTTTGATTTTATGCAAGCTTGAGAAGTTGAAAAATAAATGTCATTCTATATACTCTTGACTTTTTAAAGGCAACAACGTTTCCCAAACTTGTTAAAAGGGGACACAGTATGGAACATGAGTTTCCCAAACGTGTTTAAAAGGGGACACAGTATGGGACATGGGTTTCACAAACGTGTTAAAAGGGGACACTGTATGGAACATGAGTTTCCCAAACGTGTTAAAAGGGGACACTGTATGGGACATGAGTTTCCTAAACGTGTTAAAAGGGGACACTGTATGGGACATGAGTATCCCAAACGTGTTAAAAGGGGACACTGTATGGGATACGTGAACTAACATACGGACTAAGGCTACGCAGTAATATTGGCATTGTGTTTCGCTTTTTTTTTTCTATCTAAAATAGTATTTCGTGTCCAACGAGAAGTAATATTACATCATCATCATCATGTGCCATGCCGGTTGGCGTAGGCGGCCATGTCCTTCCACAATTCTTTGCCCACAGTGCATCGTGTCAATTCTGTTGTTAGATGTTTACTGTGGCACGACAACAAGCTATCTATAATAGTATCTGCTTTCTTTGTTGTTCGTAGTATCTCTTTCCGTGTATTTTATCTGTTGTAACCTAATATTCGTGTAACAGTACAAGCGCACATTTTCGTCAAAATTCATATACTTGGACTGTTTACGATATCGTAACTTTTTGAGTTGTGTGCTGCTAGGGAGGACTTATAAAATACATACAAGAAATAAGTAAAATAAATGCCTAAGCAATTTATAGAATTATCTTATAATTACCATATCAGGTCTATAAATATGCGAACAATCATAATATTCTAACCCACTGATGCTACATGACAACACTTATACAAAACACGGCATATATTAAAAAAAATATATAAATTAAATAAATTAGAATCATTTGGATATTTGTTGTTATCAACTTGCATGTAGAAAAGCATTTAAAATAAACATAAAATGGTATGGAGTAGCTAAACTAATAGAAAGACTAAACAAACGGCAACGTTTTCGACAAAGCCATCATCAGCATAACAAACAAACTATATATATTAAACACATATATCCTAGCCAGATAACACAACATAGATCTAAAAAATGGCAGACAAAGACGGTGGTCAGGATTTACGTAGAGGTTGGTTAAAAGATTAGTTCTACGTAAATCCTGGCCATCATATTTTCCGCCATTTCTTTCCACTATTATTCTAGATCTGCGTTGTGTTTCTGACATGGATTTATGTGTTTAATGTGTACAGTTTGTTAAAAACCTGATGAAGGCTTTCGCAAAACGTTGTAGTTTGTCTTGTCTTTCTATTAGTTTAGTTTGCTCCATACCATTTTGTTTTATTTAAAAAAAAAATTTTTTAAACCATGTAACCATTGCACGCGCTGCTTTTTCAGCCAGTGTGCTGTTAGGGGATACGCTTATACAAGATACATGTCTCATCCGAGTTGTACTTTTTGGGGCTCAGGTTGCTTGAGATTTCAAGTAGTTCACTTTGCTTCCTTTTTTCAGCTGTTTCTTGTGAAACTGATCCAGCCTTACCGCATATTACTTTCATTGCAATTCCATGTCACACTTTTTCGGTTCAGCCAGCCCGTACTTAGGATTGAAGATGGTGTGACCTAGACTTTCAACCAGTTCTTTTCCCTTTACAAATTCTGGTATTTCTTGCGCCTAGCTTGCTGAATCCATGTATGCAAAGCAGTCAACGTCTTCGTCATTGAACTTTCTAATTTTCATTCTCTCTCTCTCTGCGATCCAAGTCTCAGTCAGAGTAGGATTCCAGACTCTCTCATGGTCAGCTGTCTGTTTAAGTGAGTCGATTGCCCCATATAGTTTTTCTTCCAGGGAGGTGGGCGTGGACCACATTGCTCTTCTCATTTTCATTCTATTCTGCTCCAAGCCACCTTTTGTGAAAGCCGAAATAAATAGTATCTGTCCTTCCAGATTCTATGTTTGATTTGTATGCTTGAGGAAATATAATGTTCCCTGCCTATTTCTGCTTTTGATTTTAACATTTTGTCCACATTCTCTATCAACATCACTTTCGTTTCAAGCGATGTACACTTGCGTTTCTTGTTAATACTGAAAGCATCGCGATAACAAATTTACAACTTGTACTGTATACTTTGTTTCCCTAAACCATACCTCTCAGCCACTGTTGTATGCTTTTACATCTTACTAGTCATGCTTAGTCCTCGTGGGCGCAACATTTACATACTGACAAGAAAGATGCACACCATTAACAGTTTTTTACTTGACTAGGTCAATTTAAAAAAAAAAGCGTTATAACTGATTTGCAGGCTGGGTAATAGCGTTATAAAAGATTGGTTAAAATATAGGATCATCACCTTCAGGTCGCATATCATTGGTAGAACGTTGCATTCACCACAGCCCGTCTGAAAGAATCTCCTGCCTCTAGTCAGATCTCCCACTTCTGTTGTATATAGAATAAAGTAGAAAAAAAAGTTTTTTTCTTTTAATTGACGTAATATCAGGGTTCTCGTTATAACCGATCTCGCAATATGTGGATTATACCGTAATTATCTTGGCTATTGAACTTTTAAACACAATCTTATTTTGTTTTAATTGAGAAAAATGTACCTAGGTTATGTTAGAGAAGCTGAGTGAAGCGTGTCAATCCCAGACAGCACTAGGTCTTCTATATGGGCAGGCCCTTTGGATAGACATAGAAAATGATACTGCGGCGATTGAAACTTCCTTAGCCAATCAGTTTTGACTTTAATTGTTTCAAGGCTGTCCTTTTGGTAGATGATGTGAGGTATTGGATAACTCAAAGCTCTGTTATAGCAACAGACCTCCTAGCTTGTGTATACTAAAATAAGAGGATGGTGTGATGGCAAAATAAAATAAACTGAGAGGCTTCACGGACTGATGGTTGGCAAAACGTAGTGTGAGAAATTACACAAAATAATTGTCGGTCAGAAAAAAAATGTAGGCCTATGGAAGAAGAATGGAACAAATGAAGATTGAAATTATGAAAACATTAAAAGTAGTAGCAGATTCTATTCTATTCTTGGAATCAGTTTCACTGCAGTCGGGGGTAATTTCCTAGTTTGATCAGATATAGTATTTCAGTTTGGAAGAGTGATGTCCCCTAAAATATGTCTGCCAAATACAGTGGTTCTACGCATTCTTGGCGTTGGGTCATTACGCTGGCATGTAATCATTTCGGAGTATCTGTTGATTGGGCGTTGGGTCCAGGGGTTAGGTTTAGCTTTAGTGTTAAATATTTATAAATATATTATAACGCGTGACAAAAACGACGCCACTCGGCCTAATTATGATCTTCTGATCGAAGGGAATTGTGCGTTGATTACCAATCGCCGTAATGACCCCAACGCCATGAATGCGTAGAACCACTGTATTTTGGCAGACATATTTTAGGGGACATCACTCTTCCAAACTGAAATACTAGGATCAAACTAGGAAATTACCCAGTCGGGATATCCCTATTATACATGTATCAGTTCCTCATACCGTCCCAGCATTTCTCGAAGCTTGAGCAAACTGTTCCTGTAAGGCGTTGAGATACATCTGCTTTTTCCCACTAAACACTTTGGATCGACCATACCCCCTTTCCACCGTTAGAATTATCAGTCTTTCAATATATACGTCATTGTCCTGCCCATCCTCCTTCTCTTCTCTTAAGGTATGAAGAACAAACTTGGCGATGTCCTATTTGTCGAGAGTAAGGCCGCCACACTCAGTGCCAGAGCTGCCAGCGAGTAGCAGAAATAAAGGGAAAAGTGTTATATATATATATATATATATATATATATAATTATATATATATATATATATATATATATATATATATATATATATATATATATATATATATAAGGAGAGACATACTAAAAGAAATTATTGGTACCAATAACGAAGAAATAAGGGTCACACAACAGGAATGAGAAAGGAAGGTAAAAAAAAAAAAAAAAATCAGTAATTAGCTGTGCCAAATAAATGGTTTCTAAAAAGTAAAAAGGAATTTCTCAAATTGAAGAGAGAGATGTGACGTAAATTGAAGGAAAAGAATTAACCAAAAAAGTCTTTATTTATCACATCTCATATTTTATTATGCCTTCTTATTTATTCGCTCTTCAATTTCTATTCTTCATTTTCACAATTTTATAGAAATTTGAGAACAAAATTTATCTGTAATTTTGTCATATCTAGTAACACCTTTGTGAAAAAAAAAAAAAACTATTCTTATAATTTAAGAACATCTCCTGTCGATTTTTTTTTACATTGAAACTTTATTTAAAGTGAAAGATTAAAAAAAAAAGTAAAATACCCCCGTCAAGCCAAGTGGCATATAGGTAAATATGGTGTTAGTGACCCTATATTTTACAGACCTTCAGCACATGATTTTTGGGGTAATGTGGTCGGTATTACGCCCGTGCTGCTTTACTTTCTCAGAAAAAAATCCGGTACCCATTAAAGGCTGGGTGAACCGGAAGCCATCGGTTGGGATCGAACCCTACCCCTTGTCCTTTGTAGTCCTGTTCACTAACCACTGAGCTATCGCGGCTCCCTAAAGTGAAAGATTAATTTGTAAAAATATTGTATAAGTATTTGTATTATTTTGGGAACAATGTTAACCTTAGATGGTAGATGTTCAACAGAGGTGAGATGCTGAATAGCTCAGGCTAAAGCAGCTTAAAAAAAAAAAACCAGTCTTAACATATATATATGCTTAATGTGATGTGTTATAAATTTACCAAGTTAGTCATCATTAATCTTGTTTGATTAAAGCATTTATTGATCATATATGAATTGTTTTTGTTTGGAAGATATCCAGATTTGAAATATTGGTTCAGCTTCATTGTTTATCTAGTTAAATATTTGTTACTTTATTTTGCAGATGTTACCTAACCTGTTGGAATGACTCAGTATTTGTGCTATGAGTCATAAATTTGGTTGTGGACCTGTTGTCTCAAATATTAAAATGTGAATTACCTACTGCAGCAAGAATCATAATTTTTGTATGGATCATCTACAGTTGTTGTGAATCAACTATTATTGCATAATATTCTGCAGAAAGAATTAGTTATTGTCACCTGTCTGTTCATTTCTGATATGAAACATCTGCCATTTTTAGTTATCTGACATTGCAATTGAAATTGATTCTTCCTTTATGATGTAAATCATTGTGTGATTGTGAAACTGTGGACTGCTAATAGGAGACACACCAGAGATGGCCAAGGCTGCTCAGTTTGATGCTGATGCCTTTGTGGGTCAGAAACCAGATATGGCTCCATCTTTGGCACACCGTAAGCTATACTTCTAAATTATTTTCATTCGTGGCTTAATCATTTAAGACACATTTTCATAGTTTGTTTGCAGATTTTTCAACCATTTATTTTATCTTCATATTAATTATTTAATAATTGATGTCATAGTCACTTTTAAGTTAATACTTGGGTCAGAAATTAATTTTTATTTGACTTCATAAAATGTATTAATAAAAAAAAAAATCAAAGCATCATTTACAAATTAAAACATGTGAACTGCAAGAACATCCCCCCCCCCCCCGAGAATACTGTAAGTAAAAGTAAAGTACCCCCGTCGCGCCAAGTGGCGTATAGGGAAATATCGTGTTAGTGACCCTATATTTTACAGACCTTCAGCACATGATTTTTGGGTAATGTGGTCAGTATTACACCCGTGCTGCTTTACTTTCCCAGAAAAAAATCTTGTACCATTTTAAGGCTGGGTGAACCCGGAAGCCGTCGGTTGGGATCGAACCCTACCCCTTGTCTGTGGTAGTCCAGTTCACTAACCACTGAGCTATCGCAGCTTCCCCCGAGAATACTGTAGTAAATGTTAACTGAATTGCAGTTCAGTATTTTTGTTAATAGAAAAGTAGGTGATGATATGTTGGCCATGATGTGATGAGAATTGGCAACAAAAGAATCTCAAAGTAAGCCCTCAAATGGGAACCATAGAGTAAATGATAAAATGACCAATCTAGAGAAACACTAAAAAGAACACATAGGCAAAAAGCAACAACAGCAGACATCAGCTCTTGTGCCCAAAACAGGTACATGTGGCGAGGTACAACACTAGTCCAGTGCAAGTCTGACACTTGATACCATATATCATTGGACATGGAGTCTAGAATTCCTGCTCTATGTGCCATCTTTGGCTTGAAAGGACAATAGATAGATAGATAGATTATTGTTAAATTGGCAATGGCAGCATTGGCTTTCAGAAGCCTTGAGAAAATATGAAAATAAGAAAAATCATAAGCATAAAAACAAAAGCTTGGGATATTTATTTCATAAATATTACTCACCCTTACCTGTGAACATGAAAATTGTAATTAACAGAAGAAATATAGAATAAGCTTAGATGCATTAAATAAAATTCTACCCAGATGTCTAATAGATTTTTGAAGCTGATACACCAGACTCACAGTTATGTTTCAGTGTAGATGACTTTGCCTTGTATTAAGAAGAGGTGGCTGTAAAGCTCATGGTTAGCAACAGACTGCAGTTGAAGATGGTAAACTGCCAAAATGCTATAAGCAATTGATAACCATGACTTAATTAAACACCTACAGAAAATATGAAATAAAATAGTAGAGGAGGTACTTCTAAAGTAGAAAAATATCATGAAAAGAGTGAAACGTGTGGTAGACAATGTGATGTGCAAAATACAAGCAGGATATAGAAAGTGTAAAATCTCTCTTGATTATAATTTCACTCCAAGAATTATATAAAATTAGAATAACATGGAAAAGCAAAAATCATTTCTTCAAAACTTCATTGACTTTAAAAATGCTTTCAACAGTGTCATAGAGATTGTATATGGAATGTTCAGAAGCAATGTGGAATACCACAAAAAATCATTGTCATAAAGGATGTATGTGGCAGCTATTCCTGTGCAGTGTGCACAACGGACTGAGTAAATTGTTCCAGATTTAAACATATGTGAAACTAGGACTTCATCTTCCTTGTTATTTGGAATTATCATCAACTTCATAATGGCGAAATACTGCACAGGTAACCCAGGCATTGGGTGAGTACATGGGTATCAGCTATATGTCAATGATTTTGCAGATTATATAGTTCTTATCAATGATTCAGTGGCAGTGTTAATAGGATTCAAGTAAATCAGCCAAGAAAGATGAGATAAATCAAATATAAAATTCAACAAGAAGAAAAATAGATCTAGAAGGTAAAACAGTGGAAGAAGTAACTAACTTGAAATAAAAAAGATCAAGAAGGAAATACAAATACGGAAATTAAAGTCGGAATAGCAAAAACAGCAATGACTTTCAAAAACTTTGAGAAAATATGGAAATCATAACTCCTAAACACAAAACAGAGCTTAGGGTTTTCAAATCAAATGTATTATCCACTGATAACTCCAATCTCTGGGACATGCCGAGGAGGGAATCTGAGCACTTATGGATATGTTCGGAGTGCAATGATGATGACCCAGAAATAACTCAATCCAACCTTACTTTTGCATGTGAGAGTTGGAAAACAACAACAAATGGAAAATAAATTAGATGCATTCAAAAACAAATTCCTCAGAAAACATTTGGTATACCATGGAATGAATTCAAGACTGGTCTGATGGCACTGGACGGATGTAAGAATAAGAATTTGGGCTGTATTTTAGCACAGATCTCAGCACACTGGCAGCACCTGTAAGGGTCCATAAACAATTTTAGAAATGTGGCTAATATAATAATAAAAAATGGTATGAATTTTACTGCTTCAGATTTTTTTGTCCCGTCAGTGGCATATAGCTCATCATCTTTGTTTTTAACAGCCAAGGGTTTTTTTTATTGTGCTAAACTTTAGTAGAGGACAAACATTTTATTGTCTGTCACAGTAAGGATTATGTACTTGATATCAACTACTCTGATATCAGAGATTGCTGGGAAAAAAATGTGATCACCCCAGCATGGGCCTCAAATAAGTTACCCTTTAAAAATGAGACAAGTGTCTCACCTCTATAGCAAGCCCGTGAGTTTATAGGCCCAATTTGCAAAATAAAAAATGCACGTTAAAAATACATGTCATAATGCAGTTATATGTACAAAAGCATTACAATTATTATTATTATTATCATATTTTAACATTTGGAAACCAGCTGAAAAATTTAGGAAGCAAAAAAATAATAATTAGCAAATTAAAAACCTTATAATTTCTAATCATAATAAACTTCCTTGTTCAGTAAGACATTGGACTATAGCACAAATTGAGATTGTAAATTCCTAATCCTAGTTCCATAATTTAAAATATAAAAAACAAACAATTAACAACATTGTGAAATTATGCTAAAATTCCTGTTGTTAATTTTTGTCTTCTTGTGTATTATTATAATTCATATGTTTATTGTTTTTTAATCTGACAGTCTCACTAAACAGTGACTTGGGAGATTCCAACTTATCACTGAATAAACGTAACATGGTCCTGGATGAGGACAGATTTGAAGACCAATTTCTCAAGTGTCATGTCTGCAAAGAAAGATTTTCTAATACCTCCCTTCCTCGCATGTTGCCATGCCATCACTCCTTTTGTCAGAACTGCATTGATCACATGTTTAAAATGGCAAAGGAACATAAACATTCATTTCACTCATCAATTCGAGGTTTACCTTTGTCAGCACCACTGGGTGCAGTTAGTGTTGGGTGTCCTACTTGCAGAGCCACATTTGTTGCTACTGATGAGACTATAAAAAGACTTTCAACTGATCACAGAGTTGTGCAACTAATGGACTTTGTCCACCACACTGACCACTGCACTGTCACATTTTGCTCTAAGCATAACCTTCAGCCTCTGAATTTCTTCTGTGAACCCTGCATCCTGCCTGTATGCCGGGACTGCACAGTGTATGACCACAAAGAGACAGATGGCCACCTAGTCATTGATCTGGATGATGCTTTGGCTAAATATATGCCTGTTCTTGACAGGGCTGTTACAGAGATGGAGGCAGAAAGCATTTGCTTGGAAGAGAAAAGATTGCTCTGGAATCTGTAACAAACCATATAGACAAAGTTAAGATTGACTTACTTGGGCAAGTGAAATCTTGTATGTCTAAGATGAGGGAGTTGTTAGACGAGCGAGAGAAAGTTCTGATAGCTAAAATTCATCAGGAAACTGAAAAGGAGCGCAATAACCTTATTGATAAATCAGCACAGCTGGAAGATCGGCGCCAGGTGCTCATGCAGAAGACCACCCAACTCAGACAAGCTAAAGAAAACAGCCGTGTGGAAGAGATGTTCAGAGTCCACCAAGAGGTTCGTGATTATCGGGCTGAACCACCATTACGAGTTAGAGAGTTAGATGATGGCCTTATGACCTCATTTTTGCTCAATACTCGGGATGAAGGAATGATGACATCTCGTATTAGTAACTTTTGGATGTGGCCAGTAAAGTGGAGACGACATCCTCTCGAGTTAAGACCAAGGGAAGCACCTTTTTATTCAGATCTGGAACTTCAAGTAAACATTATTTCTAGGGAGGATGTTCAGAGAGGTTAGCTTCCTTGTTATCTATAGTGTTTGTTGAAGTTTAGAACAAAATGGGTAATGTTTTGCTTTAGTCATTTTCTCATAACTGTTTCTTGCATATCTGCTATTACTGGTAATGTCCATTACTTGTAATATTCTCTTTTTTATTTTTTCAATTTTTTTCTCTGTTCTCATTTATCTGTCATATCCATAATTCCTTTGTATTTTTTAGCTGTATATTGTTTCTGCCACTACTTTTCAGTATATGAGTATATTATGAATACTTCAGATTGTTCACTCTAAGATTAGTGAAGCATTTCTGCCTGACAGTGAAACTATTGTATAATTAGCATCTACAAATAATAGTAGAAGAATGTGGATTAGAGAATTTGGAACTTGGTAGCACCTTTATACTCACGTGTTATGTTATGGAATGGGATCCACATACATGTGTACAAGTATAATATTCCTCAATGGCTTACTTTGAGATTCTCTTGTTGTCTCTTCTCATCATAGGACCAACATATGACAACCTTCTTCTCTTGATTATAGATTATATTTTTGGATGCTTTGTCACTTTTTTAAAACTCTGGTTTAATTATGTTGTCGTTCACTTATGGAAAGCTGTAACCATTTTTATACCTTTACTCCTCTTAATTCTGTAGTAGTCTTGAATCATTCATTCTATTGTATATAAAGTATATTCCTGAGGCATTTATTTCCAAATGCATCTAATCTCTCTTCAATTCACATGTACTGTCTGTACATATTACATCTACCATCTTATGTCTATTGCATCTACAATCTGTTAAATCTATCCTGCCATTTCTAGCATATCTGTTATCATTTTGATCAACTTTAGTCGTTGTCTGCCATTTTAAATATATGATCATTCTTGTATTATGAAATGGTATTATCACCTAACAATATTTGAGTACATGTTTTCCAACAGTTTTAAATCTGTGTTTTTTAATTTTGTCCTTATATTTTCCCAATTCCATCAACTATTTTGCAGTCACATGATAATTTATACATTAGTGTAACTGACATGTCATTTCAGTATTGCATTATCAAACAAGAAATGTAACATAATTGTGAAAAAAATAATTCATTTCATGAAATAATAAGTTTATCTATCTACTGTCCTTTCAAACTGAAGATGGCACATAGGTCAGAAATCCTAGACCATCTCGGTCAGACAATCCTTGTTATTAGGTGTTAGACAGTGCACACGACTCGCATTGTATCTCACCATGCATTGCTATGGGTGAGTAGTTCAGTCTCTCCGAGAGAACTGACCTACTGTTGTTGCCTTTTACCTCAGTGTTTGTTTTGATTGTTTCTCCAGGTCTGCCCTTTTTTCTTTACCCTCTGGTTCCCATTTGAGGGCTTACTCTGAGATTCTCTTGTGGTCTCTTCTCATCATATGGCCAACATATGACCATCTTCTTTTGATTGTAGATGATGTTTTTGGATGCTTTGCCATTTCTCTTATTTCTGCACTAGTCTTGAGTTCATCAAAATAATGAAAAAAATAATAAATGAACACGTTATATTTTGAACCAAAGTATTGTATCTATAACTGGTTCTTGTGTTGTCCAACCCACATTTATTATGACACACCTGTTTTAGAGTTGCAGATTTGATCTCTTTTAAATGTCGAGTTAGTAGAAGAATTTCATTACAAATTTTACATGCAATATTCTTTGCATTTTGTCTCTCTCACTCACTTGTTTTTCTGCAAATCTTTTGATTGATGGGAATAAAATGTTCACCTGCAATAACATATGTGTTCTGCAAACTATTAAATGGCATTTAGTATTTTGTAGTGGATATTTCCAATGATGTTGAATAAAACTTTGATTTTATTTCCTATGATATTAAATGTGACCATTAATCCTGTCTTTGATGTTTATAATTGACTGTCAGTATTTATTACAAATTTAAGATAATATCTGCAGTCATTCGAAGACACTGACAGTCTCAGTTACATTCTTTTATAATACAGAGACACAAATAGTCCTGGAGATATTTAATCACAGTTGTTAGTGAGTGGTAACCTTTAACACTTAAATCATTTCTAATATCTTGAAAATAGCCAATTTATTTCTTCTGCTTCTATGTTTTCTAATTGCCTATGGTGATTTAGTGCACTTACAGATACTATAGTACTTGTTAATGGTAATTATCAAAATATCAGAACAGAGCTTAAACAACACTTGAAGATGGTCTTTAATAATTGTTCAACTTTCTTTTAGTTTTACTTAATTACAAACATTTCTAGACTGTCTATTTAAATTGTAATATTTATTAACAATTTTATGTAACTGTTAACACTTGCTCATAAATGTAATTTTGAATACTTTCTAGCAGTAAATAGTCACACTTTAAGAAAATATGTTAAATCTGTTGTGATTTTTACAACTTTCTGACAGTTGTGTTTAATTTTTAACACTCGTTGATGATCTTAGATAGTTTTGGCACTTGCAGTTGGATTGTGAAACAGTGAATGTGAGGGAAAGCATAACTGAGTATTCAGAGGACATTCTTTACATTTGAACCAATAACAAAATGACATATCTATCTTCCGTTCGCCTGAAGTTTTGTTTATATCTGCAATGTCGTTTCTTGTATACATTTTACTGGTTTTTTTTAGTTCTTGCGGAAGCCCCAAATAGTTTTGCCTGTAGAATTGTGTCTATGTAAGAGCCAATGGGTTTTCCTCAGTGTACTATTTTCAGTACAGTTTTTAAGTATGTGTTCAGCAGTCTGGGGTGAAATAGACACATGGACTGGACTTGTTGAATTTTGGCACTGTCACTTCAATTGTTTTGAAATTATAGAGCATTTTCTTTCTATTTTACCCAAATTTAGCAAATGGATAAGTAAACTTCCTCAATGTAAATATAAGATGAGTTGGCAGTAAAACTGAATACCAGCTGATCATTTTTTTTTTAATTTGCAAAAAAAGACCGTTTTTTGTTAGTACAATATCATACAGTGATATATGCATAGTGCTTATATGTTGAGGTTATACAGTAAAGAGATTCTCAAATGGAGTTCGGGAAAAATAAAACAGAGGATGTATTGATGCTCTATTCACCCTAAAACAGCTAGCAGAAAAGATGACAGAACACAATGAAAATTTGTACATAAATTTAATTGACCAGGAAAAAGCATTCAACCGAGTAAACAGAGAACGACTATAGGAGATACTAACAACATTCAGAGTAGGCCAACATCTAAACAACCTAATTAAAAGTCTCTATATCAACAGCAGCTGCACAGTCAGAACAGCAGCAGGCTACACAGACCACTTCAAAGTCCGAATAGGAGAAAAACGGGTGTGTACTATCACCACTATTGTTCATTACACGCATGGACTATATATGTAAATTAGCCTACCCATCTGAGACAGAGATCAACCAGTTTCTATTTGTAGATGATCAGGCACTAATACATGGAAAGATAGAAGACAAACGACTTTAATAGACTCAACAGCACTGGTACTGTATACAACATGAAAATCAATATTAACAAAACAGAAGTCATGAATATTGCAAAAGAGAAACAGAACATCAACATAACTTTGTGCAGGAATTCTGAATAGCAAGCATGTTACTTTATTTTTTACAATGAAAATGTAATTCAGACACTGGTTTAGATTTATCAAGGATAACCTGACAGAGGTATATGGGCCAGACCACGGGTACCCTGTGAAGGATGGCCATGGATTACACAAGGTGAAGACCTACAAGAAGCCACAAGATATGTCAGCCATTTACTGTTTTGTTAGTCTGTAGTAAATTGAAAAAGTTTGGATTTTTAGAACACTTACATTATTCTAAAAAAACAAGAGGCCCATGTGTGAATTATATTGCAGCTCATAATTTTAAAAGTGTTTATTCATTCTATTGATATTTTTAAAAAAACATCCTTGTATAAGTTATAATAGTGTTATATATGTGATTATAGTCCCAGGGGATTGAGATAAACATTTGGATTAAATTGTGTTTCATTAGGGTCAAGATGCTGTCAATGCATCAGCTGAAATCAGTCATTGAGTCATTACAGACTGCTTATATAGGATTAGTGAACTACAGTTAATCACTATCCTGCTCTCTATTCTCTTGATACTGTGGTAACAGACTAAGCAGTCTGGCCAAGTGAGTAGAAATTAAAGAAGGAAGGTAACCTGGTATCCACATGTTGGGATGTAGTTGGATATGTTGGACCAAAGGGCACAGATATAATATCACTTTGCCCACTTTATGTATCTTAAGGTTGAATGATAAAGAGGAGTAATCATCAGGAAAAACAGAAGTCAAGTTATTTTAGTTCATTGGATTTAAACTTATACTTTACATGTGACATACTGCTTTTTCAGTTGTGGAGTGACTTTATGAAACAACTAATTAAAAAAATGTGTGGACATCATCATCAGGTTGCATGACTTTGCAGAATGTTGCATTCACCACATCCTATCTAAAAAAACTGTTTTTAGCCAGATCTTCTACTTCTACTGTCATGTTCAAGGTCTCCTTGATGTCTTGAAACCACCTTCTTCTTGGTCTGCTCCTGATGTGCTGCCAGAATTTGTGGACGGTTTAATGTTTTATTTCTTGCTTTAGCACCATTAATTATAGTGATAATAATAGATTTGTTGAAATTGCATAATGGTATAGTACTAATTTCATAATTTAGGGTCACATTTGTGTTTTGTGGCAGAAATATATCACCAGACTCAGCTGTACAAATAGGTTTCTTTCTTGCAGATTTAGCTAAGATAATAACAGCAGATAAGAGAAGTAGAGAAAGAATGGGATGGATGGAGAGCTTTGGCTGTGGCCTATACCCCTAAACAGGATCTAAAGGGCTTTATTTATTGAATAACAGGAGCAGATACATAACCCTCAAATTCTAGGACTCAGTACAGTATTTTGGTTTAAATATTTTAAACAACAGATTATGTTATGGTACCACGTTGATCTTTATTTTTAAAGTGATATTTCAAACTTTAGTATTTAATATTCACTTTTATTTTAAAGTCAGTTCTGAAATTGTAGGTGATACAGTCGAACCTGTCTAAGGCGACCATTCACGGGACTTTCAAAAACTGGTCCCATAGGACAGGTGGTCCTGCCTCACAGGTTTCACATAATAAATAGAGCGATAAAAAAAATTTTATCCTAAGCACTATGAAAACTAACCTGCAAATCAGCGTAATCCATGAGTAGAACATAGTGCACATGTCGGTCTACAATAGCCACTGGTTGGACACTTTTCATAAAACACGATAGTTAAACACACAAAAATAAAACACACATACACAGATTCCACTTATACTGTACATGTATCACTTTTGACTTGAAAAAAAATCCAATATGGTAGTCTGTTGTTTGACAGATGAAATAAACGATAAGTTCAATTTTTCTCTCAAGTCCATGATAACGTCTAGTATGTCAGATCTCCCGTTTGTTATTGAATAGGTGCGCAGAAGCTCCAAAGCATTATGTGCATCTGCGATAGTGTATGTTTTCTCAATGTCAGTAGAATCTTGTTCGTTGTCTGATTCACTATTCACATCCTCAGCAGCTAAAATTGCAGTGGCAGGAAGATCCCAGTTTGTTTCTATTGTGTTGCAAGTTTGGAGCCCTGAATCAATCATGGAGATGTCTGTCAATTGGTATCCAAACAATTCTTTTGAAAGGTTATCCAAAGCAGTAGAAATTGCAGTAGAAACAATTTGCACGTCGGTCTTTGATGCAGATTCATACCATTTCCAACAAAGTGTATTTATGTCTTCATTTCCCGTTTTCCTGCTATTCCTTCTTTTCATACTTGGTGCATTATTTTCAAAGTCATTCATATACTCGGCTTTTCTCTTTAACGTACGTAAAATCTGTGTCTTTCCCACTCCAAACTGTTCTGCCAATAATCGCGAACTTTTACCTTGCTGATTTTGTCGAATCACTGATATTCGTTCTTCCAGCGTTAATGCTTTTGGTTTTACACTTTTGACACTGGCCATTTCCTATATTGTGTGTAACACTTTTAAAATCCACAAAAATAATTCACTGAGATACTGTACATGTACGTGAATACACTCTAAGCGGGCAATGACTAATTCTTTAGTTAATTCCTGTAATTTATACGGGCCACGCAATGGTCTACTCTGGTCTAGACGGAACCGCGAAGTGATGTCACTTCACGAATCATAGATCTGTGTCTGCCGTGTTTCTCACACCAGTATTGACTGATAAACGTAACACGTCCCACTGTAATCTGGGACTCACTAAATATGGGAAAACTTCGACACCTGTAGACACCTGTGTCGATCGTTTATGGCTCCCAGCGAGACGGAGAAGGACTGGCTGGTCAGTGTATCGTTATCTCGGATTACCCGCGTGTCGTAAACGGGATAAATAACATTGGCGGCGGTTAATTAGCCTGGTCTCTGGTCGCGTCATACGGTGAGCGCCGTAATCAGTGTTAGCATATAGTAAAAAACTCGGGGAAATTGTAGACCCGGTCCTATAACCAGGGAAACGCTTTAAACAGGTGGTCCTAAGACCAGGTTCGACTGTACTTTGTTTAATCTGGTGCATTAATAGAAATTTCTTACTTTTGCTTCATTGTCATGTTTATTATTTTTGTATAACTGGCCTTTTTTGTTGCTTTAGAAAGATACAGTACTGTGGACAGCCAAAAACTCCAGATAGGAAGCACTAAAAGAGGCAGATGAAGAGAGGAAGATAATAAAATAAATTATGTAAAAGCAGTCTAGGTTTATGGGCATGTGTGGAGAAGTGGCAGCCAGAAATACTTAGTGACCACAGCAAAAATAGGTCGGAGAGATATAAAAAAGGGAAAAGTTGTCAGATTATTGACAGTGTGGCATGGAAAAAGATCAATGGTGGAATTGTTACACAGTGCACATGATAGAGGGTTATGGAGGATCATGATATTGGAGACCTATTGTCAATGACCATGAATTAAATAACTGGTCTCTAGCTGTGCTACCAGATGTCAGAGTTGACTTGTACCTTTATTATGTAGTCAAATAATTTTGAAGCTCTTCATCTGGGAGATTTATTAACTTGCAGATTTTTATTGAGCTTGATTTACCAATTTGATTTCAGCTTTGTATTAGATACTTAGTGTGGTCCTACTATTTGTTTTATATTTTTATATTTGCTTCTGTTGGACATGAAAGTATTTAGGATTTAAAATGCAAATAAGGTCTTTTATAAGTCATGGTTCAGTGGACACATTTTAGCTGCTTGAGAGAGATGACTAAATACCAGGCAATGGATCAACCAATTGTTCTTCTCAAGGATCTCATATTTTTCCCTGTCTGTGAACTTTTTTATTTACTGTAACAATATACATTATAGTAATGTAAATAGTCTTGTTTTTGTTTGCTATCAGTTGCCAGCTTTCTGGGTTTGTTTGAGTATCTCTTGCTCAATAAAAATAAGTGGATAATGTGTGTGGTCATATTAAAGTGTTTTTATTTTATTTTACCAATATACTTTTGTTTAGTTGGCTAGGTGGTTTACAGGTAAGGCGTTGGCCTCTGAACAGTATTGTCCTGAGTTTACATCTCACCACGGGTTGTGGGAATTGAAAAAAAAATTGAATTTGTGAGATCCAATGTCTACCCCACTAGGAAAACAGCACAAAACGGGAGGTCCAGTGTTCACTCCCGCACATTAAAGGACCCTTGGCAGTTAAAAGTTTAAAATCTATCTATCTAGTGACCTTTTGAGCCATAGCTGACTCATGGGGCATAGACCCAGATACTCTTTCTCTTATCTACATTTTTATTCTAGTAGTTTTCAATCCTTGTAAAGATCTTTTATCAAATAAAATAAAGTTGAAAATAGTAGCCAAAAAATGGCTGCTGCCCAGTCATATGTTTTAAAGCAAATCTAGCTCTGCCGAAGATGGTTGTGTCAGGCCTAAAGGTGCAAATATGACTTTGCCATAAACTAGCAGCACATTTCATCCAAACTAAATGAGTGAACGCTAAGAAGAAGCTTTTGCTTGAAAGAACAAGCAACTGATTTTTGTAATAAAAAAAGAGGCAAGTCATTTTGAATACAATGGGAGAAAATTGTTCCTCTTATGTTCACTTTCAAATGACCACATTTGATAGCTATGATGATGGTAACCATGAAGGTTCCCTGCTTCCATTTTTTGGTAGAAGTATAATACAACCATATGTTGTTTTTTTTTAACATCAGTGTATGATGACAGGTGTATAACATTTGTTATTTGTCATTGGGTTATTGCAAGAAGTATTCTTTTAATAGTGTAAAGTTAGACTGATTGAGTGTTAACACATCAATTTTATTATCTTTAATATTTGCTTGCATAAGCAAGACTTTCATTTCCATGGAAGTAAAATTCTGAATTGATATAAGTGGCCCAGAAGTTTGTATTTGTAATTGTTCCATTTGAAATATATGTGTCGCTGAAGCAGGGTAAAATTAATCAAATAGACTGTTATCATCCATGTAAAGGTGTATAAGTTATGAATTATGCTTTATGGATTCAAGAAGAAAAAGTTAGATAGATCAATTGCTCTGTCTCAAGATCTGAACTGAGTCTACATCTGATTATTTCTGATTCCATAATGAGAAGAGGACATTAATGAAGGATAATTGTTGAAAGTATTTGTTCTATTTTTCAACTTGACTCTGACTGCAAGGTAAATATGCTAATTTCTGGTATATTATACTGAATATTTATGATAAATACAATACATCTTCTATATATTGCTTCTTTAAAGCATCTTTTATGCTATCAAGCAACTATTTTATATTTATCAATCACAAACAGTTATATTGTCCTTCATCGTTAGTTCTATTAATCCTTGTTATATGATCACAAGCAATTGGCAATTTCTCAACAAACAAAACAAGATTTTAGGCAGGGTTTTTTTGTCTATCACCAGATTTATTGAATCTTTTAAGCAAGATTAGGAGCTTTGGTGGCTGAATGGTTAGTGTGCCTGCTTCCTGATCAGAATGATCTAGGTTTGATTCCCAGAGGTGGCAGATATTTTGTTTTCAGACTGACAAGGCTCCCCAGGGTTCACCAAGCCTCTAAACATTGGTATAAGAGATTTTTTTGGGAAGTAAAAGCGTCTGGTGTGATACAACCCAAAACTGTGCCATGGTGATGGAAAAAGTATGATTGCTAAACCATATTTCCCCATACACATAGCAAGATATGGAAAGAACCTCTACTTTATAGTGAGATTATACTAAAATCCATAAAGGACATACCTGGAACATTAGTCTGTAGTCATAAAAATGCATAACCCAAGGTTTGCTGAAGATACAATCTTAATTATTAAGTGTGAAAATAATTAACAGATAGTGATTGAAAGTAAAAAAAATTAAGGCCTTAGTCTCAACAGCAAAAAGACAGAAGTAATGGTCACAACACAGACAAAGACTTAACCTGAAATGTATAAATACAACTAAAGTGAATGGAATAGTATATAAAACTAATACTAGGAAATTATTTCAACTTCAGATGGTAGTTGTACAGCAGATGCATAGTACAGAATAGCTTAGGTAAAGCCTACAATTGAAATATTGAGAAAGGTATGCAACCTATTTTGTTACAATAGAAGTTAGAAAAACAGAACTCTGGCACAAGAAATCATTTGGTCTTATGCCGATAAACGGTGCACATTCATACAGATGGCTCTGTTTTTAAGGGAATGCAGGATATGGAGTACACAAAGAATATTCAGATGTTATGTGTTTAGATCTCTATAATGCCTGTGGCAATTTCTGTACAAACTTTGAAGTGGAGTCCATTGGTATTGAAGAAATTACACATCACTTATCAAGTGTTCTTGAGCTTTACTCATTGAGAACTCAATATGCAGTTATTTTCACTGACAATAAATATGTAACACAGTCACTCAATTGGAAAAAAAAACCACTAAAAGATTACTCAGTTGTTACCAACATTTGTTTGCTCTTTCATTCAAACTCACCCATGCGGTCAAGCTTGCACTACAGTGGATACCAGGAAACCCCACTATGTGCTCCTGATACCAGGACAGTCCACATCAAAGGAAATGGGAGTGCTGACACTTTGGTGACAATTGGAGCAGGAACTCTACAAATGGTAAAACAGTAGGAGGAGTGGTTGAATGAATAGACAAGACAGGATCTACATGACCACCTCCAAAAGGTGCTGTACACTGTACAAAGATAAGAACAGGTTATTATCTTTTTCAGACTGCAAACACAACATGACCCCCTGAACTCACATCTATATCATATGAAACCTAACAATACCCCAAAAGTGTCCTTTGTGCATCTGCTCAAAGGAAACAGTCACACACCATCTCTTTTAATGTTCATCCTTTAATGGTTTGAGGCAGAAATATTTTCCTTTACCTTCAAATATGAGCAACACTCTTTACACAGAAATACAACAATTTAAACAGATGTGTATTCTGTGCCATGTGTCAGATAAAAGAGCACATTCTCAAATTGCCATTGGTTCAGGAAGATAAGAGGTCTACACTCCTTATAGTGTCAGATAGGGCAACAACAAGGTCCTTCACTTTGCATGGTCTGAGGCTATTTATTGCAGGGTGTCCCAACTATGATCCACACTGTTATCTATTTTTAGGGTTGTCCTTGGTCTGCCTCTCCATCTTCTTTCAAGTCTACAGCATTGCATCTTTTATACTGTGTGATTGTATTAAGATCTTTTCCCAGCACATAACCTTACAGTGTTTGCTTGTTATCACTGTCTGCACTTTCTCTTGGTTGCACCTAGTTGGCAGTTTGTTTGGCCAAAATAATCTGAGAACTTTCCTTAAGCATGTTGCATTAAATAGTGTCAGTCTTGATGTTCACTTTCCTAATGTTTTGTTGCATTCAGTTTCATATACAGGTACTGAAAGGGCATGACTCTTATACATGCTGGATATATCTTAATTCCAGGTTTGCTTGAAGCAATGGTTTGTATCAGAGTAGGGTTTTGATTGTCTCTTATTTTGCTATGTTTTTATTTACATTCAAAAGTATTTTATTATTTGTTCCCAAATTACATACATGCAAGCATTAAATCATAAGTCACCACATCAACAGTCAGCTCAATATATGATTACTTTAACCCTTATGTAATCATCAGATTCACTGTTAAAACCTTAAAAGATGTTTTACAAAGACCTGCTGTAACCAAAAGAAATTCTCAACAATAATTTTTGTTTTGTTTATTATCATCATCTAAATGAAATCAAGAAATACTCTCTTATACTTAAAATATGGTAGATGTGCAATAACATGTATCCTTTTTATTTTTTGGAACAATTTCAAATATTTGTTTTAAAAAATTAAAAGAAAAGGCTTATCTGAATATTTGTGCTTTTATAATAGAATAAACAACAGTTAAATGTTTTTAAATAATTCAGCTTCTCAAACTATTTGGCTATGGTATAATCTTACATGTACATATATGCAACATATTCTGTCTTCTTTGCTTGGTGCATGGTCATTCTTCAGTGCCCCAGACCCGATCCACATTCAACATTTCAGCCTCCATCAGACTGACTATCTTTCTCTTCCAATGGCATATCAGTTCATGTTAGGGTTTAAGGTTTTTTATTAAGCTGCAGCTGAAATTATTATTCTTTACCTTTGAGTATTGTCATAAAATATTTACTGAAATAAATCATGTTAAATGAGAACAAATATCCAAATGTACTGGAACACTTATTAATTTAGCTTTACAATATTTTAATTTTCAAGTAAAAAACAATATAAACATTACACCCAGTCATTTGTAACAAGCATGACAATGTTGTCGGGAAAACAAAGGTTTATCTAATAAAAAAAACATAAATCTGAAGTAGTGAAATGCTCGTTGGAGACAGGGTTGAGCATGGCATATAACGACAATGTCACAAGGCACAAAGTATAAAGATACCCCGGCAAAAGTTCTGCTAGATGTTTAGTGCAGGAAATGACAATATGGCAACATTTATGAAACATAAACACATTATTTTGTCTCATCTTCTAGATGTGGAAGGTTTTTAGATAAATAACAAATTATCAGCTCTTAGAAAGAATGAGCAGTGAAATGAATACCTGTTCAAAGAGTTATAAGACAGAACACAAAGCAAGCTACTACTATTTTGTACAATTAACTCTTGTATAACTTTCATATCTGAATAAACATTTTTTTTTTAAAAACCTGAAAACTATATAGCAAAAGCTTTACTTCATATGACCTTCCATATGGGTAACAAAGTCTAGTTTGGGAGTAAAGTGGTTGAGATCTGATAATGTTATGCTATGGCATTTGGAGGTGAGGTAATAAGTGCTGCTGTTTCTCTCCGATGTAACTGATATCTCTTCCATGCTTATACAGTAGAATCCATTTATAACGATACAGGTTAAAAGAAAATCCTGGTATAACATCAATTGTAAAAATCACAAAATTTGTGTTTCATTATCGTATATTTCAACATATCTTTTTATAACACTATTACCCAACTTGCAAATCAGTTATAACGCATTTTGTTAAATTTTACGAGCAGCCAAGGAAAAAAAAACTGTCAACAGTGTGTACTTTTGTTGGTGTGTAAATTGTGTGGCAAAATGGGGTTAGTATGACTAGTAAGGCCTACTTACTTATGGTAGTGGATGAGAGACATATGATTTTGGGTAACAAAGTATACACAGCACAAGCTGTGGTTGTAGAACTAACTCGTGTTTTTTAATTGGATAGCATTGGCAAAATCATCATAAAGGCTGAGTATAGGCACACAGAGAATTATCTGTACGCTTGTCCAAATCTAATTGCAAGTCCTTAATTTGTTATCGTAGTACTGGTAACAAATTAAGTGTATATCACTTGCAAGTGATATTGATAGAGAAAGTGAACAAAAAGTTAAAATTATATGTAGAAATATATAGAGAACATGATATTTCCTCAAGTACACTATACAATCCTGAAAGGCAGAAACATTATTACATTATGAAAATGGCATTTACAAGCGGTCGTATTTCACTTTTTGCAATGGACATAACTGCTCAATTTGTTTCAGAAGGTAACATAATACATATCCCTATTATTAAACATAAAATGAATATAATTAGATATGGTTATAATCCAATATTTTGATGGTCCAGAGGATTTTGTTATAACTGGTTTCTACAGTATATGTGAGACTGTGAGCCCTGTTTTGTCTTCATTCTACAGTATATGTGAGACTGTGAGCCCTGTTTTGTCTTCATTCTACAGTATATGTGAGACTGTGAGCCCTGTTTTGTCTTCATTTTCAACAATCATGTTATGAATTAATAAAATTAATACAGATTTACAACAAATTTGAAATTTCTACAAGGACAGCAGCTTTCTTGCAATGAAATAATACACAAATAAACATAGACTCATTCAATAAAAACGTTTACACAGATATTATTTCAGGGACTTAAACAAACTTCAACTACACATTTTGTTCCATACATGCTGGTAACGTGCAATATCCAAACAAACTTGCTGCCACAGCCATAAATGGTGTATTTGCCATGAGGTGAAAGTAAATTGTATCTAGTAATAAACATAAAATTTGAAATATTAAATTATGAATTATTATTTGAAAAAAAAAAAAGACAATTTTGAGGAATCCACATACCAAGCCAACCAATTTTATGTTGGCCAAACAGGGAACTCCCTGCTAAATAAATAGAAAAATATGTCAATGGCTTCTCCCCAAACTTAAAATATAAGAAAAATGAACCAGTTGGTTAATATCCCTTTACAAGCTTCACAACTATCAATTGACATTAATGCTCAAACAAATAACTTCAACATCTTTAATTAATTTAAATTAATTTGGAATGTTGAATATATTTTAGCACAAAACTAAGAAATGTTTATGAATTTGTCAGTGAATTAACAGATTGACATTTTATGTGAAACACAAATTTATTATATTAGAAATAATTACATATAAATTTAAATATATATATATATATATATATATATATATATATTTATATATCTGCAAAATATTGTACCATGAATTAATAAAAAAATAATTGTGTATAAATTGAAAAAAAATGTACTATAACTCTAGAGAGAGAATTGGTTTTTAAAAAAAATTACAACTATCCTGTTCACTTTATGCAGGTCTAGATTCAGTTGATTCATGTTTTAAATGTATAACTTTCACTAGTTTAAGATGATTCAAATCAATAGTGCTTATTTTAAACATTTTTAACAGCAGGTAAAACTGGTCGTCTGGCCAGCCATGGAAGAACAAGATTTCCTTTGTCACAGGTACCATATGTGTCATTACAGGTATATCCTTCTGGACAACAGTGAAGGAAACAGCATACACCCTGTGTAAGAAAACCAAATGAATAGCATAAGTTCATAGTATAAACTAGAGTATTGAATAATAAAGCACTAAGTTGGCATCTTTGGTAAATAATTTAGATACTTGACATTTTTATAACACAAGATGTTAATGAATAATAAATAATACAAATATTGTGAATAAATTGTTGTCATTAAATCTTGGCAATTTTAGCAAATTATCAAAGATAAAGTTACATCACACAGGCATATCTTTTACTGTGAATTTGTTAAATCATTTTCAGTGTTACAATTTGATTAATTCAGTGTTGCTCAGTGAATAAAATCTTCTTGATTCTTGATCTTTCAAGCACCATTAGATGTTCCATTGAGCTGGTAGTGTTTTTCACCACCCATCTCTATTCTGGGTGAGGTGTTTGATCTTATCTAATGAGTCTATGCCTGCCAACTTTGCTTCTATGTGTTCTTTTTAGCACCTCTTTAGTCCTTCCATTTTTTTCTGTTTTCTGATGTATCCCTTAGAAGAGCCTGTTTTGGAATTCTCTTGTTGTCTCTTCTCAGCACATGTCTGACATATGTCCATCTTCTTTCCTTAATTTTAGATGAGATCTTTGGTTGCATCGCCATTTCTCTTATTTAAATATTAGTCTTGAATTCATTCCATTGTACACAGAGTGGTTTTCTTAGGCATTTGTCTTCAAAAGCATTTAGTTTTCTCTCAATCTCCTTTGTTGTTATCCAGCTTTCACATGCGTAAGTGTTGATAATATGTTTGAGTTGAATATTTTAAGTTCGGTTTTCTTGCTCAGTATTTTTTATTTCATTATTTTGTTCAGGTTTTTAAAATTCGTGCTGCTTTTGCTATCCTGCTTCTGATATCTTTCTTTGTCTCACGTTCTTGATCTATATTACTACCATGACACACACATATATATATTTATATATATAAATGGTCTACTCTTTCTAACACCTGACAATTGAGATATATATTGCCCTCTGGGGCATTGTTATGAATAAAAGCTAAGTACTCAAATGAAATAGACGTTTAAATATCCAATTCAAAGAACAACAAATTTGATTGACTGTATAACTATCCACTAAGTACCCATCAAGAACATTGAAAACTGTTCTCCATAACTTTCAAAAAGGGGGTTGGGGGAGGAGGAGGAGGAGAGAGACTGGAAATAATTATATAATCATTATACAGTACAAGAACACCTTATAAGCTGTTATACAGACAAACAATTAATATAATTTGTTAGCTATCCTTTGTAAAGTAAATTATAATCTGTCTTAATATTTTTACATTTTTTGTAATTGCCTTCTTTATCTGATTAACTTAAACATATTAATCATTAGTTCTTTGATTATCTTCAAGTGTCTTCATTTTTTTGTCTTTCAACAAAGTAATTGGATATCAATGTTAATTTTGTAGACTGATGTGATCTGATTGACTGGTCAGCACCACGTTATATACTGAGTTGTTTTATATACTCTAAAATAGTAAACATGAAGGTACAGCATATAGGAAACAGCAGAAGTGGAGTTACAATGTATGGGAAAAAGCAGAAGTGGAGTTACAATGTACAGGAGTAGCAGATATAGAGGTACAATGTATGGGTTATAGCAGAAGTTGAGGTACAATGTATTGGAAACAGCAGAAGTAGAGGTACAATATCAGGGGATGCAGCAGAAGTTGAGGTACAATGTCAGGGGAAACAGCAAAAGTAGAGGTACAATGCATAGGAATAGCTGAAGTAGAGGTACAATATATGGGGAAACAGCAGAAGTAAAAGTACAGTGTGCAGGTCTGACATGGAATGCTATGCAAAAAGTGACCTCAGATTAAACAAAGCAGAGAGGTTTTGTGTTGCTGCCCTGCAAGGGATACAAGATTATGATGGCTACAGCTAAGGAAACTAATCTTTTGTTATTGAGTTATTTGTGGGTCATCATCATTGCACTCCGAACATGTCCATAGGTGCTCAGATCCCCTCCTCAGCAAGTCCCGCAGTGTCCAGGGACTGACGACTCCAGTTCTGTGTTTGTTGATAAGTCTTCTTACATGACCACTAAGTTTCTCATTTCTGACTGCCCATCTAACTCCCATTTCCATCATTCGATGAAGTGATGTGCTCTTCCCACATCTCGGAGAGCATTGATGATGTCCGCCCGATCCATTGGTTGACCGTCCTCAACGACAGCACAGCTAGTCAACCTGTCCGCTCTTTCATTTCCCCTTACTCCCGCATGTCCAGGGACATAGACAAAGGTGACCTTATGTATTTTGGATTTCTGCAAGGACTCTACCAAGTGCATGCGTACAGAGCCCGCCTCCACTTTTTTTTATCATGCTCATTGAATCACTCAGTATACATGCGTGGGTGTAGTCTTGTGACTCTAACCATTTGAATGCCTTGGTCACTGCCATCACCATTGTCATGCTACAAGAAGTGGGGAGAAAAACTAAAATAAAGTTGCACAATAAACCAGTGAGGAGTAAAAGATATTTTTTTTAAAGATTCAAGAAAATCAATCTTCTTCTTCTACCTTTCAACTCCCTGTGGAGCATAGGTCTTTAAAAAAAAACACTTTCCAAGTCATTCTGTTTCTTAAAAAAGTAAAGTAACCCTGTAACGCCAAGTGGCGTATACGGAATATGGTGTTAGTGACCATAAATTTTACAGACCTTCGGCACATGATTTTTGGGGTAATGTGGTAGGTATTATGCCCGTGCCGCTTTACTTTCTCAGAAAAATATCCGATACCCATTAAAGGCTGGGTGAACCGGAAGCCGTCGGTGGGATCGAACCCTACCTCTTGTCCTTTAAAGTCCAGTTCACTAACCACTGAGCTATCGCAGTTCTCGTTCTGTTTCTTGCTATTCTTTTAAGTTCATTCCACGTCTTCCCCATCATCTTGATCTCTGCTTCCATCTGTCTTCTCCAAGAATATTTTGGTCTTCCTCTTTGTCTTTTATCTTGGGGATTTCAAAAAAAGGCATATTGTGTAATACTCTTGGTTTCCGCAGTGTGTGTATCCTATCCAGCACCATCATCTTCACTGTATCTCTTTATCCACAGGTTTTTGACTGGTACATTTCCATAATTCTGTTAGTGATTTTATCCTGCCCTTTACATCCTTTTATTCTGCATAAGCATTCATTAAGGAAGGTCTGTAATTCATGATTGTCATTTTTGTTGTTCTCCATATTTCACAGTCAAATAATAAGACTGTAAGTAAAATCAATATGCCAGTATAGATGTGCTGCTCAATAAGCAGCTATACATTGTACCTCTACCTCTGCTATTCCCATACATTGTACCTCTACTTCTGCTATAACCCATACATTGTACCTCTACTTCTGCTATAACCCATACTTTGTACCTCTACTTCTGCTATAACCCATACATTGTACCTCTGCTATTCCCATACATTGTACCTCTACTTCTGCTATAACCCATACTTTGTACCTCTACTTCTGCTATAACCCATACATTGTACCTCTACCTCTGCTATAACCCATACATTGTACCTCTACTTCTGCTGTTTCCCATACATTGTACCTCTACCTCTGCTATAACCCATACATTGTACCTCTACTTCTGCTATAACCCATACATTGTACCTCTACCTCTGCTATAACCCATACATTGTACCTCTACTTCTGCTGTTTCCCATACATTGTACCTCTACCTCTGCTATAACCCATACATTGTACCTCTACTTCTGCTATAACCCATACATTGTACCTCTACCTCTGCTATAACCCATACATTGTACCTCTACTTCTGCTGTTTCCCATACATTGTACCTCTACCTCTGCTATAACCCATACATTGTACCTCTATCTCTGCTATAACCCATACATTGTACCTCTACTTCTGCTGTTTCCCATACATTGTACCTCTACCTCTGCTATAACCCATACATTGTACCTCTACTTCTGCTGTTTCCCATACATTGTACCTCTACTTCTGCTGTTTCCCATACATTGTACCTCTACCTCTGCTATAACCCATACATTGTACCTCTACCTCTGCTATAACCCATACATTCTACCTCTACCTCTGCTGTTTCCCATACATTGTACCTCTACCTCTGCTATAACCCATACATGGTACCTTAAACCTCTGCTATAACCCATACATTGTACCTCTACCTCTGCTGTTTCCCATACATTGTACCTCTACCTCTGCTATAACCCATACATTGTACCTCTACCTCTGCTATAACCCATACATTGTACCTCTACCTCTGCTATAACCCATACATTGTACCTCTACTTCTGCTATAACCCATACATTGTACCTCTGCTATTCCCATACATTGTACCTCTACTTCTGCTATAACCCATACATTGTACCTCTACCTCTGCTATAACCCATACATTGTACCTCTACCTCTGCTATAACCCATACATTGTACCTCTACATCTGCTATAACCCATACATTGTACCTCTACTTCCGCTGTTTCCAGGGCCTCCCTAAAATGTGTTTTTTTTTTCTCATCATCCAAACAGACTTGATAGAAGATTTGTTTTCTCTTGAACCACAAGCCAGCAACGTGATATTTAGATGAAACATCTTGTGGTGTCTTGTAATGGGGGCAACAACATTTCTATTTTCTCACATCCCTTTCTCTCATTCTGTGAACATCCATTGCAGGGCAACAACAATGTATCTGTTTTCACTCAAACCATGAACATTCTTTGCAGGGCAACAACATCTATATATTTGAGAAACATCCTTTGTAGGGCAATTACAAATTTTCTCTCATTTTGTGAACATCCATTGCAGGGCAGTAACAACACATCTATTTTTTCTCATTCCATGAGCAATCTCTGCAAAGATACCCTAAGTCTAGTCCACGCTGTTGTCAGTCATGTGAGTTCTATACACCAAATGTCTACACCCTGACAAAGTGCTATTTTCTGTTGTTTTTGTAACATTTAAAAAAAAACCATGCAACAGTGTTGTCAACCCCATATGCTGCAATCCCTAACTTTTTCTGAACCCTGTGAGTACAAATCTGTTCTGCTAGAATGAATATGCCTGCAGCTGTTGTTGTTGCTAGGATCATCATCACTGTACTGTAGATGAATCATCCATAGGTGCTCTGACATCACCTTTGATAATACCCAAGAAGAACCCTGACTCATCAGCACAAACTCCATAGCACAGCCTGATATCCACGGTGTGGGTAGGTTTTTGCTGACAGTTTTGCCAGAGCAGCAACTACATTTTGTGGCCTACTCTTTTAGATCTTAACTGCCAAGGGTTCTTTAACATGCATGAGACCTCGTGTTTATTGTCATTATCCAAGAGGGTTAGACATTGAATCTCACTACCCAAAAAATCAGGGGAGAGTAACATTACGAAGAAACCAAAGGTTAATTTTTCCCATTTTAGAAAAATCACCACTGCCTGTTTTGATTCTGAGCCTGAGGTCCTTCCTAGGCAGAGGCAGATGCACCTTTAGACTGCCCAGTCCCACTAAGCTTGAAGTAGAACGCCAGAGTACTTAGGTTGTCAAAATGCATCAAGATAAACACACCTATATTAGCAGTGGCAGAGTATAACCTGCTAATACTACATAGAAGAAAAGCTTCCATTCACAAAATTCTACCTTAGGAAATGGACAACATCCATATGCTCCAGTTGGATACATTGGACAACAAGAGTTCATATCACTACAAACTGCCTGGCCGTCAGGGCAGACAATTGAATCCACTTTTAACTGTTTAGCAGGTCGGGCTGGCTGCTTCACTGCCCAAGCAATAGAATTGTCATTTCCTCTGCAGGTACCAGTTGACTCATCACAGTCATAGCCTTGAGGGCAGCAGTGGGCATTGTCAGAGCAACATGAAGCCTTGTAACAAAACATAAGTGTACAATGGAGGGAGAATTACTTCCATTTATCATCAATAAATTTGCTAACCTTTGTATATGAGTGTCAAGAAAACAATGAGCTAGATGTCTGTCATTAAGAGACAGTCTTGTAACATGACCACTATATTTGAGATTTGGGAATTTACTAGATTAGTGTTGTACTCCATTTCTGCTAACGAATGATCTCCCTTGATTGACTGCACATATTTGAATGTATCAATACTTTAGTTTTTGTGCATTTAATTTTATTTTTTCAACAAGGTTTAGGGTTAGGATATTCCTAACCCTAAACCTAAGACAGGTGTCTTCTAAAGACAGATTAGAGAACGACCGAATAAAGTGCAGGGGGGTTGTTTTACTCCAAACAGAAATGGCGTACGATGCTAAACTTGTAAATTCAGTAATTCCAAACAGGAATAAACAGAAATAATCACTCAAATCTAATCTGTACAAGTTTTGACCTCACCTGTCACCTTGATATGTGGATACTTTGTTAAAAACTGTGTTTATGTGTCAAAAAGATATACTTTGCTATTTCTGGACACAATCTCAGAATTGGTGTTATACTAAAGAGAACACTTGACTAAAGTATACTGAAGCAGCACCCCATATTATAATAATAGCCTAACTTTATTTCTGAACTGGAAAAGAACCCAAAAACATATATCTTTTCTAGTGGCAAATTGACATATAGTCAGTTATAATGTATAAGCTGAACCATAACATAAAATATTACAGAAGAGTTAAGTATTAACCTCATCATGTTAGGTCATAGCATTGAGGGGGTTAGGGAGTCAGTACTGTAACTCACTGTTATTACCTTCTCTACTATTTAAAGCCAAATACCCATTCTTTTTCACAGCTTAAATGAGTGAAGAGCTTCGTGTTAGGAGTGAACTCCAGATAACGTATATCACGAATCAGTACGCACTAGTTGACATGCTACTGACACTCTTAGCCATTTACAGCTACTATAGATTAAGCTAAAAGGGTTAAAAAATTGGTGAGGGAAGCTGATTAAACAAACAAATGAAATCAAACAATTTATATAACACAAATGTTCAAAATTAAACATTCTGACAAATTACAGACATCATTATCATCATCACTGAGTGCCGTCTCCGCATTGAAGGTTGGTTACAATGGTGGGCCATTCCACTCTGTCTCTTGCCTTGATAGTGCAGGATGTCTTAGGCTGTCTTGTCCATCTTTCGATGTTACTTGTCCATGTTAGTCTTAGTCTGCCCCTGCCTCTTTTCCCTTGTATTTTCCATTCCAAGATTACTTTTAGTAGGCTGCTGCATCTTTTAACATGCTCCAAAAATCTCATTTGTCTTGTTTGAATTGTGTTTAGTAGTTCTCTTTTCATTTTTAGTTGTTTTAAGACTTCATCATTTGTTTTCTTTTCTTTCCATCCAATTCTTCCTATTCTTCTATAAATCCATATTTCAAAGGCTTCAATTTTCTATTGTTTTCTTCTCTAATGTCCATGTTTCTGCACCATACAGGAATGTTGAGAAGATATAACATTTTGCTATTCTTAGTTTTAGCCCTTGTGTTATTTGTTTTGATGTTAGTATATTTTTCATGGTATTAAAATTACTTTTTACCTTTTAGTATATTTTTCATAGTATTAAAATTACTTTTTGCCATTCCTATTCTTTTGTTTATTCAGTTCTACATTTTCCATCACATGTCCAAGGTAACTGTAGCTCTGAACTATCTCCAGGTCCATTCCTTCAACTTTGATATCCACTCTGATACCCATCAAATTACAGTCACAATGAGAACATGATGTAGATGATAGTGAGCTAATGAGTCACTAATGTGTTAAATGAAAGCTATAATTTTTGAGAGGGCAAAAGGTTTAGATACAACAAAATTTTGAAACCTAAATATCAATTTAAAAAAATAAAATTATATAATTTTCTACATTCTTAAAATATTTACTTTTAATGTATTTAATGTAAGATATGTTATTATTCATAATAAATAATAATGTAATTACTCAATTTTTAAATTTGGTATTCATATGAAATAATTTTTATATTCACAATATCTTCTTTTTTCCTTTTAATTTGCTTTTTTGCATTAAAAAGAGGGAATAAGTTGCTGTCTTTAGCTATTTGGCTGACCTTGTCATGTTTCTGAGCATTTCTAGTATTCTGTCTATCCATCTTTTTCTCAAAGATGTCTTCTCTTTTCTGTTTTCTTAGAATTTAATGGCAGCTTTGTGGATGATGGTTAGCTATTTCTGTCTTGTTGCCAAATCATTTCATTAATTTGTTTCTTATATATTTTACTGTGGGAGCAGTAACTGTTTCTTAGTACTCCACTTGTTAATTGTAACAATTTTAACAAATTAGTTTTCATATGACAAATATTGCTCTACAATTAAAATAGTGTGTTCACAAACTAAATGTTTTTATGCTACAAAATAGCAGTGTCTATTTCTATTCTATTAGTTCAATATAATAGGTTTCATAGTTTCATTATAACAGTTACTTCAGAAAGCCAGGTATGATAGTGGTAAACAGGATAGTGGAATAGGTAACTACAGGGTGGACAACATAAGAAACAAATCTGAAACTCACATATCCATATACATTTATTAAGAGACCATACATAAATTATTGATATAAGATACTTTTAGCTACATAAATAAATTTATAGAATTAATGAACTACAAAATCCTAAATTGCTAATTTACTCATTAAACTGAGTCACAGACTGTCAAGAATTATTATACTTTTTTTGTAAATAACTACTGCTATTACACCAATTTCTGGGGTCCATCAGGTGCTATTTACAGGGGCTGGAAAATAAACTTCACGTGCCCCAGAATTTTTATTTCAGTCCACGTAAGGTGATATTGAGTTATTTGTGGGTCATCATCATTGCACTCCGAACATGTCCATAGGTGCTCAGATCCCCTCCTCAGCAAGTTCCGCAGTGTCCAGGGACTGACAACTCCAATTCTGTGTTTGTTGATAAGTCTTCTTACACGCCCACTAAGTTTCTCATTTCTGGCTGTGCCCATCTTAACTCCCATCTCCATCATCCGAAGAAGTGATGTGGATCTGTGTTTGTCGAAGTCCTGTGCTCTTCCCACATCTCGGAAGGCATTGATGATGTCCGCCCGATCCATTGGTTGCACGTCCTCAGCTAGCCTACCTGTCCGCTCTTTCATTTCCCCGTACTCCCGCATGTCCAGGGACATAGACAAAGGTGACCTTACATATTTTGGACTTCTGCAATGACTCTACCCATTGCATGCGTACTGAGCCTGCATCCACTTTTGTTTATCATGCTCATTGAATCACTCAGTATACATGCGTGGGTGTAGTCTTGTGACTCTAGCAATTTGAATGCCTTGGTCACTGCCATTACCTCCATGTCATGCTACTCGTGGTCATGACGTATGCACCACTGTCTTCTTTGACCTTTCTGCCTGTCAAGCGTGCTGTAAATGCCCAAGCACTTCTTTGGTGTCGTCTTACAGATCCGTCTGTATAGATGACTGCATCTTTCTCATCTGTGTTATCGCAGATGAGACTGTTGACCTCCGCATTAACCATGACCGAGTTCTGTTCCCTACTTTTCCTGTCGAGTGTGACAATACACGATAAAGTCCCCTTGAATTACGTAGGCACCGGTATCCACTTCTCGCTAACGTTGATATTGGTAAGTCCACAGACCTGTTTGATGACATCTTTTGCTCGGCCCACCATTTGCCTCTTTTTAGCCTGGCACCTTTCCTTGTGTTGAGCATGTGGTGCAATGGATGCTTTTTATCTGCACTAATCTTCAGGTATGCTCATGCTCTCCAGATCTTGATTCTGTAATCCATGGTTGGAAAGTCAAGAAGATACCTCATTGCTACACAGGGAGTGTCCCTTGTACATCCCAAGATAATGCACATGGCTTCATTCTGTATTTTCTCCAGCCTATCAATTTGAGTCGTACTCAATAACGTGATATTTTCATCTCAGTTGTTTGTTTGTTTGCAAAGGTCAGCTTTATATAACTAAAGAAATCCCAAAGGACTGAATTTTGTGTGAATATAATTTTTTTCATATTTTTTTACCACATTTCAATTTCAAACTGCCAAAGTTCTTTAACGTGCATAGAATTCACACAGAGCCTCCAGTTTCTTGCCATTATTCAAGAGGGCCAGACATCACATTTCACTAAACAGAGACCAGGGGAGGGTAAAGCCATGAAAGGTACCATGGATTCAAAGTGAACAAATTCCCGCTGCTTGTGGACCTTCTTATCCAGAAGCGCATGTCATTTCTCTAGACCATGCAGCATCCCTCATCTTGCTAAGAACTTTCTTTTTCTTCATGTTGCTGTTATTAATTAAATTAGTCATCTTGAAAACAAAACAACTTATAAGATCTCTGAAATAATTTGATTTTTATTTAGCTCTTGACTCACAATGTAGCTCAGCACATGCATAACACTTTATAAACTCTTCCCATTTTCTGGAAATAATCAAATTTACCCTTTGTAAATCTTTCAATTAATTTTTTTAAAATGGCACAATATTAATAAAATACCTACATAAGGCAGAATAATTTATAAACATACCTTTTGAAAAGGACAGCATCCAAATTGACCTACAGATATCTCACAGCAGGAATGGCCATTAGAACATTCCGACCCATCTTGACATACAACAGTGCTCTCCACTTGCTTGCTTTGTACTTTGGTCAGCCAGTTTATCACAGCATTACCTTTGTTGCAGGTGCCAGCGGACACATCACAAGTGTAGCCTTCTGGGCAGCAGTGGACATGGTCAGAGCAACATACAGCCTATACAGAAGAACAAATTGGAATTCATATATTATGACTCAAACATTCTACCTACACATCTACTACTAATAGACTACACAATTATTTGTAGCATATGCTAAGCAAATGGTTTCCATTGAACACTACTGCTAAATTCACAACCATGCTGCTGTAGTGCAAATAATTTGATATTTTGATCTAGTCTCACTGTAGCACAAATCCATTGCACAAACTACCAGGCTAAATTCTGTGTTCAGTGACAGCGTTTCACAAATCATCTCAGGGTATATAAAATCAAATGTCTAGTGCCTTATCACAGATAAATGGAGTGATTCTATGTAATTCATGTTTCCATGTTAAGCATGTAAATTAACACTTTGCAACTCAATAATGGAAAAGAGCTGGCTATATAAAGCTGATGGGTCAACTTTTCAGAAACAAATCACAAAATTCTACCACAAATCATCATAAAAGAAGTTCAAATTTCTAAAAACCATGTACCATATTTTATCATGAAATAAATCTGGATGAGCCAAAGTTACATCGATGTCACAATAACTGAATGCATTAGACAAATAATACAAAAATGTTAGTATCCTTTTAGATTTATAGCACACAGAATAAATCAAGACAAGAATTGTAAACACACCTCCAACAATTTCTTCATAACATGCTGTGACAGTGAAGAAATTTAAAGTGGAAAGACTGTCTCTTCTTATACTTCTTCAATTTCCACTAAAACAATTGGGTGTTGACTCATTTGTCACTATTGAGTTATTTGCGGGTCATCATCATTGCACTCCGAACATGTCCATAGGTGCTCAGATCCCCTCCTCAGCAATTCCCGCAGTGTCCAGCGACTGACAACTCCAGTTCTATGTTGGTTAAGTCTTCTTAAACGGCCACTAAGTTTCTCATTTCTGGCTGCCCAACTTAACTCCCATTTCCATCATCCGAAGAAGTGACGTGGATGTGTATTTGTCAAAGTCCTGTGCTCTTCCCACGTCTCGGAAGGGATTGATGATATCCGCACGATCCATTGGCTGCCCGTCCTCATTTGTCACTAATTTACAGGAAGCCATGATTCGCACACCTCACAGCCGACACTTCCATCATTGGTATTGGTAGATTATTTTTATTTAACATTTTTGCATAGACAGCAGCCATTACCTTTGCCTAATCATTTCAATTAATAACTACCAAGGGTTCTTTAACTTCTACAGAGTGTATATGGGAATTCCTATTTAACCATCGTCCGATAGTGCCAGTCACTATGTCTCAATACCCAGAGACTGGGAGAAGAAAAAGCCTTGAAGAAACAATAGATTGGAATCAATAAATTCCCATAGCCAATGGTGGGATTTGAATCCTGAACATTCTTGACTGATGACATCTTAACTCTAGGCCACCCTGTCACAGAAAGATTATACAATTCATGATTAATGCTCACAGCAATTGAAAAGCTTGTTTTATGATTAAGTTGCCAAATTATGTGTCTACAAAGTGATTGTAAATTATTATACACAAATTGAAAAAAGAATAAAATACTTTTCTGTTATAAGTAACACAACAATTATAAAGTAGAAATTTGCTAGAATGGGTTGAGTGTTTGTTGTTATGTTAAATCTTAGATAGATAGCACTGTAGAACTGCTTTTTCCTTGACACAACATGAGGTACACAGATGACAAAACCTCATCCACCCAAACGATCTGCATTGTTTAATTAGATTCCATTAATTACAACTAGAAATTAGAGCACATACACATGAATAACTTAAGAACTGTACCTTTTCTAGAGGGCAGCATCCATATTGACCTGTGGCTAATTCACAGCAAGTACTGCCTGAGGGGCATTCAGAGCCATCTTTACAGGTAACAGATTCTTTCACTGGTTGTATTGATGCTACTTTGGTCAGCCAGTTCGTCACAGCATTACCTTTGTTGCAGGTGCCAGCGGACACATCACAAGTGTAGCCTTCTGGGCAGCAGTGGACATGGTCAGAGCAACATACAGCCTAAACAGAAGAACAAATTGGAATTCATATATTATGACTCAAACATTCTACATACACATCTACTACTAATAGACTACACAATTATTTGTAGCATATGCTAAGCAAATGGTTTCCATTGAACACTGCAGCTAAATTCACAACCATGCTGCTGTAGTGCAAATAATTTGATATTTTGATCTAGTCTCACTGTGGCACAAATCCATTGAACAAACTACCAGGCTAAATTCTGTGTTCAGTGACAGGGTTTCACAAATCATCTCAGGGTAAATAAAATCAAATTGTCACAGATAAATGGAGTGATTCTATATAATTCTTGTTTCCATGTTAAGCATGTAAATTGTTATTGTTATTGGTTATGGAAGGCCTCACAGCAAACAAATTAAAATCCATAATTGCTCAACCGCCCGTGCCAGTGGAATCATCCGAATTACTAACTCATCTCCCAAACAAAGAAAGGTAACTGTAGTCCCCATCGTAGCAGTCTCAGCACACGCCAAAAAGACATGAAGCGAAACCGCGCAGAAAGTGAACACAGCCAACTGTTCCCCGTCATACGATATCATCATTCATCGTAAACAAGCGGGATATCGAAGCAGGATCAAAACGGATGAGACACACAGCTCACGGTGTGCACAGAGCACTTAACTCAGTAGCTCCTGCAACAAGCCGGACTTGGAATATGAGGAAACTGCAAGAGGGAACACTTTTCAGACATAGCCTTCAATGGTTCCTGCCACCTATCCACCATATACCATGGGAGTTCACGTCCTCCCGAAAATGATGATCGTCATAGCACTTGATGATGTTAGGCCATCATTGATGACTCCAATTCCAAACATATAGACACACAGTGGTGGTAAGTTATCATTTCCAATCCAACAGAAGCCACATGACCTGTAGTTAGTAAAACCACAGAGAGAATATGATTTTGTGACCTTCACTGATTCACTCTTAGATGTGAATGTGTAGTTTACACAAGAGGAGAAGTTTTCAACTACAGTGATCCCATTTAAAGCAATTCTGGGATAGCAATGCAAGTCTCCTTTATAGCAGCAGAAATTTATGATGTTCTCCGCTCCCTTCTTGTAGCTGCCGCCACACGATTCTGATGTCTCATTAGCTTGGACATCATTCAAGAACAATGTCAGATTAACATTCCATAGATATGGCTCTGCTAATGAAGTGCTTGGTGCAACAGTTGTATCAATCATGCTGGAGGCTCCTGGTCTGTGCATGTAAATTAACACTTTGCAATTCAATAATGGAAAAGAGCAGGCTATAAGAAGCTGATGGGACATTTCAGAAACAAATCACAAAATTCTACTACACATCACCATAAAAAAAATGTAAACCCCATGTACCATATTTTATCATGAAATAAATCTGGATGAGCCAAAGTTACATTGATGTCACAGTAACTAATGCATTAGACAAATAATACAAAAATGTTTGTATCCTTTTTAGATTTATAGCACATAGAATAAATCAAGACAAGAATCATAAACACACCTCCAACAATTTCTTCAGAACATGTTTTATCAGTGAAGAAATTTAAAGTGGAAAGACTGTCACTTCTTATACTTCTTCAATTTTCACTAGAACAATTGGGTGTTGACACATTTGTCACTAATTTACAGGAAGCCATGATTCACGCACCTCACAGCCGACACTTCCATCATTGGTATTGGTAGATTATTTTTATTTAACATTTTTGCATAGACAGCAGCCATTACCTTTGCCTAATCATTTCAATTAATAACTACCAAGGGTTCTTTAACTTCTACAGAGTGTATATGGGAAATCCTATTTAACCATCATCCGATAGTGCTAGTCACCAAGCCTCAATACCCAGAGACTGGGAGAAGAAAAAGCCTTGAAGAAACCATAGATTGGAATCAATAAATTCCCATAGCCAATGGTGGGATTTGAACCCTGAACATTCTTGACTGATGACATCTTAACTCTAGGCCACCCTGTCGCAGAAAGATTATACAATTCATGATTAATGCTCACAGCAATTGAAAAGCTTGTTTTATGATTAAGTTGAAAATTATGTGTCTACAAAGTGATTGTAAATTATTTTACACAAATTGAAAAAAGAATAAAATACTTTTCTGTTATAAGTAACACAACAATTATAAAGTAGAAATTTGCTAGAATGGGTTGAGTGTTTGTTGTTATGTTAAATCTTAGATAGATAGCACTGTAGAACTGCTTTTTCCTTGACACGACATGAGTTACACAGATGACCTCATCTACTCAATTGATCTGCATTGTTTAATTAGATTCCATTAATTACAACTAGAAATTAGAGCAGATACACATGAATAACTTAAGAACTGTACCTTTTCTAGAGGGCAGCATCCATATTGACCTGTGGCTAATTCACAGCAAGTACTGCCTGAGGGGCATTCAGTGCCATCTTTACATTTAACAGATTCTTTCACTGGTTGTATTGAGGCTACTTTGGTCAGCCAGTTCGTCACAGCATTACCTTTGTTGCAGGTGCCAGCGGACACATCACAAGTGTAGCCTTCTGGGCAGCAGTGGACATGGTCAGAGCAACATACAGCCTAAACAGAAGAACAAATTGGAATTCATATATTATGACTCAAACATTCTACCTACACATCTACTACTAATAGACTACACAATTATTTGTAGCATATGCTAAGCAAATGGTTTCCATTGAACACCGCAGCTAAATTCACAACCATGCTGCTGTAGTGCAAATAATTTGATATTTTGATCTAGTCTCACTGTGGCACAAATCCATTGAACAAACTACCAGGCTAAATTCTGTGTTCAGTGACAGGGTTTCACAAATCATCTCAGGGTAAATAAAATCAAATTGTCACAGATAAATGGAGTGATTCTATATAATTCTTGTTTCCATGTTAAGCATGTAAATTAACACTTTGCAATTCAATAATGGAAAAGAGCAGGCTATAAGAAGCTGATGGGACATTTCAGAAACAAATCACAAAATTCTACTACACATCACCAAAAAAAAATGTAAACGCCATGTACCATATTTTATCATGAAATAAATCTGGATGAGCCAAAGTTGCATCAATGTCACAGTAACTAATGCATTAGACAAATAATACAAAATGTTTGCATCCTTTTTAGATTTATAGCACATAGAATAAATCATGACAAGAATCATAAACACACCTCCAACAATTTCTTCAGAACATGTTTTATCAGTGAAGAAATTTAAAGTGGAAAGACTGTCACTTCTTATACTTCTTCAATTTTCACTAGAACAATTGGGTGTTGACACATTTGTCACTAATTTACAGGAAGCCATGATTCACGCACCTCACAGCCGACACTTCCATCATTGGTATTGGTAGATTATTTTTATTTAACATTTTTGCATAGACAGCAGCCATTACCTTTGCCTAATCATTTCAATTAATAACTACCAAGGGTTCTGTAACTTCTACAGAGTGTATATGGGAACTCCTATTTAACCATCATCCGATAGTGCTAGTCACTAAGTCTCAATACCCACTGACTGGGAGAAGAAAATGCCTTGAAGAAACCATAGATTGGAATCAATTAATTCCCTCATCCAATAGTGGGATTTGAATCCTGAACATTCTTGACTGATGATATCTTAACTCTAGGCCACCCAGCCGCAGAAAGATTATACAATTCATGATTAATGCTCACAACAATTGAAAAGCTTGTTTTATGATTAAGTTGCCAAATTATGTGTCTAAAAAGAGATTGTAAATTATTTTACACAAATTGAAATAAGAATAAAATACTTTTCTGTTATAAGTAACACAACAATTATAAAGTAGAAATTTGCTAGAATGGGTTGAGTGTTTGTTGTTATGTTAAATCTTGAATAGATAGCACTGTAGAACTGCTTTTTCCTTGACACGACATGAGTTACACAGATGACCTCATCTACTCAATTGATCTGCATTGTTTAATTAGATTCCATTAATTACAACTAGAAATTAGAGCACATACACATGAATAACTTAAGAACTGTACCTTTTCTAGAGGGCAGCATCCATATTGACCTGTGGCTAATTCACAGCAAGTACTGCCTGAGGGGCATTCAGTGCCATCTTTACATTTAACAGATTCTTTCACTGGTTGTATTGAGGCTACTTTGGTCAGCCAGTTCGTCACAGCATTACCTTTGTTGCAGGTGCCAGCGGACACATCACAAGTGTAGCCTTCTGGGCAGCAGTGGACATGGTCAGAGCAACATACAGCCTAAACAGAAGAACAAATTGGAATTCATATATTATGACTCAAACATTCTACCTACACATCTACTACTAATAGACTACACAATTATTTGTAGCATATGCTAAGCAAATGGTTTCCATTGAACACCACAGCTAAATTCACAACCATGCTGCTGTAGTGCAAATAATTTGATATTTTGATCTAGTCTCACTGTGGCACAAATCCATTGAACAAACTACCAGGCTAAATTCTGTGTTGGAATCAATAAATTCCCATAGCCAATGGTGGGATTTGAACCCTGAACATTCTTGACTGATGACATCTTAACTATAGGCCACCCTGTCGCAGAAAGATTATACAATTCATGATTAATGCTCACAGCAATTGAAAAGCTTGTTTTATGATTAAGTTGAAAATTATGTGTCTACAAAGTGATTGTAAATTATTTTACACATCTATCTTTCGTTCTCCTGAAGTATTGTCTATATCTGCAATGTCGTTTCCTGTATAAATTTTACTGTCTTTTGTAATTCTTGCAGTGGCCCATATAGTTTTGTCTGTAGTGTTGTATCTATGGGCCAATGGATTTTCCTCAGTCTACTATATTCAGTGCAGTCTTGAAGTATGTGTTCAGCAGTCTGGGGTGCCTGTCCACATGTACAAGTAGTTGATGTGCCGATCTTGAATTTTGTATACATGTGACTATGGAGTCGATTGTGTCCTGTTCTTAGGCGTATAATGATAACTTGTTCATATCTATTCATATTATGAAAGGCATCCTGATTTGGGGCTTGTGGTCCTCTGATTGATTTGATTATCTGTTTCTTATGATGGTATGTAACTGGTGTATCTAGTTGTGTGCCTGTTGAACCTTCCTTTGCCAACTGATCTGCTTTCTCATTTCCTGGTATTCCACAGTGAGACGGGATCCACTGCAGGGCAACCCTGTGGTGCTTGCAGAGTTCAGTCAATAAGGTCTGCAGATGTGGTAATTTTCTGGATTGTAGTGCCTGGAGTACTGATCTTGCATCTGTCAAAAACACTACAGGCTGTGGGCTAAGATTACTGTTAAGCAGTTTTTCTATTGCCAACTTTATTGCTTGTATTTCTGCATCATAATTGTGACAATATTTCCCTGTTGCTATTTTATTCATATCCCTAGTGTTATTTGGGTACTCTATATATGCACCTGCTCCCCCATTCTTTACTGCATTCTGTGCTGATCCATCTGTGTACACACGGATCCATAGGTCTTGTGGGTATTCTTCATCCAGGAAACTGAGAGTTATTGTTTTTCGCTGTAGACTATTTTGTTCCTCTTTGCCAACTATTCCTTTCACTTCTGTCCGTATTTGAACTGATAATCCTGATTTATCTGTCCAGGGAGTCTGTTCTGGTATGGGCAGAAGGGGTTTAACAACTCTTGGCATGTCTGGTGTTTGTCTACTAATACGCTTGGCTTGGTGGATAAAGCTGCTTCTCTTAAGTCGTCCCAATGCAAGATTTTGGAATCTGTCCTTCATTGGATGTCTCGGCATGCATACAAATTTTTCTGCCTGTATCAGCACCTTTGTGTCTCTCCGTTCTCTCAGTGCTGGTATCCTCCACAATTTCTCCATCTCCAATATTGGTGTTGATTTCATTGCTCCTGTGATGACCCTAAGTGCCTGGTTTTGTACTTTATCCAGTTCTTGCAATGTGGTGTTTGATGCTGAGCACCATGCGGATGATCCATATTCTAAATGTGGGCGTATACTCTGTTGGTAAACTTTACTGAGTATTTTCCCACTCGCACCCCATGTGGTTCCACACAACTTTCTTAGAATAGCCAATCTCCTCCTTGCTTTTTGGGTTGCCTTATTTATCTGCTGTTTCCAAGATAGTTTGTTATCAAATGTAACTCCGAGATATGTAGCTTGTATGTCTTCTTTCACAGGCTCATTGTTTATGTAGATGGCTCCTGCTTTTTGTTTTGGGGAGAGTGTGAAAAGTGTAGTACTGCATTTGTCTGTATTGATGCTGATACACCATCTATTTGTCCATGAATTCAGTGCATTCATAGCTCTTTGTAGCAATTTGGAGGCCACTGTTGCATACTCCTCTGTGCACCACATTACCAAGTCATCTGCATACATTGCCACTTTGATGCCATGTGGTAGTTCAGTAACTAGGTCATTGGTGTAGATCAGAAAAAGTGTTGGAGATAGTACCCCTCCTTGTGGAACGCCCTGGCGCAATAAGACCTTCTTACTCTTAAGACCATCCAGTTGCACTCTGGCTCTCCTGTTATGCAGGTATGCTTTGACCCATTTGTACATCCTGCCATTTACTCCATAATTTCTCAGTTTCTTCAAAAGCCCTTCCTTCCATACCTTATCAAATGCTTTCTTTAGGTCTATCCATGCTGCTAGTACCAGTTTCTTTTCTTGAAACGCATCTTCAATTTCCTGGGAAAGATAGGTTGCTTGATCTTCGGTAGAGTAACACTGTCTAAAGCCTGCTTGTTGTGGGACAAGGAGATTTTCACTTTCCAGGTACCACTGCAGTCTGAGATTGATTATACGTTCCATTGTTTTACACAAACAGCTTGTAAGGCTGATTGGTCTATAGCTGGATGTCATTGAACCATCTTTTCCTGGCTTTAGTAATGGTATCATAATTGCTTCTCTCCATGCCTGTGGCACTCTACCTGTGATCCAGCAAATGTTGTAGATCTGCAGTAGTTTTGCTTTAGCTGCAGTTCCCAAGTTCTTAATCATTTCATTGGACACTCCATCATTGCCTGGTGACTTTTTCATTTTTAATTTGGATATTGCCAGCTCTAGCTCTCTTTGTGTAATGGGTGTTTCCATTACTTCATGTGTGGTCTCTTCTTGTCTTGCATTTTGTTGTTTTAAACGGGTCTCTTGTCGTTTTTCTAGGCTAATTTCAATATTATTGTCATTTGCAAAGGAGTCTGCAAAGTAATTTGCTGCATGTTTACCTGTTAGAATGTTTCCATCCTTCTTCAGTGTAATTTTGGTGTTCCTTTCTGTACCCTCATCATTCAGCTGTTTTACAAGCTTCCACACTTTTCTTGTGTCTCGTTCAAGATTCAAGGACTCTGTTTTCTCTTTCCAGCTTCTCCGTCTGGCTTGTAGTTTAGCCCGTTGAAATTTGGCTTTAGCATGCTGGTAGTTGTTGTGGTGTTCTTGGCAAGGGTTATTTTCTGCTTGCTTTCGAGATGTTTCCATGTCATTGTGCAGTTGCTCTAGCTCACTACTCCAGTATGGTTTGTAGTGTTTCCGTGCCCCTCTAGGTATTGTTTCACTGGCAGCTTGTATTATTAGTCTACTGAATTCATCAACTATTTTGTTGATGTCTCTATCTGTATTTATATCTTTAGTCAGTACACTGGTGTAGTGTTGATACATTTTCCAGTCTGCCTTTTTGTAATTCCATCTGGAGAGAGTGCTGCTCTCCCTGATGGCCTTATTTTGTACCACTAAAAAGACTGGTCGGTGGTCGCTGCCTCCAAGTTGTTTCCCAACAATTCGTGTGATATTCCAATCCAGGTCTGGTGAATGGAAAGCAAGGTCTGGTGTAGATGTGGTATGCCATGATCTGGAGTAGAATGTTGGTGGATCTGTTGCCTGGTTTAATAGTATAAGCCCATTGTCATCCTGCCAATTTTCAAGCTCTTCACCTCTCTTGTCCATATGTTCATAGCCCCAGCTCTGTGAGTGGCTGTTAAAGTCTCCACATACAATTATTCTTTCTTTTAATGTAATTATGTCTAGTGCTAGTGGGCGATCACTCGGACAGTAGTAGTTAGTAGATGGAAGTCTGTATTTCCTGTCCTGGGGTGCAGTATTTGATATTCCGCCCCATCCATATACACTTCAATCTGACATGCATTAATGTTGTTCCTTACAAGAGTCAGTATTCCGCCCTTTTGTCTATTTATTCTGTCAGATCGGTAGCACTGGTATCCCCTAATCTTCAAGGCTATGTCGTTGTTTAGATGGGTTTCCTGCAAACAGCATATGCTTATTTGTTCTTCATGCAGGATATTTTCTAATTCTATCTTTTTACTGTACCCATCTCTTTTGCTGTTGATGCCTTCAGCATTCCAGTGCATTATTTTTAGTGGTCTTATTTTGGATTGGCCAGTAGCTCTATTCTCTCGCCCCCTGACTCCACAGAGCGGTTGAGAAGGACATCCAGTAATAGAGGTTGGGCCCTTTCGAGGCTGAGGACCCGGCGCTGCTCCTGCCTAAGTGCCCATCACAGGGCGAGTGCCATATCGATTTGCGGTTATAGACATACTTCCATTTGCGTTGAGTGCGTGGCATCCTGATTGTCGTGCGCCTTTTGGCTGGTTGCCTCCGACTTCAGCACTTGAACTTGCTAGAGCAGACTGTGGTCTTGCTCGGTTGTAGGAAGGCCTGGCCAGTCTTAGTTTTCAGTCCCTGGTGACTGTTAAGCCCCATCCCCACGACAAGGAGCTGGCCTTGATGAGGATTATTTTACACAAATTGAAATAAGAATAAAATACTTTTCTGTTATAAGTAACACAACAATTATAAAGTAGAAATTTGCTAGAATGGGTTGAGTGTTTGTTGTTATGTTAAATCTTGGATAGATAGCACTGTAGAACTGCTTTTTCCTTGACACAACATGAGGTACACAGATGACAAAACCTCATCCACCCAAACGATCTGCATTGTTTAATTAGATTCCATTAATTACAACTAGAAATTAGAACGCATACACATGAATAACTTAAGAACTGTACCTTTTCTAGAGGGCAGCATCCATATTGACCTGTGGCTAATTCACAGCAAGTACTGCCTGAGGGGCATTCAGAGCCATCTTTACAGGTAACAGATTCTTTCACTGGTTGTATTGATGCTACTTTGGTCAGCCAGTTCGTCACAGCATTACCTTTGTTGCAGGTGCCAGCGGACACATCACAAGTGTAGCCTTCTGGGCAGCAGTGGACATGGTCAGAGCAACATACAGCCTATACAGAAGAACAAATTGGAATTCATATATTATGACTCAAACATTCTACCTACACATCTACTACTAATAGACTACACAATTATTTGTAGCATATGCTAAGCAAATGGTTTCCATTGAACACCGCAGCTAAATTCACAACCATGCTGCCGTAGTGCAAATAATTTGATATTTTGATCTAGTCTCACTGTGGCACAAATCCATTGACAAACTACCAGGCTAAATTCTGTGTTCAGTGACAGGGTTTCACAAATCATCTCAGGGTAAATAAAATCAAATTGTCACAGATAAATGGAGTGATTCTATATAATTCTTGTTTCCATGTTAAGCATGTAAATTAACACTTTGCAATTCAATAATGGAAAAGAGCAGGCTATAAGAAGCTGATGGGACATTTCAGAAACAAATCACAAAATTCTACTACACATCACCATAAAAAAAATGTAAACGCCATGTACCATATTTTATCATGAAATAAATCTGGATGAGCCAAAGTTGCATCAATGTCACAGTAACTAATGCATTAGACAAATAATACAAAAATGTTTGCATCCTTTTTAGATTTATAGCACATAGAATAAATCAAGACAAGAATCATAAACACACCTCCAACAATTTCTTCAGAACATGTTTTATCAGTGAAGAAATTTAAAGTGGAAAGACTGTCACTTCTTATACTTCTTCAATTTTCACTAGAACAATTGGGTGTTGACACATTTGTCACTAATTTACAGGAAGCCATGATTCACGCACCTCACAGCCGACACTTCCATCATTGGTATTGGTAGATTATTTTTATTTAACATTTTTGCATAGACAGCAGCCATTACCTTTGCCTAATCATTTCAATTAATAACTACCAAGGGTTCTTTAACTTCTACAGAGTGTAAATGGGAACTCCTATTTAACCATCATCCGATAGTGCTAGTCACTAAGCCTCAATACCCAGAGACTGGAAGAAGAAAAAGCCTTGAAGAAACCATAGATTAGAATCAATAAATTCCCATAGCCAATGGTGGGATTTGAATCCTGAACATTCTTGACTGATGACATCTTAACTCTAGACCACCCAGCTGCAGAAAGATTATACAATTCATGATTAATGCTCACAGCAATTGAAAAGCTTGTTTTATGATTAAGTTGCCAAATTATGCATCTAAAAAGAGATTGTAAATTATTTTACACAAATGGAAATAACAATAAAATACTTTTCTGTTATAAGTAACACAACAATTATAAAGTAGAAATTTGCTAGAATGGGTTGAGTGTTTGTTGTTATGTTAAATCTTGGATAGATAGCACTGTAGAACTGCTTTTTCCTTGACACAACATGAGGTACACAGATGACAAAACCTCATCCACCCAAACGATCTGCATTGTTTAATTAGATTCCATTAATTACAACTAGAAATTAGAACGCATACACATGAATAACTTAAGAACTGTACCTTTTCTAGAGGGCAGCATCCATATTGACCTGTGGCTAATTCACAGCAAGTACTGCCTGAGGGGCATTCAGAGCCATCTTTACAGGTAACAGATTCTTTCACTGGTTGTATTGATGCTACTTTGGTCAGCCAGTTCGTCACAGCATTACCTTTGTTGCAGGTGCCAGCGGACACATCACAAGTGTAGCCTTCTGGGCAGCAGTGGACATGGTCAGAGCAACATACAGCCTATACAGAAGAACAAATTGGAATTCATATATTATGACTCAAACATTCTACCTACACATCTACTACTAATAGACTACACAATTATTTGTAGCATATGCTAAGCAAATGGTTTCCATTGAACACCGCAGCTAAATTCACAACCATGCTGCCGTAGTGCAAATAATTTGATATTTTGATCTAGTCTCACTGTGGCACAAATCCATTGACAAACTACCAGGCTAAATTCTGTGTTCAGTGACAGGGTTTCACAAATCATCTCAGGGTAAATAAAATCAAATTGTCACAGATAAATGGAGTGATTCTATATAATTCTTGTTTCCATGTTAAGCATGTAAATTAACACTTTGCAATTCAATAATGGAAAAGAGCAGGCTATAAGAAGCTGATGGGACATTTCAGAAACAAATCACAAAATTCTACTACACATCACCATAAAAAAAATGTAAACGACATGTACCATATTTTATCATGAAATAAATCTGGATGAGCCAAAGTTGCATCAATGTCACAGTAACTAATGCATTAGACAAATAATACAAAAATGTTTGCATCCTTTTTAGATTTATAGCACATAGAATAAATCAAGACAAGAATCATAAACACACCTCCAACAATTTCTTCAGAACATGTTTTATCAGTGAAGAAATTTAAAGTGGAAAGACTGTCACTTCTTATACTTCTTCAATTTTCACTAGAACAATTGGGTGTTGACACATTTGTCACTAATTTACAGGAAGCCATGATTCACTCACCTCACAGCCGACACTTCCATCATTGGTATTGGTAGATTATTTTTATTTAACATTTTTGCATAGACAGCAGCCATTACCTTTGCCTAATCATTTCAATTAATAACTACCAAGGGTTCTTTAACTTCTACAGAGTGTAAATGGGAACTCCTATTTAACCATCATCCGATAGTGCTAGTCACTAAGCCTCAATACCCAGAGACTGGAAGAAGAAAAAGCCTTGAAGAAACCATAGATTAGAATCAATAAATTCCCATAGCCAATGGTGGGATTTGAATCCTGAACATTCTTGACTGATGACATCTTAACTCTAGACCACCCAGCTGCAGAAAGATTATACAATTCATGATTAATGCTCACAGCAATTGAAAAGCTTGTTTTATGATTAAGTTGCCAAATTATGCATCTAAAAAGAGATTGTAAATTATTTTACACAAATGGAAATAAGAATAAAATACTTTTCTGTTATAAGTAACACAACAATTATAAAGTAGAAATTTGCTAGAATGGGTTGAGTGTTTGTTGTTATGTTAAATCTTGGATAGATAGCACTGTAGAACTGCTTTTTCCTTGACACAACATGAGGTACACAGATGACAAAACCTCATCCACCCAAACGATCTGCATTGTTTAATTAGATTCCATTAATTACAACTAGAAATTAGAACGCATACACATGAATAACTTAAGAACTGTACCTTTTCTAGAGGGCAGCATCCATATTGACCTGTGGCTAATTCACAGCAAGTACTGCCTGAGGGGCATTCAGAGCCATCTTTACAGGTAACAGATTCTTTCACTGGTTGTATTGATGCTACTTTGGTCAGCCAGTTCGTCACAGCATTACCTTTGTTGCAGGTGCCAGCGGACACATCACAAGTGTAGCCTTCTGGGCAGCAGTGGACATGGTCAGAGCAACATACAGCCTATACAGAAGAACAAATTGGAATTCATATATTATGACTCAAACATTCTACCTACACATCTACTACTAATAGACTACACAATTATTTGTAGCATATGCTAAGCAAATGGTTTCCATTGAACACCGCAGCTAAATTCACAACCATGCTGCCGTAGTGCAAATAATTTGATATTTTGATCTAGTCTCACTGTGGCACAAATCCATTGACAAACTACCAGGCTAAATTCTGTGTTCAGTGACAGGGTTTCACAAATCATCTCAGGGTAAATAAAATCAAATTGTCACAGATAAATGGAGTGATTCTATATAATTCTTGTTTCCATGTTAAGCATGTAAATTAACACTTTGCAATTCAATAATGGAAAAGAGCAGGCTATAAGAAGCTGATGGGACATTTCAGAAACAAATCACAAAATTCTACTACACATCACCATAAAAAAAATGTAAACGCCATGTACCATATTTTATCATGAAATAAATCTGGATGAGCCAAAGTTGCATCAATGTCACAGTAACTAATGCATTAGACAAATAATACAAAAATGTTTGCATCCTTTTTAGATTTATAGCACATAGAATAAATCAAGACAAGAATCATAAACACACCTCCAACAATTTCTTCAGAACATGTTTTATCAGTGAAGAAATTTAAAGTGGAAAGACTGTCACTTCTTATACTTCTTCAATTTTCACTAGAACAATTGGGTGTTGACACATTTGTCACTAATTTACAGGAAGCCATGATTCACGCACCTCACAGCCGACACTTCCATCATTGGTATTGGTAGATTATTTTTATTTAACATTTTTGCATAGACAGCAGCCATTACCTTTGCCTAATCATTTCAATTAATAACTACCAAGGGTTCTTTAACTTCTACAGAGTGTAAATGGGAACTCCTATTTAACCATCATCCGATAGTGCTAGTCACTAAGCCTCAATACCCAGAGACTGGAAGAAGAAAAAGCCTTGAAGAAACCATAGATTAGAATCAATAAATTCCCATAGCCAATGGTGGGATTTGAATCCTGAACATTCTTGACTGATGACATCTTAACTCTAGACCACCCAGCTGCAGAAAGATTATACAATTCATGATTAATGCTCACAGCAATTGAAAAGCTTGTTTTATGATTAAGTTGCCAAATTATGCATCTAAAAAGAGATTGTAAATTATTTTACACAAATGGAAATAAGAATAAAATACTTTTCTGTTATAAGTAACACAACAATTATAAAGTAGAAATTTGCTAGAATGGGTTGAGTGTTTGTTGTTATGTTAAATCTTGGATAGATAGCACTGTAGAACTGCTTTTTCCTTGACACAACATGAGGTACACAGATGACAAAACCTCATCCACCCAAACGATCTGCATTGTTTAATTAGATTCCATTAATTACAACTAGAAATTAGAACGCATACACATGAATAACTTAAGAACTGTACCTTTTCTAGAGGGCAGCATCCATATTGACCTGTGGCTAATTCACAGCAAGTACTGCCTGAGGGGCATTCAGAGCCATCTTTACAGGTAACAGATTCTTTCACTGGTTGTATTGATGCTACTTTGGTCAGCCAGTTCGTCACAGCATTACCTTTGTTGCAGGTGCCAGCGGACACATCACAAGTGTAGCCTTCTGGGCAGCAGTGGACATGGTCAGAGCAACATACAGCCTATACAGAAGAACAAATTGGAATTCATATATTATGACTCAAACATTCTACCTACACATCTACTACTAATAGACTACACAATTATTTGTAGCATATGCTAAGCAAATGGTTTCCATTGAACACCGCAGCTAAATTCACAACCATGCTGCCGTAGTGCAAATAATTTGATATTTTGATCTAGTCTCACTGTGGCACAAATCCATTGACAAACTACCAGGCTAAATTCTGTGTTCAGTGACAGGGTTTCACAAATCATCTCAGGGTAAATAAAATCAAATTGTCACAGATAAATGGAGTGATTCTATATAATTCTTGTTTCCATGTTAAGCATGTAAATTAACACTTTGCAATTCAATAATGGAAAAGAGCAGGCTATAAGAAGCTGATGGGACATTTCAGAAACAAATCACAAAATTCTACTACACATCACCATAAAAAAAATGTAAACGACATGTACCATATTTTATCATGAAATAAATCTGGATGAGCCAAAGTTGCATCAATGTCACAGTAACTAATGCATTAGACAAATAATACAAAAATGTTTGCATCCTTTTTAGATTTATAGCACATAGAATAAATCAAGACAAGAATCATAAACACACCTCCAACAATTTCTTCAGAACATGTTTTATCAGTGAAGAAATTTAAAGTGGAAAGACTGTCACTTCTTATACTTCTTCAATTTTCACTAGAACAATTGGGTGTTGACACATTTGTCACTAATTTACAGGAAGCCATGATTCACTCACCTCACAGCCGACACTTCCATCATTGGTATTGGTAGATTATTTTTATTTAACATTTTTGCATAGACAGCAGCCATTACCTTTGCCTAATCATTTCAATTAATAACTACCAAGGGTTCTTTAACTTCTACAGAGTGTAAATGGGAACTCCTATTTAACCATCATCCGATAGTGCTAGTCACTAAGCCTCAATACCCAGAGACTGGAAGAAGAAAAAGCCTTGAAGAAACCATAGATTAGAATCAATAAATTCCCATAGCCAATGGTGGGATTTGAATCCTGAACATTCTTGACTGATGACATCTTAACTCTAGACCACCCAGCTGCAGAAAGATTATACAATTCATGATTAATGCTCACAGCAATTGAAAAGCTTGTTTTATGATTAAGTTGCCAAATTATGCATCTAAAAAGAGATTGTAAATTATTTTACACAAATGGAAATAACAATAAAATACTTTTCTGTTATAAGTAACACAACAATTATAAAGTAGAAATTTGCTAGAATGGGTTGAGTGTTTGTTGTTATGTTAAATCTTGGATAGATAGCACTGTAGAACTGCTTTTTCCTTGACACAACATGAGGTACACAGATGACAAAACCTCATCCACCCAAACGATCTGCATTGTTTAATTAGATTCCATTAATTACAACTAGAAATTAGAACGCATACACATGAATAACTTAAGAACTGTACCTTTTCTAGAGGGCAGCATCCATATTGACCTGTGGCTAATTCACAGCAAGTACTGCCTGAGGGGCATTCAGAGCCATCTTTACAGGTAACAGATTCTTTCACTGGTTGTATTGATGCTACTTTGGTCAGCCAGTTCGTCACAGCATTACCTTTGTTGCAGGTGCCAGCGGACACATCACAAGTGTAGCCTTCTGGGCAGCAGTGGACATGGTCAGAGCAACATACAGCCTATACAGAAGAACAAATTGGAATTCATATATTATGACTCAAACATTCTACCTACACATCTACTACTAATAGACTACACAATTATTTGTAGCATATGCTAAGCAAATGGTTTCCATTGAACACCGCAGCTAAATTCACAACCATGCTGCCGTAGTGCAAATAATTTGATATTTTGATCTAGTCTCACTGTGGCACAAATCCATTGACAAACTACCAGGCTAAATTCTGTGTTCAGTGACAGGGTTTCACAAATCATCTCAGGGTAAATAAAATCAAATTGTCACAGATAAATGGAGTGATTCTATATAATTCTTGTTTCCATGTTAAGCATGTAAATTAACACTTTGCAATTCAATAATGGAAAAGAGCAGGCTATAAGAAGCTGATGGGACATTTCAGAAACAAATCACAAAATTCTACTACACATCACCATAAAAAAAATGTAAACGCCATGTACCATATTTTATCATGAAATAAATCTGGATGAGCCAAAGTTGCATCAATGTCACAGTAACTAATGCATTAGACAAATAATACAAAAATGTTTGCATCCTTTTTAGATTTATAGCACATAGAATAAATCAAGACAAGAATCATAAACACACCTCCAACAATTTCTTCAGAACATGTTTTATCAGTGAAGAAATTTAAAGTGGAAAGACTGTCACTTCTTATACTTCTTCAATTTTCACTAGAACAATTGGGTGTTGACACATTTGTCACTAATTTACAGGAAGCCATGATTCACGCACCTCACAGCCGACACTTCCATCATTGGTATTGGTAGATTATTTTTATTTAACATTTTTGCATAGACAGCAGCCATTACCTTTGCCTAATCATTTCAATTAATAACTACCAAGGGTTCTTTAACTTCTACAGAGTGTAAATGGGAACTCCTATTTAACCATCATCCGATAGTGCTAGTCACTAAGCCTCAATACCCAGAGACTGGAAGAAGAAAAAGCCTTGAAGAAACCATAGATTAGAATCAATAAATTCCCATAGCCAATGGTGGGATTTGAATCCTGAACATTCTTGACTGATGACATCTTAACTCTAGACCACCCAGCTGCAGAAAGATTATACAATTCATGATTAATGCTCACAGCAATTGAAAAGCTTGTTTTATGATTAAGTTGCCAAATTATGCATCTAAAAAGAGATTGTAAATTATTTTACACAAATGGAAATAACAATAAAATACTTTTCTGTTATAAGTAACACAACAATTATAAAGTAGAAATTTGCTAGAATGGGTTGAGTGTTTGTTGTTATGTTAAATCTTGGATAGATAGCACTGTAGAACTGCTTTTTCCTTGACACAACATGAGGTACACAGATGACAAAACCTCATCCACCCAAACGATCTGCATTGTTTAATTAGATTCCATTAATTACAACTAGAAATTAGAACGCATACACATGAATAACTTAAGAACTGTACCTTTTCTAGAGGGCAGCATCCATATTGACCTGTGGCTAATTCACAGCAAGTACTGCCTGAGGGGCATTCAGAGCCATCTTTACAGGTAACAGATTCTTTCACTGGTTGTATTGATGCTACTTTGGTCAGCCAGTTCGTCACAGCATTACCTTTGTTGCAGGTGCCAGCGGACACATCACAAGTGTAGCCTTCTGGGCAGCAGTGGACATGGTCAGAGCAACATACAGCCTATACAGAAGAACAAATTGGAATTCATATATTATGACTCAAACATTCTACCTACACATCTACTACTAATAGACTACACAATTATTTGTAGCATATGCTAAGCAAATGGTTTCCATTGAACACCGCAGCTAAATTCACAACCATGCTGCCGTAGTGCAAATAATTTGATATTTTGATCTAGTCTCACTGTGGCACAAATCCATTGACAAACTACCAGGCTAAATTCTGTGTTCAGTGACAGGGTTTCACAAATCATCTCAGGGTAAATAAAATCAAATTGTCACAGATAAATGGAGTGATTCTATATAATTCTTGTTTCCATGTTAAGCATGTAAATTAACACTTTGCAATTCAATAATGGAAAAGAGCAGGCTATAAGAAGCTGATGGGACATTTCAGAAACAAATCACAAAATTCTACTACACATCACCATAAAAAAAATGTAAACGCCATGTACCATATTTTATCATGAAATAAATCTGGATGAGCCAAAGTTGCATCAATGTCACAGTAACTAATGCATTAGACAAATAATACAAAAATGTTTGCATCCTTTTTAGATTTATAGCACATAGAATAAATCAAGACAAGAATCATAAACACACCTCCAACAATTTCTTCAGAACATGTTTTATCAGTGAAGAAATTTAAAGTGGAAAGACTGTCACTTCTTATACTTCTTCAATTTTCACTAGAACAATTGGGTGTTGACACATTTGTCACTAATTTACAGGAAGCCATGATTCACTCACCTCACAGCCGACACTTCCATCATTGGTATTGGTAGATTATTTTTATTTAACATTTTTGCATAGACAGCAGCCATTACCTTTGCCTAATCATTTCAATTAATAACTACCAAGGGTTCTTTAACTTCTACAGAGTGTAAATGGGAACTCCTATTTAACCATCATCCGATAGTGCTAGTCACTAAGCCTCAATACCCAGAGACTGGAAGAAGAAAAAGCCTTGAAGAAACCATAGATTAGAATCAATAAATTCCCATAGCCAATGGTGGGATTTGAATCCTGAACATTCTTGACTGATGACATCTTAACTCTAGACCACCCAGCTGCAGAAAGATTATACAATTCATGATTAATGCTCACAGCAATTGAAAAGCTTGTTTTATGATTAAGTTGCCAAATTATGCATCTAAAAAGAGATTGTAAATTATTTTACACAAATGGAAATAAGAATAAAATACTTTTCTGTTATAAGTAACACAACAATTATAAAGTAGAAATTTGCTAGAATGGGTTGAGTGTTTGTTGTTATGTTAAATCTTGGATAGATAGCACTGTAGAACTGCTTTTTCCTTGACACAACATGAGGTACACAGATGACAAAACCTCATCCACCCAAACGATCTGCATTGTTTAATTAGATTCCATTAATTACAACTAGAAATTAGAACGCATACACATGAATAACTTAAGAACTGTACCTTTTCTAGAGGGCAGCATCCATATTGACCTGTGGCTAATTCACAGCAAGTACTGCCTGAGGGGCATTCAGAGCCATCTTTACAGGTAACAGATTCTTTCACTGGTTGTATTGATGCTACTTTGGTCAGCCAGTTCGTCACAGCATTACCTTTGTTGCAGGTGCCAGCGGACACATCACAAGTGTAGCCTTCTGGGCAGCAGTGGACATGGTCAGAGCAACATACAGCCTATACAGAAGAACAAATTGGAATTCATATATTATGACTCAAACATTCTACCTACACATCTACTACTAATAGACTACACAATTATTTGTAGCATATGCTAAGCAAATGGTTTCCATTGAACACCGCAGCTAAATTCACAACCATGCTGCCGTAGTGCAAATAATTTGATATTTTGATCTAGTCTCACTGTGGCACAAATCCATTGACAAACTACCAGGCTAAATTCTGTGTTCAGTGACAGGGTTTCACAAATCATCTCAGGGTAAATAAAATCAAATTGTCACAGATAAATGGAGTGATTCTATATAATTCTTGTTTCCATGTTAAGCATGTAAATTAACACTTTGCAATTCAATAATGGAAAAGAGCAGGCTATAAGAAGCTGATGGGACATTTCAGAAACAAATCACAAAATTCTACTACACATCACCATAAAAAAATGTAAACGACATGTACCATATTTTATCATGAAATAAATCTGGATGAGCCAAAGTTGCATCAATGTCACAGTAACTAATGCATTAGACAAATAATACAAAAATGTTTGCATCCTTTTTAGATTTATAGCACATAGAATAAATCAAGACAAGAATCATAAACACACCTCCAACAATTTCTTCAGAACATGTTTTATCAGTGAAGAAATTTAAAGTGGAAAGACTGTCACTTCTTATACTTCTTCAATTTTCACTAGAACAATTGGGTGTTGACACATTTGTCACTAATTTACAGGAAGCCATGATTCACTCACCTCACAGCCGACACTTCCATCATTGGTATTGGTAGATTATTTTTATTTAACATTTTTGCATAGACAGCAGCCATTACCTTTGCCTAATCATTTCAATTAATAACTACCAAGGGTTCTTTAACTTCTACAGAGTGTAAATGGGAACTCCTATTTAACCATCATCCGATAGTGCTAGTCACTAAGCCTCAATACCCAGAGACTGGAAGAAGAAAAAGCCTTGAAGAAACCATAGATTAGAATCAATAAATTCCCATAGCCAATGGTGGGATTTGAATCCTGAACATTCTTGACTGATGACATCTTAACTCTAGACCACCCAGCTGCAGAAAGATTATACAATTCATGATTAATGCTCACAGCAATTGAAAAGCTTGTTTTATGATTAAGTTGCCAAATTATGCATCTAAAAAGAGATTGTAAATTATTTTACACAAATGGAAATAAGAATAAAATACTTTTCTGTTATAAGTAACACAACAATTATAAAGTAGAAATTTGCTAGAATGGGTTGAGTGTTTGTTGTTATGTTAAATCTTGGATAGATAGCACTGTAGAACTGCTTTTTCCTTGACACAACATGAGGTACACAGATGACAAAACCTCATCCACCCAAACGATCTGCATTGTTTAATTAGATTCCATTAATTACAACTAGAAATTAGAACGCATACACATGAATAACTTAAGAACTGTACCTTTTCTAGAGGGCAGCATCCATATTGACCTGTGGCTAATTCACAGCAAGTACTGCCTGAGGGGCATTCAGAGCCATCTTTACAGGTAACAGATTCTTTCACTGGTTGTATTGATGCTACTTTGGTCAGCCAGTTCGTCACAGCATTACCTTTGTTGCAGGTGCCAGCGGACACATCACAAGTGTAGCCTTCTGGGCAGCAGTGGACATGGTCAGAGCAACATACAGCCTATACAGAAGAACAAATTGGAATTCATATATTATGACTCAAACATTCTACCTACACATCTACTACTAATAGACTACACAATTATTTGTAGCATATGCTAAGCAAATGGTTTCCATTGAACACCGCAGCTAAATTCACAACCATGCTGCCGTAGTGCAAATAATTTGATATTTTGATCTAGTCTCACTGTGGCACAAATCCATTGACAAACTACCAGGCTAAATTCTGTGTTCAGTGACAGGGTTTCACAAATCATCTCAGGGTAAATAAAATCAAATTGTCACAGATAAATGGAGTGATTCTATATAATTCTTGTTTCCATGTTAAGCATGTAAATTAACACTTTGCAATTCAATAATGGAAAAGAGCAGGCTATAAGAAGCTGATGGGACATTTCAGAAACAAATCACAAAATTCTACTACACATCACCATAAAAAAAATGTAAACGCCATGTACCATATTTTATCATGAAATAAATCTGGATGAGCCAAAGTTGCATCAATGTCACAGTAACTAATGCATTAGTGGTAACAAATAATAATACATAAATATTATTATATGGGGAACTTCCGAGGCGATAATAGGGAATAATAGGACAAATAAGTATGTGTTAGCACTCGGAAAAATTAACAGACAAACAACAACAGAAAAAAAAAAAACGAAGAACAATATATGGTCCAAAGTGGGATCGAACCCGTACTCCCTGGCACCGCGCCTTGCCACGAGAGGCCGAACGCTTGGCACACTGCCACTCAGCCAACTAAAAAATTGGCTATTGTAGTAGTGTCTTCCACGAAAGGCGCTCTCAATGACTATAGCATAGGGTAACGATCACAGACCGGAAATAAATTGTATATTTGTACTTTCCTATTAATGTAAGTATCTCCCAGTAGGGCTGAATACTTGTGTTGTAGACAAACATTTATAGGACGAAACAGCACGAATAGTAGTTTCCAGTGGTTATATACTGGTAACAAATAATAATACATAAATATTATTATTCGTGATCGTTACCCTATGCTATAGTCATTGAGAGCGCATTTCGTGGAAGACACTACTACAATAGCCAATTTTTTAGTTGGCTGAGTGGCAGTCTACCAAGCGTTCGGCCTCTCGTGGCAAGGCGCGGTGCCAGGGAGTACAGGTTCGATCCCACTTCGGACCATATATTGTTCTTCGTTTTTTTCTGTTGTTGTTTGTCTGTTAATTTTTCCGAGTGCTAACACATACTTATTTGTTCTATTATTCCCTAACTAATGCATTAGACAAATAATACAAAAATGTTTGCATCCTTTTTAGATTTATAGCACATAGAATAAATCAAGACAAGAATCATAAACACACCTCCAACAATTTCTTCAGAACATGTTTTATCAGTGAAGAAATTTAAAGTGGAAAGACTGTCACTTCTTATACTTCTTCAATTTTCACTAGAACAATTGGGTGTTGACACATTTGTCACTAATTTACAGGAAGCCATGATTCACTCACCTCACAGCCGACACTTCCATCATTGGTATTGGTAGATTATTTTTATTTAACATTTTTGCATAGACAGCAGCCATTACCTTTGCCTAATCATTTCAATTAATAACTACCAAGGGTTCTTTAACTTCTACAGAGTGTAAATGGGAACTCCTATTTAACCATCATCCGATAGTGCTAGTCACTAAGCCTCAATACCCAGAGACTGGAAGAAGAAAAAGCCTTGAAGAAACCATAGATTGGAATCAATAAATTCCCATAGCCAATGGTGGGATTTGAATCCTGAACATTCTTGACTGATGACATCTTAACTCTAGACCACCCAGCTGCAGAAAGATTATACAATTCATGATTAATGCTCACAGCAATTGAAAAGCTTGTTTTATGATTAAGTTGCCAAATTATGCATCTAAAAAGAGATTGTAAATTATTTTACACAAATGGAAATAACAATAAAATACTTTTCTGTTATAAGTAACACAACAATTATAAAGTAGAAATTTGCTAGAATGGGTTGAGTGTTTGTTGTTATGTTAAATCTTGGATAGATAGCACTGTAGAACTGCTTTTTCCTTGACACAACATGAGTACACAGATGACAAAACCTCATCCACCCAAACGATCTGCATTGTTTAATTAGATTCCATTAATTACAACTAGAAATTAGAACGCATACACATGAATAACTTAAGAACTGTACCTTTTCTAGAGGGCAGCATCCATATTGACCTGTGGCTAATTCACAGCAAGTACTGCCTGAGGGGCATTCAGTGCCATCTTTACAGTTAACAGATTCTTTCACTGGTTGTATTGATGCTACTTTGGTCAGCCAGTTCATCACAGCATTACCTTTGTTGCAGGTGCCAGCGGACACATCACAAGTGTAGCCTTCTGGGCAGCAGTGGACATGGTCAGAGCAACATACAGCCTATACAGAAGAACAAATTGGAATTCATATATTATGACTCAAACATTCTACCTACACATCTACTACTAATAGACTACACAATTATTTGTAGCATATGCTAAGCAAATGGTTTCCATTGAACACCGCAGCTAAATTCACAACCATGCTGCTGTAGTGCAAATAATTTGATATTTTGATCTAGTCTCACTGTGGCACAAATCCATTGAACAAACTACCAGGCTAAATTCTGTGTTCAGTGACAGGGTTTCACAATTCATCTCAGGGTAAATAAAATCAAATTGTCACAGATAAATGGAGTAATTCTATATAATTCTTGTTTCCATGTTAAGCATGTAAATTAACACTTTGCAATTCAATAATGGAAAAGAGCAGGCTATAAGAAGCTGATGGAACATTTCAGAAACAAATCACAAAATTCTACTACACATCACCATAAAAAAAATGTAAACCCCATGTACCATATTTTATCATGAAATAAATCTGGATGAGCCAAAGTTGCATCAATGTCACAGTAACTAATGCATTAGACAAATAATACAAAAATGTTTGCATCCTTTTTAGATTTATAGCACATAGAATAAATCAAGACAAGAATCATAAACACACCTCCAACAATTTTTTCAGAACATGCTTTAAAATGAAGAAATTCAAAGTGGAAAGAATGTCTCTTCTTACACTTCTTCAATTTCCACTAGAACAAGCGGGTGTGGACTCATTTGTCACTAATTTAACGATTTGCATTGTTTAATTAGATTCCATTAATTACAACTAGAAATTAGAGCAGATACACATGAATAACTTAAGAACTGTACCTTTTCTAGAGGGCAGCATCCATATTGACCTGTGGCTAATTCACAGCAAGTACTGCCTGAAGGGCATTCAGTGCCATCTTTACAGTTAACAGATTCTTTCACTGGTTGTATTGATGCTACTTTGGTCAGCCAGTTCATCACCTCAGCACCTTTGTTACAGGTGCCAGCAGCAACATGACAACGGTAACCATTGGGACAGCAATGGACATGGTCAGAGCAACATACAGCCTATATAGAAAAACAAATGATCATTCACACATTATGGCTCAAATTTTCCTATAACAGACCTACTACTAATTGACTATACAATTATTTGTATCACCGGCTTAGCAAATGGTTCCCATACCGTGTAGCCAAATTCACAACCATACTGCTTTAACCAATCACAAAATAATTTGATATTTTAATCTAGTTTGTAAGATCTCACTGTGGCACAAACTCAGTGATCAAATTACCAGACTTAATTCTGTGTTCAGTGACAGAATTTCACGAAAGATCTCAGGATATAAAAAATCAAATGTCTAGTCCCTTATCTCAGATAAATGGAATGATTCTATATAATTCTTGTTTCCAAGTTAGGCATGTCAAATATCCCTCTATAGTTCAAAATGGAAAAGGGCAGGCTGTAAAAGCTGATGGGACAACATCTCAAAAACAAATTATGACTTTTATCATATGCACACCTTAACAACAATTGACTCACAGAGAATACATTTAAATTGCATGCACCCTGTTTAATCACAACATAAACTTGGCTGAGTAGATGTTCCACTGTGGTACTAGTAATAAAATGATAATGGACAATAATGAAAAATGTAAATGCTCATGCACTTCTTTTGTGTCGTCTTACAGATCCGTCTGTATAGATGACTGCATCTTTCTCATCGGTGTTATCGCAGATGAGACCGTTGACCTCAGCATTAACCACGACCGGGTTCTGTTCCCTACTTTTCCTGTCAAGTGTGACAATACATGAGAAAGTCCCCTTGAATGACGTAGGCACCGGTATCCACTCCTCACCAACACTGATATTGGTAAGCCCACAGACCTGTTTGATGACATCTTCTGCTCGGCCCACCCATGATTTGCCTCTTTTTAGCCTGGTACCTTTCTCTGTGTTGAGCACGTGGTGCAATGGATGCTCTGTATCTGTACTAATCTTCAGGTATGCTCGTGCTCTCCAGATCTTGATTCTGTCATCCATGGTTGGAAAGTCAAGAAGATGCCTCATTGCTACACAGGGAGTGTCCCTCGTATATCCCAGGATAATGCGCATGGCTTCATTTTGTATTTTCTCCAGCCTATCAATTTGAGTCGTACTGACAGTAAGAATGGCCAGGGCATACTCGATTGGTGCGAGGACTAATCCCTGGAACAGAAGAGTAAGTAGCCTCTGCTCGATGTTGGCAGCTGCCATGACCTTCAAGGCAGCTAATCCTTTGCGGGATTTTGTTATCACATGGTTGACGTGGTCCCGAAAACACAGGCTGCGATCAAACTTAACTCCGAGGTATGTCATCAACTTGTCCCTGGTCACCTCATCAGCTCCCATTCGTACTACCGGTGTGGTCGTATTAACGATATGATTGCTAAGGGAGAACCATGAAACTGATGCTTTATTAGGATTAACCAATGCACCTGAAACCCCACACCAGGAAGAAATGCGATCGAGTTCGTCTTGCATTGTGGAGGCGATTCCCCGTCTGTCTCTTCCCTGTCGATATACCAGAATATCATCAGCAAAGATTAATTATTCTAATTCAAGAGCAAAGAGGGCATTTACAGCACGCTCGGCAGGCAGAATAGCCAAGGAAGACAGTGGTGCATACACCATGACCACGAGTAGCATGACAATGGAGGTGATGGCAGTGACCAAGGCATTCAAATAGTTAGAGGCACAAGACTACACCAACGCATGTATACTGAGTGATTCGATGAGCATGATAAAAAAAGTGGAGGCGGGCTTTGTACGTATGCAATGGGTAGAGTCATTGCAGAAATCCAAAATACGTAAGGTCACCTTTGTCTATGTCCCTGGACATGCGGGAGTACGGGGAAATGAGAGAGCGGACAGGTTCGCTAGCTGCGCTGTCGTTGAGGACGGGCAACCGATGGATCGGGCAGACATCATCAATGCCCTCCGAGATGTGGGAAGAGCACAGGACTTCGACAAACACAGATCAACGTCACTTCTTCGGATGATGGAAATGGGAGTTAAGATGGGCACAGCCAGAAATGAGAAACTTGGTGGCAGTGTAAAAAGACTTTTCAACCAACATAGAACTGGAGTCGTTAGTCGCTGGACACTGAGGGAATTGCTGAGGAGGGGATCTGAGCACCTATGGACATGTTCGAGGTGCAATGATGATGACCCGCAAATAACTCAATAGTGACAAATGAGTCAACACCAACAATAACAATGAAAAATGTTCATATTCTGCTGGACTGAAAACAAATAGTAACAATCAAGCCCAAAATCTTATGACATAGCTGTACATTTCATAATGTGCTTTAACAGTGGATAAATTCACTATAGAAAAACTACAAATTTCAAGATAAACTCCACAGCAATAGCACAATAGGTTGCTACCTGATTTGAGTTTCATAAAGACATGTATGCAGAAAAATATTATTTAGGTCACACAATTTCAAATACCAATAAAATACTTCTTGTCACAAGATAAAACAAATACAAAGAATCAAGAAAGATTAAAAGATTTTGTTAGAGCAGTTTGATTTCTTTTTTGTCATGTTGAATCTTAGATCATTTTACAAATGACTGTTCCTTAAGAGGAAATGAGGTATACAAATGCAATGAAGTTTTAAAATTAGAATAATTAATGTTGTTTAATTAGATTCCAATAATTACAACTAGAAACTAGAAAACATACAAAAATAAATGAAACTGTACCGCTTCTAGTGGGCAACACCCATATTGATCTTCGGATAATTCACAGCAACTACTGCCTGCGGGGCATTCAGAGTTATCTTTGCATTTAACAGTTTCAGTCACTGGCTGTTTTGCTGGTATTTTGGTCAGCCAGTTCATCACACCAGTACCTTTGTTACAGGTGCCAGCAGACACATCACAAGTGTAGCCTTCTGGACAGCAGTGGACATGGTCAGAGCAACATACAGCCTAAACAGAAGAACAAATTATAATTCATGCATTTTATCTCAAACATTCCCCCTACACATCTACTATTAATTGACTACAGAATTATTTGTAGCATCTGCTAAGCCAATGGCCCCCACAGAATGCTGCAGCTAAATTCACAACCATACTGATTTAAATATTTCTGTACATTTCGATGCACAGTGCGTCAAGCCAATTTTGGTCATGTACTTTGGCTGCACTGTGCTTCACTTACAATTTGATTCATGTTAACTATCATCATCATCATCATCATCAAGTACCGGGCCTGCTGGCGTAGGTGATCCTGTCTCTCTTCAACTTTAGATCACAACAGTTATTTATCAATTCTGTTGCTGACCTTCTGCCAAGCCATTCTCTTAAGTTGTCTGGTATCTTTTCTCTTTGCTTCCCTCTATCTCTTCATCCCTCAATTTTCCCAGTTGTTACAATATATTTCAGCTGTTCTCTTCTTATTACATGGCCAGAAAATGATGATTGTTTCTTCCTAATATTGGAAATTAGCTCTCTTTTTGCTTTGGCCTCTTTCAGAACATTTTCATTACTCTTCTTAGCTGCCCATGGTATTCTCAACATTCTTCTGTAAAACCACATTTCTACAGACTCCAGTGATTTTCTTGTCTGTTGTCCTATTGTCCATGATTCACATTCATATGTTAAGACTGGCTCTTCATAACATTTAAGAACTCTTTTTCTTGTTTCTATTGTCAAAAATGCATTGCATAGTATCTTCCTCATTTTTTGGAATGCCGCTTTTGCCTGAGCCATTATGCATATCACCCCAGTTGTACATCTTCCGTTTGAGGTTAACAAAGTTCCCAAATATTTAAATTCATTTACCTTTTTTAATATTGTCTCACTTGTCTTTATTTTGTACTGAGGTGATGTCTTTTTCTTTGTTGTTACCATTACTTCTGTCTTTTTGCTATTAAGACTGAGTCCTTTATTTTTGCTTTCTTTCACTATAATGCCCAACATTTCTTGTAACTCATTTTCACTCTTAGAGATTAAGACTATATCATCAGCATACCTTAGAATGTTAACTGTATTTAACCATATGCCCAACTTTTAAATTTTATTTATTAGTTTCCTGCACACATTCCTCACTGGAGATTGTCTTCCTCCTTCCACATGATTTATAAGTTGAAAGCCATACGCTAAAGTGTGTTTTGTTTATTTAGACTTACAGTGTTTATCACTATCTATGTAAACAAAAATCAATAAGTTGGCAATTAATTAAATTAAATTTAAAATTAATTAATTAATTTAATTTTTGTTTTGTTTTGGTCATTTATCTCCAATTTTCTTTTTACAAGTCTTGTATCATCTTTTTATCAGTGAAATCTAATTCCTTGTTCAATTATTTAATAATGTCCACATGTAATATGTTATATGTTATAAAAATATAATGCATGTATATTAGTGTTTAAAACCTTAAGGTCCATGAAAAATTATGTCTCTAAAATCTTCCAATCCATTGATAAAAACATTCCACATTGAGAGAGTTTAAACAGGCACAAAATAATTTGATACTTTAATCAAGCCTGTAATATCTCACTGTGGCATCAACCCATTGATCAAAGTACATACCTTCCATATTTTTGTAAGGCAAACATGTACACCAGACCAAAAAAAAACCCATACAAATGTGAAAAAAACATACATCTCAATTTTAAGTGTTTATAATAATAATTTTAAAAATATTAATAATAAATTAATGTGGTCATCTGATATCTTTCAAATTTTGCAGTCATTCTAGATTTAAACTAGTGCTAAATTTAACAAATCTCTTTTTTTTAAAGAAATATTATCCAGTAAATTAATGATAAAATATTGAAAAATATAAAAACAACTACTGCACCCTTACTTAAATGATTATTTGGACACAAATTAATAAGCAAATCACTTTCAAATTTTGTACAGTTTCACTATATGGATTCTGAATTTAAAAATTCATTGTTTTTAACTCTGCACCAGTAAATTAATAATTTAAAAAATATTGAAAAAAAAAACACACCTACTGCATTCAATCGCAAATATCTTGAAAACTGTCATGTGCATTATATTCCAATAATTCTTTGATCTGACAGTAGTAAGGTATTTTCTGACCATTCACCTGATACATGTGTTTGTATATATAAAGTTATAAATATATATAAAGTATGAGCAGGGACTTTAAGACAGCCACAAGAGATTTCTACAAAGCAGTAAAAGCTCCGAGAGCGAGAAAAGAAAACCATGATCCTACTGAGCTGATAAATGACAAAGACGGACAGCCAATATCAAATAACCAATGTATGCAACAGAGATGGAAAGAATATTTTGAAGACCTGTTAAACATACCAACTACCAATAAGACAACAAAAACCACGCCAGAACTCACAAATACTGGAACCAACATCATGAAAGAGGAAATCGAAGAAGTAATCAAATATGCACAAAGAAACAAAGCACCGGGGATAGATAACATAACAATAGAAATAATAGCAGCAGCAGGAGAAAAAGGAATGCAATGGCTGCACAGAATATTTAATGCAGCATGGCACCAACAACAAGCCCCAGAAGACTGGCATCAGGCAATCATCATACCAATATGGAAAAAGAAAGGTAGCAAAAGAGACTGCAGTCAATATAGAGGTATATCTCTTCTAGCCACGTAGGAAAGCTATACGGCAAAATCTTGGAAAAAAGGCTGAGACCAATAATAGAACTACAGTTAAGCGATTCTCAAATGGGGTTCCGAAAAACAGAGGATGTACCGACGCACTATTCACACTAAAACAGCTTGCAGAAAAAATGACAGAACACAATCAAAACTTATACATAGCCTTCATTGACCAGGAAAAAGCATTCGACAGAGTAAACAGAGAACAACTATGGGAGATACTAACAACATACGGAGTAAGCCAACAGCTAAGCAACCTTATTAAAAGTCTCTACGTCAACAGCAGCTGCAGGGTCAGAACAGCAGCAGGCTACACAGACCACTTCGAAGTTATATCAGGTGTAAGACATGGGTGCATACAATACCCCCTACTGTTTATTACATACATGGACCATATATGCAAGCTAGCCAACCCATCAGAGACAGGAGATCAACGAGCTTCTATTTGCAGACGATCAGGCACTAATACATGAAACAATAGAAGACCTACAAGAACACTTAAACAAACTCAACATCTCAGGCACAAAATACAACATGAAAATCAACATCAACAAAGCAGAAGTCATGAATGTCGCCAAAAATAAACAGAACATCAACATAACTATAGAAGGCAGACAACTAAAACAAGTAGAGGAATTCAAATACCTAGGAAGTCTAATGACAAACAATAATTCTCAAACAGCAGAGATAGAATCAAGATGCAACAAAGATGTCAAATCATCAGACAGTTATCACCACTATTGTCCAACAAGGAAATAACTCTGGAGGCAAAACGAGCACTATACAATACAATCTTCATTCCAACGTTGTGCTATCAATGCCAGACCTGGACCCTAGATGCAAGAACAATCAGAAAAATAAACTCTACTGAGATTAAATGTGTTAGACGAATGACAGGAAACAGTCTGAGAGATAAGATCAGAAATGAGGAACTGAGAAAAATGCTAGGAATAGCTCCCGCTATAGAATATATAAGGAAACAATAGATAAAATAGTTTGGTCACGTGACAAGGCAGAAAGATCAAAACACAACACAACGAGCCTTCAACAAACGTGTGAGAATGCCAGACCCAAGGGTTGACCACGAAAAAGATGGGTCGATGGAATATTAGAAGCACTAGGAAACATAACAGCAGCAGAGGCGAACAGAAGAGTAGAAGACCGCAAATTATATCTACCCTCGACGCTGAAAGGCAGATGAGGAAGGAAAGAAGAAGAAGATATATAAAGTAACACTAGTCATGTGATATTTCCTTGAAAATGTATTAAGATATGAGTCCTGTTAGCCATTTTTGGAAACTTCCTTACATTATAGGAATTATAAGAAATATTATTGAATTAGGCTTTTGCCGCTTTTGGAAAGTGGAAAATATATATAGCAATCATGTAATACCTCCAGGTTGATTGCGTTGAAATATTAATCCCTTTGGCCATTCTCGGTAACATACTAACAATGAAGAAAAGAAATAGTCAACATTTAATAATTAATTTACTGGATATGTAGAATACTTTTAGGAAGAAAAAAATGTTGAGTTTAAAAAAAATAGTCTTTTTCCCCAACACCAACTGAAAGTACATATTTAAAAAGCCACAATCTATACGAAATATGAGTAACCTGTATCATATGGAAGGTTTGAAGCACCAGGCTCAATTCTGTTTTGAGTGAGAGTATTTTACAAATGATCAAATGTCTAGTCTCTTATCACAGATGAGTGGAATGATTCAATATGATTCTTGTTTCTAAATTGAGTCTATCAAATAAAACTCTGCAACTCAAAATGGAAAAGGGCAGGTTGTAAGATGCTAATGGGACAACATTTAAAAAACAAACTACAATTACTATCATATATCTTCCCAGTACCAAGCAAATTCATCATCATCATGATAGCAGAATAAAAAATTAAAAAAGTAAAGAGCCCAGTCACGCCAAGTGGCGTTTAGGGAATATGGTGTTAGTGACCATACATTTTACAGACCTTCAGCACATGATTTTTGGGATAATGTGGTCAGTATTATGCCTGTGCTGCTTTATTTTCCCAGAAAAAAATCTGGTACCCATTTAAGGCTGGATGAACCCGGAAGCCATCAATTGGGATAGAACCCTACCACTTGTCCTTTGTAGTCCAGTTCACTAACAACTGAGCTATCGCGGCTCCCTGATAGCAGAATACCTCAGGCCAAAATAGCATTTCAGAAAATGAAATACGTCTTATGCAATAAATCTATGCCAGTAGAAGTGAGAAAGAGAGTTCATCAAAGCTATATAAAGACAAATGTGACCTATGAAAGCGAATCATGGACAGTAAACAAATTAATGAAAAGACAATGAGGCTACAGAGATGAGATTTCTCAGAAGAATGTTGAAAGTTCCCTGGACAGCTAAAAAAACCAATGAGGAAATTCTCAAAGAGGTCAACACAAAAAGGCAGCTCCTAAAAAACATCAGAAAGAAATAATCAACATTATTCAGGCACATCATGAGAAGAGGACAGCTGGAATACTTTGTTACAACTGGAAAAATACAGGGAAAGAGAGATTGTGAATGCCAAAAGAAGAAAATACTAGATAGCTTGGTGTCATGGCATGGTAAACAGTCAACAACAGAATTGATACAATGCATGGTGGATAGGATATTGTGAAACGACATGATCAGCCACGCCAACCATTATAGCACATGAAGATTATGCACCCTGTTTAAATCATGAGACAAATCTGGTTGTGGAAATGATCCACTGACACAATAGCATTAAAATGCAATGGGTCAATAAGGAAAAATATTCTGCTGGACTGAAAACAAATAGTAACGATTAAGTTCACAATCTTGACATAGCTGCACATTTCGTAACGTGCTTTGACAGTGTATAAATTCACTATGGGAAAAATTGCACATTTCAAGATAAACTCCAAAGCATGTAGATAACAGGTTGCTTCATGATTTGTGCTTTCAATTTTTTTGCTTATCTTCTTCTTCTTCTTCTTTCCTTCCTCATCTGCTTTTCAGCGTCGAGAGGAGATATAATTTGTGGTCTTTTGCTCTTCTGTTTGCCTCTGCTGCTGTTATGTTTCCTAGTGCTTCTAATATTCCATCGATCCATCTTTTTCATGGTCGACCCTTGGGTCTGGTGTTCTCACAACATTTGGTGAAGGCTCGTTGTGTTGTGTTTTGTTCTTTCTGCCTTGTCACGTGGCCAAACCATTTTATCTGTTGTTTCCTTATATATTCTATGGCGGGGGCTATTCCTAGCTTTTTTCTCAGTTCTTCATTTCTGATCTTATCTCTCAGACTGTTTCCTGTCATTCGTCTAACAAATTTCATCTCTGTAGAGGTTATTTTTCTTATTGTTCTTGTATCTAGGGTCCAGGTCTGGCATTGGTAGCACAACTTTGGGATGAAGATTGTATTCATACATTTGCCTATAATAAGCATAATTTATTTTATTCAAATATAAATACATATAAAGTACTTTCTGTCAAAAAAAAAGCAAAAAATTTTAAAAGGAAAAAAATTTTTGTTAGAACAGTTCTTGTTATGTTGAATGGATCAATTACATTTTACATATGATTCTTCCATAAAGGGGCATGAGGTATGTAAATACAACAACTTTATATATCTGAATAATTTTAGTTGCTTAATGTGATTACAATAATTACAACTAAATATTAATGTACATACAAGACTAACCATACCTTTTCTAGTGGGCAGCATCCATATTGACCTGTGGATAGTTCACAGCAAGTACTGCCTGAGGGGCATTCGGTGCCATCTTTACATTTAACAGATTCTTTCACTGGTTGTTGTGCCGGTACTTTGATCAGCCATGTCATCACTTCAATACCTTTATTACAGGTCTCAGTAGTCAGATTACAGGTGTATTTATATGGACAGCAGTGAGCACGGTCAGAGCAGCAAACAGCCTGCACAGAGAAGTACATTAAACCTGCGTTTCTATTTCCAGTAGCAAAATTGCCTTATACTAAAGATACACTTGGTATTGAGAAAAGCTCTTGAAATTAGCACGCTCATTTTAACTTTAAGTACATGCTGCATGAATTTCATTTTCTTTTTATTTTCCAAAAATTCTTCTCTTCATAACAGTTGCACTCACTGATGATAATCTTCATGTTGTCTGCCTTTCAAAATAATTGTTTTTAACATCATTTGTTTAAAGTCTAAATAGGTACCAACATAAACCTGAAACTCACCTTCTTCCAAATTCTGTATCACAAGCACATTGACACTTATACTAATGTTGTTCCTGTTACTGAAGAAAATTGATGACTTTTTTCAAAGGAGATTATGAATATTGAAACCAAAAGGAAAAGTACATCATGAACAAGTAGAAATATAGAATGAACAAGCAGAAGTATAGAATGAACTAGTAGAAGTATATCATGAACAAGTAGAAGTATATCATGAACTAGCAGAAGTATATCATGAACTAGCAGAAGTATATCATGAACTAGTAGAAGTATATCATGAATTAATAGAAGTACATCATGAACAAGTAGAAGTATATCATGAACAAGTAGAAGTATATCATGAACTAGCAGAAGTATATCATGAACTAGCAGAAGTATATCATGAACTAGTAGAAGTATATCATGAATTAATAGAAGTACATCATGAACTAGCAGAAGTATATCATGAACTAGTAGAAGTACATCATGTACAAGTAGAAAGAAGCAAAAATTATCAAAAAATTATCATGCAGATCAATTTTAAAACCATAGGAGCATGCATTTAGCTTGACCGATGTGAAAGAACATTTTTTTAACACACTTAATGAAAACTATCTTTTGATTTTTAATCTCTGTCTTAAGACTACAATCATATTTATATTTAAGCAATGTCTATTAGCATTCTATCTTTGCTGATAATACAGGAAGATCTCAAGGCAGACAGTAAAGAACTCAGGAGAACTTGGAAGGGCTCTCTATGGTAAGAAAGAGAGGTGGGTTGAAGATAAACAATCTGGAGAATATCAGTGGAGGGAAAATGCACACTGTGGGCCAGACTTTATAATTAATGTCCTCTCTCTCTCTCTCTCTTTTGCCTTTCGAGCCGTAACCGGCCCATAGGGCGTAGACCAAGATACACCTTCTCCTATATGAATTTTTGTTCTAGCAGTTTTCTTTTAAAGATATTTTATCAAATCTCGCCATCTGTCTCTGTTCTGTGCAAGCAGTTCTATCTCATTGAGGGAGCCGATTCCTGCTGCTCTTGCCTCTCTCATCAATGTTCTTCTCAGTGTCTCCCTGGGTCTTCCTCTTTTTCTTTTACCTGTTGTTTCCCATATGAGGGCTTGCTTTGCTATTCGATTATTATCTCTTCTCATCACAAATTAATGTCCACAGGTCAAGAATTATAGAAATTTGGGTTTTGTTCTCAAAATGAAACAATGTCAGTAAAAGGCAGCTTTGCCTACATGTGATCACAAACAAGAGGAAAAAGATAATGATGATGATAATAGACAGAATCTAGTGAAAATGAAAAGAAGAACACACAATAGATAAGAAAAAACTTAACTGCAATAAGTGAAGAAAATAAAAAGCAATAAATTTGTGGCAGGTTTGAGTGGTACGAGTGTCAGAACAATTGAAAATTAAGAAACTATCACCTGTCAACTGTTTTTGTATGATTCAAAGTAGCATGCGTCACTCCCATTGAGTCAAATCTAATCCACTGCACTTTGTATCACTCATTTTATTTAATGTAAACTTTATTTCAACTTTTAAATTAGCTATTTTATATAGTAAGTAAAGTACCCCAGTCACGCCAAGTGGCGTATAGGGAATATGGTGTTTTCTTCTTTTCTCTTTTCACTGATACCTAATAGGTGTTGTGGTTTATATCATTTGTCAATCTTGTGCTGCTCGAATTGTCTGAATTAGTGATTTTCTTTTGTTGTTACATGTCTCTGTCACTGCATCTATCCATCTTCTTCTGGGTCTTCCTCTTGGTCTTTTTTCCATGCATTCTCGAGAAGAACGCCCTTGATGGTGATGATTCATTCTGACCAGGTGACCAAACCATTTCAGTTGTTGTTGTTCTATATATTCTTGGCAGGGTTTTGTTCCTACTATTTTTCTTATAGTTTCATTTGGTATTCTATCTCTTCTTGTGTTGTTTGTTACTTTTCTCAAGCAACACATCTCACATGTATTGATCTTTCTTAGATGTGATTTAGAAAGGGTCCATGTTTGACTTTCATAGCATAAAGTTGGTATGAAGATGCTATTTATCATTTGTTGTTTAGCTGGCATAGAAATGTTTGAATGTCTTAGCAATGGTGAAAGCTGGTATGTGACAGCATTTGCTTTTTGTATTCTCATGTCAATTTCTCTGTCTAGTTTCCCATCTTCTGTGAACATTGTGCCCAAATACTTGAATTCCTCTACTTGTTTTATTTCTTTATCTTTGATCTTGATGTTTAATGGGTGTCTTAATTTGCTTATTCTTATAGCCTCTGTTTTTGCTGTGTTAATTTTCATACTGTAGTTTGTGCAGCTTTTATCTAGAGATGTTAAATGCTGTTGTAGCAGGTTTTCATCCTCATATATTAGGTATTGGTCATCTGCGAATAGTAGCTCGTTGATGTTGGAGTTTTCTACCTCTTTGTTATTATTTGATTTTTCCTTATTGTTGGTCGTTTCCTGATTTATTTTGTCCATATATATATGATGAAGAGGAGTGGTGAGAGGACACATCCTTGTCTTACTCCTGTTGTAACCTGAAACCATTCTGACAGACCTTCCGATGTTCTGACGGCACTTTGACTGTTGTTATATAATGCCATTATATTAACTAGTAGTTGTCTTGCTACCCCGTAGGGAATATGACTTCCGGTGTGTGACTGTGCTGGCAACACGACACAATTTTCGATGGGAGTCAAATTTATGTTATAAGTGAATTTCATTGCCCACAGAAAAAGAAATTCAAGCGTTCTTGTGCTATTTCAAATGGATTTTTTTATGTGATCTATTCTTATAGTTTAGTTAGTACGAATAAGAAGAATTACCATACATCATTGTGCTATTACGATCATGAACGAAAATGTCAAAAAGCGGGAAATCTACAACACAAAGAAAACAATTGTAACGTTTAATAGGCACTTGGAACATCTGGATTAGGTGAATATGGTGTTAGTGACCATAAATTTTACAGACCTTCGGCACATGATTTTTGGGTAATGTGATCGGTATTACACCCGTGCCGCTTTACTTTCCCAGAAAAAAATTCGGTACCCATTAAAGGCTGGGTGAACCCGGAAGCCGTCGGTTGGGATCGAACCCTACCTCTTGTCCTTTGTAGTCCAGTTCACTAACCACTGGGCTATCACGGCTCCCTATTTTATATAGTTTCCTTTAAAAAATCTTTACTGAAGAGTTTACTAATTTTTAAACGGGGGCCTTGGTAGCCTAGTTGGGAAAACCACCTGACTGGACTACCGGCTTCGGACAACCCGTGTTCGATTCCACTGGGAGCAGTGTGAATTGTACTCGCGGTTGGGAAAAAAAAATACCCCCACGGTTGACCCAGCTGTTGGCAGAAATGGGTACCAGGGTATTACCCTGGGAAGGTGAGGAATGTTGCCTCGCATCTGAGTTTAGATGCTTGAGGCGACACTATACAGAAATCTCCAAACATTTCTGGATAGGTGGCTGAGCACATATGGGTGGAAACTCACATGCTAAGACACCGGTTCAAGTCTCGTACTTTACCTTTACTTTTTCTAATTTTACATAAGGTATTATAAAGAAATTGTGTCATAGATTGTGTTTTTCATTTTGGATTAGCAGTGTTTATTGTAGACAAATAACGACTGATCAAAATTGCATTGCATAGTAGTGACTCTAAAGCTAGAATTCAATTGATGACTGTTGAAGAAGCCAGTAAATTCATTTTTTTTTTAAATTTCAAATAATGATAGCATCTAAGTATCAATATCAAGACTGGGAGCAGTTATCTGAGCTATTACAATCTGAATTTAGAAAAAAATATAGTCTCATATTGGATACTTTTGATCAACATGATTACGTTTAAGAGAAATGCAAAACATTATAATTATGGAAGACAAAAGATAAATTATTTTTTAAGATATATCAACAAAAACTTTTAAGGCTGCTTGAAGACATATTGCCAATTGTTTTTTTTTTCACAAAATAATTTCTATCGGGTTACTTTGATCTGATATTTATGATGGTAAGTTTCCAGTTATGGTCTCAATTTTATAATTTCATTTGTTTTGTTTTCATCATTTATCCTCCAATTTTCTTTCTGCATGTCTTGAAGCATCTTTATATTGGTGAAATATATATTGCATATATGCTGTTGTATTTATCAAATCCTTACATACTGAAAGAGATAATAATTTACATAGAACAGCATTTGTATCAGGAACATATATGAAAACAAACAAATGAACTCTACCTGCTCAAGTGGGCAGCAGGCATATCGATTATCCTCTATTTCACAACAAGTACTGCCAGAGGGACATTCAGACTTATCTTTACATAGTACTTTTTCTGTCACTGGTTGTTTTGCTGCTACTTTGGTCAACCAGTTCATTACATCATTACCTTTGTTACAGGTGCCAGCAGAAACATCACAAGTGTAGCTTTCGGGGCAGCAGTGGACATGATCAGAGCAACATACAGCCTGTACAGATGAACAAAGAGGAATTCACATAATGATTCAGACATCTTTGCTATATATCTTCAGATTACTGAGTAAACATATTATTTGTGATCTCTATTTCAGCAGAAAGGGCTGTAGGAAGATGTAACCAAATTTGCAATTATTATACAGTAACTAGGCGCTAAATAATCTGCTGTATTGGTAAAACACAAAAGAGTTCAATGTGGTTGCTGTCTCAGCTCTAATTGTTGGCTGCATGGAACCAATTGTTGGCTGCGTGGAACCAATTGTTGGCTGTGTGGAACCAATTGTTGGCTGTGTGGAACCAATTGTTGGCTGTGTGGAACCAACTGTTGGCTGCGTAGAAACAATTGTTGGCTGCATGGAACCAATTGATGGCTGCATGGAACCAATTGTTGGCTACGTGGAAACAATTGTTGGCTGTGTGGAACCAATTGTTGGCTACGTGGAAACAATTGTTGGCTGTGTGGAATCAACTGTTGGCTGCGTAGAAACAATTGTTGGCTGCATGGAACCAATTGATGGCTGTGTGGAACCAATTGTTGGCTACGTGGAAACAATTGTTGGCTGTGTGGAACCAACTGTTGGCTGCATGGAAACAATTGTTGGCTGAGTGGAACCAATTGATGGCTGCGTGGAACCAATTGTTGGCTGCATGGAAACAATTGTTGGCTGCAGGGAACCAATTGTTGGCTGTGTGGAACCAATTGTTGGCTGCGTGGAAACAATTGTTGGCTGCATGGAACCAATTGTTGGCTGCGTGGAAACAATTGTTGGCTGCAGGGAACCAATTGTTGGCTGTGTGGAACCAATTGTTAGCTGCGTGGAACCAATTATTAACTGCATGGAACCAATTGTTGGCTGCGTGGAACCAATTATTAACTGCATGGAACCAAATGTTGGCTGCGTGGAAACAATTGTTGATCTGCGTGGAAACAATTGTTGGATGCGTGGAAACAATTGTTGAATGCGTGGAAACAATTGTTGGCTGCGTGGAAACAATTGTTAGCTGCAGGGAACCAATTGTTGGCTACGTGGAAACAATTGTTGATCTGCGTGGAACCAAATTTTGGCTGCATGGAACCAATTGTTGGCTGCGTGGAACCAATTGTTGGCTGCATGGAACCAATTGCTGGCTGCGTGGAACCAATTGTTGGCTGCGTGGAAACAATTGTTGATCTGCGTGGAACCAAATTTTGGCTGCATGGAACCAATTGTTGGCTGCGTGGAACCAATTGTTGGCTGCATGGAACCAATTGCTGGCTGCATGGAACCAATTGTTGGCTGCGTGGAAACAATTGTTGGCTGCAGGGAACCAATTGTTGGCTGTGTGGAACCAATTGTTAGCTGCGTGGAACCAATTATTAGCTGCATGGAAACAATTGTTGATCTGCGTGGAACCAAATTTTGGCTGCATGGAACCAATTGTTGGCTGCGTGGAACCAATTGTTGGCTGCATGGAACCAATTGCTGGCTGCGTGGAACCAATTGTTGGCTGCATGGAACCAATTGAATTGTTAGCTGCATGGAACCAGATGTTGGGATGTTTAATTTCTTGGTACCAATTGTGGCTGTGATGACTGACAAGTACCAAAATATGTAAGCCACGATTGTAAAATGTGATACTTGGGCCAGTAAATTGTTACAGTATCATGTGGTGGGTGATGATCTATCCACCAAAATGTTGGAGTCACTCTCTCAACCAACAGGGTCTATGAGGCATTGTAGTTGTTCAAGATTTAGAGTGGATTGGAGAAAACAATGCCTAAGAAGCTCTCTCTCTTATTTGGCTTGATTGTGATTATTGAAGTCCCTTAACTCTTTTTGTACATTTTGACGCACCATCAGTCTTATTATATGGCTGTGAAACACGGAGAACAACTAAAATGACAATCATGAAGATAAGACTTTCATTAATGGATGCTTACACAGAATAAAAGGATGGAAATGGGAGGACAAAATCACTAACATAGAATTATGGAAATGTGCCAGTCAAATACCAGTGGATAAAGAGATACAGTAAAGACAATGGTGCTGGATAGAAAACACACACTGCGGAAGCTAACTGAGAGTATTACACAATAGGCCCTTTTTTGGAATCCCCAGGGAAAAAGACAAAGAGGAAGACCAATGAATTCTTGGAGAAGACAGATAGAAGCAGAGATGAAGATGATGGAGAAGACATAGAACGACCTTAAAAGAATGGCAAGAAAAAGAATGACTTGGAAAGTGTTTGTTGAAGACCTATGCTCCACAGGGAGCAGAAAGGTAGAAAAAGAAGAAGTGACGTTTAGCCGCACAGTGCGTCACTCTCAATTTAATTAGTGTGAACCAACATCAAACCCTCTTCTTTTTACATGTCTTGTATCATCTTGGTATCGGTGAAATTGAATTCTTTGTTTAATTAGCGAAAAATTCATATATAATATATTAAGTGTTAAATAAATATATACATGTAGATTAATATTTAAAACCATGAAAAATTTTGTCTCTGAAATCTCTACCGCTAAATTGATAAAAACTTTCCGTACTGAAAGAGTTAAATCTTGATTACCACAAGAGAACCATCCGCTCAGTTATGATGAAGCCAAATCCATCCTCAAGGGTCAGTTTCATGAAAAATGGAAACGAGAACACCCAAATCATAACGAGAGTGACGGATACCACCAACTATCAAAGAGGGATCAAGTCATCATACTTCGCCTATGCACTGGTTACAATAGAATGAGAAATCACATGTTCACCAAATTCAAAATAGGTACAACCAGCCTATGCCACTGTACACTGGGCAATATGACTACAAAACATGTTCTACAGGATTGTCCCCCAGCACACAGACCTGAGAAGAGCAATGTGGTCCACGCCCACCTCCCTGGAAGAAAAACTATATGGGGCAATCGATTTGCTTAAACAGACAGCTGACTTCATGAGAGAGTCTGGAATCCTACTCTGATTGAGTCTTGATCACACAGAGAGAGAGAGAGAGAAATCTTTAACTTCTCACCCAATTGATATGGAACACTTACACAATTCTCTCTACATATATATCTTGCCCCAATTTACCAAGAGATATAGAAGGTCTTCATCTCTATAAAGCTGTATTAATCATATGTAACTTGGAATAATAGCTTAACTCTGGATATGGCCGGGATGGCAGACACACTTTGAAGATTTTCATACTTCTCAGAGATTCAGTCAATCAATTGAAACACAGTAAGTTCTGATGATTTATATACCTCTCCCTCAGTTTTCAGATTACACTTTGATTATTTGATTTGCTTCAGCCATGTGGTTGTTTACCAACTTGATAGTTTGCTATGTGAAACAACAATTGTAACTTCAGAACAACTGATGACACAGTCAAACATAATAACTCAATTCTGGGTAACAAGTCAGTAGTAACTGGTCAATCTCAACACAGCCACCTTGTTTAATGATGAAGTACATAAGAACTTTATAAAAAGTGTGTGGTACAAACCTATCCATGACAATCATTCAACACAAACTCTACTAAACAACTTCTATTTGTCAGTCTAAATTCTCCTAGTGGAATGTCTATTCATTTTAATATAGTCCTAGTGTTGTCAAAATATCTATTATCTAATTCTAGAGCCTCACTGTTAATCAAAATAGAGTGGTTCTATTCTTCCTGGCCATTTCCATTCTATTTCTACCTATTTTTTAAAGCGGTGATATCTCTTCTGAAACAAGGCCAACATTCAAAACACATCTTATCTTGCTAGAGTCACGGACCCTAAGAAAAAATATATCTGTTCCACTTTTTCTTGATAACTCTCCCCAACTGAATTAATCATGTGACTTCTTTGTTCAACATCTGAACTCTTGGTTTTCTCATAGCAGCCAACGCAAACTTGTCTTGGATATAGCACATTTGGTGGAGTGATTTCCCTTAGTTTTTCAAACTTATGTCCATCAACCATAACAGTCATAACCTGTGGGTCATAAGTACAGGGTTCGATTCCCGCTGGAAGCAGTGTGAACTGCACTCGTGATTGGAAAAAAAATACCCCTGCGGTTGACCCAACCGCTGGCAGAAATGGGTACCAGGGTAGTACTCTGGGAAGGTGAGGAATGCCACCTTGCATCGTGAGCTTCTATTCCTATCCAGAAGTGTTCAGAGAGGCAGCCGAGCACATTTGGGTGAAAACTTGTGTGCTAAGATGCCAATTCAATTCTCATACTCTACCTTTACCTTAGGTACAGGGTTGAAGAATCAAGTATTGAAAGATCAAGTTTTTCAACTGATATCAGGGTATATGAAACATCTAGTTTCAAATTACAGATAAATGATTAAACATGATTCCAGTTTTCAAGCTGAGTATATCAAAAACACCCATCAATTCAAGATGAAAAAAAATTTAAATCACAAGAAGCTGACAGAATTATATTAAAAAAAAAAAATTATAATTATTAGCTTTCCTGTCCCCTCTGCCAAAATAAAAAAAAAAAATACATGCACATCCTGATGATCCTGCTTGATTAAAACTTAGATCTGGCTGGACTGATGATCCGCTAATACAATAATAATATAACACCTTGGGCCAATAATGAAAGATGTTCACATGCTATCAACAAGGAGCCATGCTAGTTGGTGAAGGAGATCATCTCTCTCCACATCTCTTGGTCCTTCATGCATGTCATAATTTCAGTCTGTGATCTTTTATTATGTCATTTGGATAAGCTGTTCAATATTTTTTCTTGCTTTCTTCCGCTCCTCTTTCTATTCTTTTTGCCCACAGTTACAATATTCTCAATGTCTTCTTTTCATGTCAAATGTCTGATAAATGTAGACTTTCTTTTCTTTGTGATTCAGGTGATATTTCTGCTTTCTCCAACTCTTTTAAACATTCTTCATTAGTAATTTTTGCTATCTATGGAATTTGAAAGCATTCTTCAGATAAACTTCATCTCAGCTGCTTCTAATGTTCACATGCTGCTGGATTGAAATGAAATTCATCAAAAATCAAGCTCACAATCTTATGACACTGCTGTACATTTAATAATGTGCTTTTACAGTGGATAAATTCACTATAGAAAAACTACAAATTTCAAGATAAACTCCACAGCAATTGCACAATAAGTTGCTTTCTGATTTGAGTTTCATAATGACATGTATGCAGAAAACTATCATTTAAGTCACACAATCGCAAATATCAATATTTTACAAATGACTATTCCATAAGAGGAAATGATATATACAAATGCAACAACTTTCAAAATTAGGATAATTAATGTTGTTTAATTACATTTAATTAATTACAACTAGAAATTAGAGCACAAACAAGAATAACTTAGGAACTGTACCTTTTCTAGTGGGCAGCATCCATATTGACCTGTGGATAGTTCACAGCAAGTACTTCCTGAGGGGCATTCAGTGCCATCTTTACATTTAACAGATTCTGTCACTGGTTGTTTTGCTGGTATTTTTGTCAGCCATCTTATCACTTCATTACCTTTGGTACAGGTCTGACTATTACTATTACAGATGTAGTTATAAGGACAGCAGTGAGCACGGTCTTTACAACACACAGCCTGCACAGAGAAGTACATTAAAACTGCATTACTATTTACAGTAACAAAATGGCCTCATACTAAAGATGAACTTCTTAATGTGAAAAAGCTTCAAGAGACATGTCAGTTCATTTTTACATAATATACATAACAAACTCTTTCATCCTTATGAAAATCACACACTGCTGGTTCGTTAGAAAAACTATAACTGCTAGACTCACCAGTTCATTGTTAGAACTAATCCTAGAATCTCACTTCGTCCAGGATCGGGCATGTTTTTCTAATCACTAATCATTAACTCTAGGCTTCTCTCATCTGGATGACTTCACTTGCTTGTCTCTGCAAACTTGCGACCACTCCGTTTGAACTATGGAAGACCTCACTTAACAACAACCTACTTGTCATGTGATTCCTTTTTCACAAGTGATTCTTATAATTTTTCTACTTCCTCATGGTAATGAAAAAGTTCTGGAAGAGGCCAAAGCAGAAAGATAGCTAATCTCCAATATTAGAAAGAAAAAAATCATCATTATTTTGTCATGTAATGAGAAGGGAATAGTTGGAATATACAGTAACAACTGAAAAATTGAGGAACAAAGAGATAGAGGGGAGCAAAGAGAAAAGATACCAGACAGATTAAGAGAATGGCTTGGCAGAAGGTCAACAACTGAAATGATAAATAACTGTTGAGATTGAAAAATGTGAAAAGACATGATCACCTACGCCAGCAGGCACGGTACTTGATGATGATTTCCTCATGATGCTCAATTTGCCCTTTCACCTTGAGCAAATGACTGATTGTATATCCTTAAATTATGTTGCACTATCTGGCTTACTTTTAACTAATCTGTTACTGCTTCTCCTTGATTAACCTAGTCTTAACTCTGTGGGAGTCAAGGCATCAAGATGCAAAGCTGCTGTAAAGCTGATGATAATAATAACAATTTTAAAAAAAAGAGAAAAAAGTGTTATGGTAACAGCTTTACGTAGGTGAGAAACAAAACAAAACTCAAATGACATTTCAGCCAAGTAGACCTTCAGCTAGAACAATAAACAACAATACAAATATATATATATAAAAAGATATACACAGAAATCTAACTATATGGCGATAATATGCTAGATACTCAAGAAAGGAAAAAAAAAGTCACTTTCCTGCGGTCCAGAGCTTGGTCAGCCACTAACTGATGGGTGTGCACAAAGGGAAAGATGCACACCAGGGATGTACTATCCTCCCTTCTGTTTATTACATACATGGACTATATAAGCCAACCCATCAGAGACAGAGGAGATCAATGAGCTTTTATTTTCAGATGATCAAGCACTAATACATAAAAAGATAGAAGACCTACAGGAGTACTTAAATAGACTCAACTGCACAGACACAGAATACAACATGAAAATATCAACAAAACAGAAGTCATGAATGTCGCACAGAAGAAACAAAACATCAACATAACTATAAAAGGCAGACAACTAAAACAAGTAGAAGAATGCAGATGCCTAGGAAGTTTCGTGACAAACGACAATTCACAAACAGCAGAGACAGACTCAAGACACATCAAAGCCTGTCAAATCATTGGACAGCTATCACCATTATTGTCCAACAAGGAAATAACTCGAGGCAAAACGGGCACTTTACAATCTTCATTCCAACATTGTGCTACCAATACCAGTCCTGGACCCTAAATGCAAGAACAATAAGAAAAATAATCTCTACTGAGATGAAATGTATTAGACGAATGATAGGAAACAGCCTGAAAGACAAGATCAGAAATAAAGAACTGAGAAAAAGGCTAGGAATAACCCCTGCCATAGAATATATAAAGAAACAACAGATAAAATGGTTTGGCCACATGACAAGGCAGAGTGATCAAAACACAACACAATGAGCCCTCAATAAAAGTTGCAAGAACACCAGGCCCAAGGATTGACCACAAAAAAAAGATGGATCGATAGAATATTAGAAGCACTAGGAAAAATAACAGCACCAGAGGTGAACAGAAGAGCAAAAGACTGCAAATTATATCTCCCCTCAATGCTAAAAGGCAAATGAGGAGGAAAAGAAGAAGAAAGATGCACACTGTGGTCCAGACTGTATAATTAATGTCCACAGATTCAGAATAATAAATGGCTTGGCCTTTATGCTCTAAATGCAACAATGTCAGTCAATGTCAGCTTTGTCTATCTGTGAGCACAAACAATATGAAAAAAATTTCTGGTTGGTGTGGCAGACTAAGATGGATGCCTAGTCAAATCAGGTTTAGGACCGGTAGCATTTTTTCTGCAGTATTTTCAAATGATTTCTTCTGGTCTGCTTTTCATTAGTGGAGACAGTGGCAGTATGGTCACATACACCTGACCACAAAGTCAACATGGTTATGGTGCTGGCACTCGGAGATTCATGTTACTGGTGGCCAGCAGGACTGAGGTCGGATTAAGTATCTTACTAAAGTGGAGGCCTGATTTCCTTGGTTGGGTGCCCATGATGGTCGATAAAGCGACCTGGGAGTGTACATCATGAGCTGTGCACCTTTTTTTCAAAACACAACATGTTCACTGGAACAGTATGAATGATCAGGAAGAATAGTTTGTTGGTTGGTGGAATGGGGGGCTGAGTAAATATGGGTATACGCCACCTGTCATAATACCCACGATGGCCGATAAAGCGACCTGGGAGTGTACATCATGAACTGCACACTTTTTTTTTCAAAACACAACATGTTCACTGGAACAGTATGAATGATTAGGAAGAATAGTTTGTTGGTTGGTGGGATGGGGGCTGAGCATGGGTATACTCCACTTGCAGTGACACCATTCTGGACTAAAGTCTAAAAAATTATGATGATGATGACAACAGACAAAAAGGAAAAGGTTGTCTGTTCTTTTTCTCTAGGGAAAAAGAACAGACAATAGTCAATAAAAAAACTTGGATGCAAAAGCTTAAGAAAAAAAAACAGTAAGTTTGGAGCAGGTTTGAATAGTACAAGTGTCAAAACAATTACTTAAATTAAGAAACTGTCAACTGTTTAATAATTTACATAGAACAGCATTGATACCATCAACATACAAATAAAGAAAAACTATAAATGTATTGTACCTGCTCAAGTGGGCAGCACCCATATTGCTTTTCTCCTATTTGACAACAAGTACTGCCAGATGGGCATTCAGACTTATCTTTACATATTATTTTATCTGCCACAGGTTGTTTTGCTGCTACTTTAGTCAGCCAGTTCACCACAGCAGTGCCTTTGTTACAGGTGCCAGCAGACACATCACAAGTGTAGCCTTCTGGGCAGCAGTGAACATGATCAGAGCAACATACAGCCTGTACAGATGATCAAAGAGAAATTTCCATTACAAGTAAAATATTTCTTGTTACAAACTTTCCGATTACTGAGTAAACATATTATGTGTGATCTTTATTTCAGCTAAAAGGGTCACTGAGGACAAGAAGAAAGATGATGTAGCCAGATTCACAATTATTCTGCAGCAACCTGGCACTAAATAATCTGCTGCTGCATTAATAAAATACATAATAGCTCAATGCAGCTTTGAGATGTGGTGCTAATCTGTGGGTTGTGGGTAAAAGGTTGAAGAATCAAGAGCTGAAAGAGCAGGTTTTTCAAATGATCTCATGGCATATGAGATCAAACACCTAGTTTGAAATCACAGATAAATTGTTCAAGATAATTCCAGTTTTCAAGTTGAGTGTATAAAAAAAAACACCTATTCAATTAAAAATGAAAAAAAAATTGGTCACAAGAAGCTGACAGAATTACATTTGAAAAACAAATTACAATTTTTAGACTCCCTACCCTCTCCAAAAAAAAAGAATACAATAAAATAAACATCATGTGTGATCAAAACTTAAATCTGACTGGGCTGATGATCCACTGGCACAATAATAATACAGAGTGTTTGTAAAGAGCAATGTACAGCCTGTATAGATAAACAAAGTGGAATTTACTATATGACTCAGACATTTCTGTTACATATTTTGTACCTGCTAAGTCAAAAATTAATTGTCAGGCGGGGACCAAGATGCCCACTAACAATTGAGTTGAGAACAGTAAACGACTCAGATATGAATGCAGGCACTGACCAACAAGAGAGCAGATCAAGATTCTGCTCCATTTGCAAGCAATGTCCTGGAAACAGACTAACCAGTCTGGCCAAGCAAGTTGAGATTGAAAATGGAAAGCATTTCTCAAAATCTCAACAGCTCTTAAAATGAAGTGCTGAAGTCAGATGTATTGGGCCAAAGACACAAATATCAGAGTTATACTGCAAACTAAAACACAAAGCAACTAGACCAACTTAACATCCATCCAAGAGCAGATTATAAAGAGAAGAAATCATTGAGTGAACTCTGAACGAAAAGAACTGTGAGATTTATTTCAGCCAAAAGTACACATGATCACATTAAGACGAATGCTGCAGCTAAATTCACAAATACTCTGCAGTAATGAAGTGCAAAATAATCTGTTGTATAATCCAACTGTATATTTCAGTGCATAAAAGCTCAATGTGGCACTAACTTGTGGGTCAAAGTACCAGGCTGCATCCTGTGTTGGATGAGCATGTTTTTTTCAAATTTTCTAAATGTATGTATGATTGAATACTTGCTATCCTATAAGAGATGAATAATTCTATCTGCCTACTTGTCTATCTATCTTTCGTTCACCTGAAGTAATGCCTATATCTGCAATGTCGTTTCCTGTATAAATTGTACTGTCTTTTGTAATTCTTGCAGTGGCCCATATAGTTTAGTCTGTAGTGATGTACCTATGGCCCAATAGATTTTCCTCAGTCTACTATAGTCAGTGCAGTCTGGGGTGTCTGTCCACATGGATGAATAATTCAACACAATTTAAGTTTTCAAGTTTTTTCAACAAAAAACAAAAATGGATACCAGACACCATCTTGAAAAAAAAATAAAAAAGAAGACAAGTGAAGAACACTACTAAATACAAGAAAATAGAAAATGAAATATGCTAAATGTGCGAAAAAAGGCAAAAGAAGACTGGCGTGGCCAAATGTCTAGAAATCAAAACTACGGTATATAAACAACATTTAAGAGGGGTGCACACAGAAATAAAGAGAATGACTTGTAAAAAATAAAAAAAAGCTGCAGAAAGTGGATTTGTTGCATGGAAACAAAAAACATTGTCCCAATTTGCAAGAATAAGGGAAGCAAAAGGGAGTGTGAAATGTACAGAGGAATATCCCTATTGAATCAAGTTGGTAAAATTTATGCTAAAATATTGGAGAGGAGAGTAAGATACATAATAGAACCTCAATTAAGTAATAATCAATTTGGATTCAGAAAAGGCAAAAGCTGTACTGATGCTATATTACATTGAGACAACTATGTGAAAAAACAATAGAATATGACAGAAACCTAAATATAGTGTTTATAGATCAGGAAAAAGTATTTGATTGTGTGGACAGGAACAAACCTTGGCAAACTCTAGAAACCTACAGTGTAGCAGGACAACTACTAAATAACATAATGGCATTATATAAAAACAGTCAAAGTGCCGTTAGAACATCGGAGGATCTGTCAGAATGATTTCAGGTTACAACAGGTTTCACTAATTCAAAAATCACTAATTCAGACAGTTTGAGTAGTTCAAAAATGACAAATGATACAAACCACGACACCTTTTAGGTATCAATGAAAAGAGAAAAGAAGAAGAACAACAAAAAAAGGAAAAATGCTAACAGACGACAAAGATATAATCAATAGGGGGCAGGAATATATAACAGAATTATTTTATGATGGAAGGGAAAAGAAACCAATTATAATATATATGATATTACATCAAGCTATACAATCTTAAAATCTGAAGTGGAAAAAGCAATACAGATAATGAAAAAGGCAAAAACTGCAGGATCTGACAACATGCAGATAGAGATGATAAAGGCACTAGAAGATTTTGACACTTAAGTGATCACAGACATAAGCAATGACATATACCTTACAGATACATACCAAATGAACTAAAAACATCAACCTTCATTGCATTGCCTGAAAAGCACGGTGCAGTTGGATGCAGTGATTTTAGAACAATAAGCCTAATGAGTCATGTAACAACAGTCTTGCTAAAAGTTATACAAGAAAGGATTCAGAATAAAATCGATATGGAATTAGAAGAAGAACAATTTGGATTTATGAAAAACAGTGGGACAAAAGAAGTCATATTCTGCATGAGGACATTAATCGAAAAGTACACAGAAGTAAACAAACCAATATATGCCTGCTTCATAGACTACACCAAAGCTTTTGATAGAGTACACCATAAACAACTTATAAACTGCCTAAAAGATATATATCAAGATGACGCAAATATAACAACTAATATGTAATTTATACTGGGGTCCAACAGCAATAATAAAATATAACAAAGTGAACTCTACACCTATTGATATAGAAAGAATAGTAAGACAGGGATGCATCCTATTCCTTGTTCAATCTATACACAGAGCAAATCTTTAAAAGCATTACAGAGATGCCAGGCCTAAATATTAATGGAACAATAATCAATAACTTAAGATACGCTGATGATATTGTATTTTTAAAAAAAGTAAAGTACCCCCGTCACGCCAAGTGGCGTATAGGGAATATGGTGTTAGTGACCATAGATTTTACAGACCTTTGGCACATGATTTTTGGGGTGATGTGATTGGTATTATGCCCGTGCCGCTTTACTTCCCCAGAAAAAAATCTGGTACTCATTAAAGGTTGGGTGAACCTGGAAGCCGTCGGTTGAGATCGAACCCTACCTCTTGTCCTTTGTAGTCCAGTTCACTAACCACTGAGCTATCGCGACTCCCTATGATATTGTAATACTAGCAGAAAATTTGAAAGATCTGCAACAATTACTTAATGAAATAAACACGAAAAGCAAAAAATATGGATTAGATATAAATATCAAAAAGACTAAAACTATGATCACAAACAAAGATAAAACTCAAAATCTACACGTGGATATCAAAATTGGAGGAATAGACCTGGAGACAGTTCAGAGGTACAACTACTTTGGACATACTATAACCAGTGACAGAAAATATAAAACTAAAATAAAACAAAATAATAGGAATGGCAAAAAATAATTTTAATGCCATGAAAAATATCATCATCATCATCGTCATGTACCATAGGCGATCATGTCCTTCCACAATCTTCTATCTACAGTGCATCATATCAGTTATGTTGTTAACTGCTTTCCATGCCATGACACCAAGCTATCCAGTATTTTCTCTCTTTGTCGTCTGCGATCTCTCTTTCCTTTTATTTTGCCAGTTGTAACCAAGTATTCCAACTTTCCTCTTCTCATGATGTGCCTGAAAAATGTTAATTGTTTCTTTCTGATGTTTTTTAGGAGCTGCCTTTTTGTGTTGGCCTCTTTGAGAATTTCCTCATTGGTCTTTTTAGCTGTCCAGGGAACTCTCAACATTCTTCTGAGAAATCCCATCTCTGTGGCCTCTAATCGTCTTTTCATGTATTTGTCTACTGTCCATGATTCGCTTCCATAGATCAGAATTGGTTCTATATAGCACCAATGAACTCTCTTTCTCATTTCTATTGACATAGATCTGTTGCATAAGATATTTTTCATTTTCTGAAATGCTATTTTGGCCTGAGCTATTCTACTTTTTATTTGCATCTTCCATCCGATGTTATTATTGTGCCCAAGTATTTGACATGTTGCACTTGTTTCAAATTTGTCCTGTTTATTTTTATGTTGCATGCTGGTGATGATTGTTTCTTCGATATGACCATTACTTCTGTTTCTTACTAATCAGACTGAGACCTTTCTTGTTGCTTTCTTTTACTATTATGTATATCATTTCTTGTAGTTCATTCTCTGTCTCTGCTATTAAGACTGTCATCCGCATATCACAAATTATTTATGCTATGACCGTTGACTTCAATTCCTTTTTTGTCTACTATTGATCTCATAATATGTTCGCTGTAAAGTGAAAACAAATCTGGCAACAGAACACAGCCTTGTCTGACTTCTTGTTTTATAAGTTGAAATTGTCCTGTTTGGTTGTTAATTCGCATAGCTGCTGTTTGTTGCCAGTACATGTTTTTTATGATTCACAGATCCTTGCCATCAATGTTTAATTTCTCCAGCATATTGATTATTTCCACATGCTTTACTTTGTCAAATGCTTTCGTGTAGTCTACAAAGCACATATATAGATCTTTCTTTACCTCCATAGATCTTTCTATCAATGTTCTTAAGATGTATATTGCATTATTGGTGCCCTTTCCTTCCACAAATCCACATTGTTCCTCACTTATTTCTGGTTTTATTTTGTTTCTTACACGTCTCATAATGATTCTTAGTAATATTTTCATCATATGGCTCATGAGACTAATAGTGCGATGGTCGCCACAATCAGTGGCGCCTGACTTCTTCGGTATGGCTACAAAGCTATATTTTAGTAGATCTTGTGTCCAGTGTTATATATGTCATTGAGTAGTTTTGTTATGACTTGTACTCCCAGCTCTCCTAATGCATTTATCTATTCTATTGTTATATTGTCGGGACCTGGAGCTTTGCCTCTTTTCATGTATTGAATTGTGTCCTCCACTTCACTCTGCATAATTGGTGGTCCTGTGTCTTTGTTTGAATTTTTTAACTCTGGTCTTTCATCATCATAGAGTTGACTGATATGTTCTGTCCATCTTTCTATTGTCTTCTCCAGTCCCATTATTATATTTCCTTCCTTTTACTTTACACATCCTGAAACTTTGACTTCTTTTCTTCCTGTTAATTCATTTAACTGATTGTGCATAAATGTTGAGTCTTTCTTTTGTTGTTTTTCCATTTCTTCACATTTATGTTTTAACCATCCTTCCATTGCTTCTCTGCATTTGTTCTGGATCTCTTTGTGCAATATTTTGTATGTCCGTTCTTCTTTCTTATGTTTTCTTCTTTCATCCATTAGTTGTAATATTTCTTCTGTCATCCATTTCTTTTTGTTGATTCTTTTGATGAAAAATACACTAACATTAAAACAAATAACACCAGGGCTAAAACTAAGAATAATAAAATGTTATATCTTCTCAACATTCCTGTATGGTGCAGAAACAAGTTGTAAGAAGTTGCTGGTACAACGAACAGTCTGAAAACAAATTACAATTTCTATCTCATAAGGGCAACTGTAACAATTGTATCAATATGAATGATCACGTGTATTTAAATAGATTTCAATTACTTAAAACATAGTTCATACAAGACTAACTTAAAACTGGTACCTTTTCTAGTGGGCAGCATCCATATTGACCTGTGGATAGTTCACAGCATGTACTTCCTGAAGGGCATTCAGTGCCATCTTTACATTTAACAGATACTGTCACTTGTTGTTTTGCTGCTACTTTGGTCAGCCAGTTTATCACTTCAGTGCCTCTGTTACAGCTGCCAGCGGACACATCACAAGTGTAGCCTTCAGGGCAGCAGTGAACTCCATCAGAACAACACACTGCCTAAGAGAAAAAAAAAGACAATTTTATCAAAGAAAGAAAGAACTTGTAAAACTTTAAAAGTAGTCATTCTCCAAGTAAACAGTGACCAGGCAATTATTGTTACAGAACTATACAAAAAATTAATGGAAGTTTTTATAAATATTTATTTACTTACTAAGTGTTAAAAACAAAATTCATATTAACCCTAAATTACAATATTGTAGTAAAAATTACTGCATCAAAACACATTTTCTACGATTTAGTTGTGTTCAAACATTTTCCTCTTCCATGTACCTTCCTAATTACCATTTTTGGTGAACCCTGAGAGTTGGATTTGTTTCCATTGTTGTTGGAATTATTTTTTTTTATTTTCTTTATTTTTTTTAAAATTTCGTGAAATATGATCTCATACAATGCAAAAAACTGTTTCCTATTTTCAAGAAATTGGTAGATTTAAAAAAAAAATTTTTGCTGTGACTAGGGAAATTTCCCTGGTCATCGGCTGACATCAAACAACTCTTTGTAACTTAGTAAACACAGCAAATAACTCTATGAGTTAACCAAATATACTGATGGACTTACGGTGTCCATGCCGATAGACATTGTAACGCATCTGACCCCTGAGATCTAATTCAGGTCATAAATCAACCTGAGACAGGAAATCCAAGTTCCCCGTGTCTCGCCTAGTGTGGCGAAAACACATGGCTGTGTCAAACAAGTTTTAAAAAAAAGCACTATTTTTTTGAGCTCCTAATGTTACAATTAAGCAGTTGTAATTTTTACTGTGGTACTGTAATCACGTTGGCCACAGATAGATATCATAATCTAGGGTTAATGTTAGCTCAGTCTCACAAGAAAATTATACAATCACTTGAAAATATCCATAAGGATAGGCAGATAAAAATTGATAAGCAAGAACTTACCACATGCAAATTAATAAAGGAAATTATGAAAATAGTAAAAAATTTCAGGGTCTATTCTATTCTATTCTATCCATGGAACGTTTCATTGCAGTCAGGAACTCCCTATATCTGCTCCACTACTTGTTACAGGATTTCACAAAATCCATTGGTTAATTTTCGTCGACAAGGTCACTCCGTGCTTATTACTAGTCTGCACATGCGACAATTCCAAAACTTCTGAGTCACCTCTTACGACATGCATAGCAGGTAACAGTGGCTCTATTCTTTTTTCCCCTCACTGTGTGGGGGCCCAGTAGCCTGACTGATGGAAGCTACTACTAATAGTGTTAGGCAGAGGCCTTGATAAATGGAACCAAACAACAATCCACTAACACTGGCAGATACCACTATACATCATTAAGCAAAAAGGTAATGCTCCACAGGCATTACCATTAGTAACCAACCACCCATGTAATAAAATTATGTTTTCAGATATAAGACAATGTTTTGCTAGTTTATTTAAAAATCATATTTCTTTTGTTAATTCACAACTTTAGCCCTATAATTTGTGTCACATTTTTTTTAGTTTTTACTCTGCATTTCCAGTTTAACTTCTTATCCTTTAATGCAGTAGTGATTAATTAAAAAATGAAACATGATATAATATAAACAGAGTAAAAGTTGCAGACCTGGCTTCAATACCATCATCATAAAGAGTTTGATTATCAAAAGATGAATCAACTTGAACTTCTATAGCTCAAAGTTCTCCCAGCTCCATAGTTCTTGTTAACAAAGCATCTGTTGAACAAGATCAGGAAGCAAACACAGCACACAAAAGAAAAGACTCAGCCATCAGGATATAGCAAAACCACATGTTTGATACTAGCTTCATTAAGAGACCTATCATCTTTGGATTCACCATCATACCTAAGGAATTTCCAAAGAGAATTAATGAAGACACCCACCAAGTAGCTTTGAAGAGCTTTACCTCAGTTCAAGAAAATACAGCTGGAAAAACTGCAGATGTTGAAATGCCTGCCATACATGCAAAAGCAGTCAATGCATCTATATTAGTTATAACAGCACTTAAGGTAAACCCAAAGTAGACAAAAGCCATAAGCGTGAAGTACAGGTGGATTAACCTGATACTTGTTAAGTACCTAGACACAAAGATGCTACCAAAACGACCAGCTGCAAGTGATGCCCAGTAAAACGTAGTGATGTAGATACCTTGAGATTTTGAAACAAATTCGTACTCACTAATTAAAAATGTCATAAGGAAATGTGTCTTCAACACAAGAGTAAACAACATAAAAGAAACAAAGCAATGTAAGCAAGAACACATACATAGGCAGTGGAAGTTTTCTGGAACACACTTTTGATAATTCTTTCCCTGTGATGCAGCTTTTGAAGTGTCTCAGTGTTATAAATAAACAAAAATAATATATATAAAAGTTTAATAGGCAGTAAATAAAATTGGCCACAACACTAACATCTGGCAAAGGGCAGCACCCATAACCTCCTGTTGCCAAAGGACAACATGTGTAACTGTCTGGACACTCACTTCCATTTGGACACACAACAGAATCTGCTACAACCTGGTGACAGCCATTATATTTACAAATATTATTCAGTTGTAAGGTAACTAAAGATAAGTGTTACTATGTGATGTGAAGTTATAAAAGTCATCATGTGAAGCAAATTGTTAAAAGTTCTTTTTCAATGAAAATTAACTACACTCCAGAGTAGAGGAAGGTCATTTAAGTGAAAATTAAAAAATCCCTTTAACAGCAATTGTTGTGTTTTAGAAGAATGCTCGGCGAACGCAAACAAGCAAGCAGAAGAATGCTGAGAATAGTATGCACTTATAAAAAGGAATTAAGCGATGCATTTTGAAAAAAAATAAAAAAGATCTATACGAACTGACAAAAAAGACAAGGAAAAATTAATGACATATATAAGAAAGAAGGAACCAAATTTCTGTTAATAGTGAGGCTACAAGGAACATGATGCTATTGACCATATTTTTTATTTTACCATAGTCACGTTTTTGGGTACGGGGACAAGCATACTCCACCAGGTTACCCATCTTACCCCAAGAAATAAAATCTGGTACCCAATTGAGGCCCTTTGAACTAAGAAGCCCAATAAATCGAGATAATGAATCTAAACCTCATGTCCACAGCAGACTTAGTTCCCTAATCACTGCTCTACATGACTGATGAATGCATGAATGAAAAGATGTGACAACCTGGACCATTGGTAAAAAATGCAGATAAGAAACTCAGAAAGACAGAGAACTTAATTATGGGACAGCATAACATTCTGTTAAGAGGTAGGGTTCGATACCAACCGATGGCTTCCAGGTTCACCCAGCCTTAAATGGGTACCAGATTTTTTTTCTGGGAAAGTAAAGCGGCATGGGCGTAATACCGATCACATTACCCCAAAAGTCTTGTGCTGAAAGTCTGTCAAATTTATGGTCACTAACACCATATTCCCTACACACCACTTGGTGTGATGAGGCTCTTTACTATTTTTTTAATAACATTCAGTTGAAAAGACTATAAAGTTGTGAAATACTTGCAAGACAAATGGGTATGGATGGATTTGTTTGTTAATTCCATTAAATGAAAAAAATATGAAAATATGATCCATTTGACAAGACAACTTTACTGGTTGCTGTAGCATTGAGGTTTAGATGCTTGATTCAAATTTAAAAGTACTCAGTTTGAATTCCGTATGAAGTGATTGAATATTTTGTCCTTCTTCTTCTTCTCCCTTTTAGCTCCCAGTGTAGCATAGGTCTTCAACAAACACTTTCCAAGTTGTTCTGTTTTTTTGCAATTCTTTTAAGATCATTCAAGATTATTTTGTCCTAGCAACCCTTGATCTCAAAGTATATGCTATCATCTATCTAGTCGCCACTGAGAAGTATTTTTTTTAAATGTGAGCTTCATACCCTCCATTTTGTAAAGATCTCTGTTAATTGGCAACTTTTTTTTAAAAAGCGGAATTTTGAATTGCAAGCATTACATGGCAATTTACAAAGAAAATCAACAATTTTTTTTAGAAAATTTAAAAATTCCTTAAAGCATAGGCGTTGGCAGCTGTGTGTACATAGGTCCCTCACCGCACAGGCAGATAACTCTGAATTTGGAGGTACTTATATATTTTTTTTCTGTCTATGAGTAATTGACAGATATTTTTTTAAGAAACATGATGATGGTCCTATATTCAAAAACAAGTACTGGTTTTGAAACAGGAATAAATTAAATTAATAGGTCACTGTACAAAGTTAAACTAAAGGTCCTGGATTATCTTATCAGTTCATTTGACCATGAGATAACAATTTGATAGGGAAAAACATGTGAGATCTTCTTTCTTCAGTTCAGGTTGACAGATAAATACTAAATGAAGAGTTCTAAATATATATCATTAATATTTCAAAAGATAATTGTGATTATCTTAAAATAAGTTATTGGCATTCACTAATTTGTCAACGTATACAATTAATTGTGGGTAATTAAGGTTATCAATCAAAATAAGTACAAAAAAGGTATCAATATTGCTTGTCAAGGTAACGATAGTTGAATATATAAACTTAATGACACTCATGTGGTACTGTGTACATGTCAAAGATTTATACAAAGCAAAATAAAGAATAATACTGATAACAATAATTAAAAAGGAGCATTGATATCCTTGAGCATGCACCAGCTTGACAAATTTAGTCTCATGACTAAAAGATAACAGCTGTTTAAATCTTGCCAGGTCAAATCTCAAACTGACAGTAAATATTAAAGATACTACCTACTTACTATAATAGTTATTTTTTTAGCTAGTTAATATATTAAAGAAAGTTTGCATGTGTTGGTCAAAAGCAAAATCACTAGCCACAGAGAGAAATTAAAGAGAAGCATAAGAAGACCAATCTAGCTGATATGGTGGAAACAAAGATAAAACAGCTTGGGTCAGACCAGGTAGAAGATGACCATAAAACATAACAGAGGACTTTGTTTTCATCCTATATCATACTATTAAGTGTGTACGTCACTAACTACTTTGTCAGTCTCTGATCAAGAAATAGAAGAATATACAAAAATAAAACATATGTGTGTGTATATATATATATATATATATATATATATATATATATATATATATATATATATATTTATATATAATGTTAAGTATTAGTGGAACTATATTTCTGATGGGATTCATCATCATGAATGTGCTATCTGTTATGAGATGTGTGGAAATAGACCGATTCTTTCACAATTAAAAAAAAAGAAAAGAAAAAAGAACGACAGTAAGAACGCTGTCACACCTTGTGGCAAATGGGAAATGTGGGTGTTAGTGTACATTTTTTTTACCATTGTCAAAATTATCCATAATTTTGACAGTATTACAACAATGTCCTTATTCTTTCACACAAAAATCTGACATAATTAAAGGTTATAAAATACAATCTCTTGTCCTCTGTAGACCAGTTCGTTAACACCACTAACATACAAGATAGAGGAGTAGAGAGAAAGTTATGGAGACATAAAATCACCTGTGTACTGGGTGGATATATATATATATATGGGATAGCTCAGTGGTTAGTCAACTGGACTATAAAGGACAAGAGGCCGGGTTTGATCCTGATCGACGGCTTCCGGGTTAACCCAGCCCTAAATGGATTACTAGATTTTTTTCTGGGAAAGTAATGCAACACGGGCATAAAACCAACCACATTACCCAAACATCATTTGCCGAAGGTCTATAAAAATTATGGTCACTAACACCATATTTCCTATATGCGACTTGGCAAAACGGGGTACTTTACTTTTATATATATGGGTGTGTGCTCGCGTACATGTGTGTGTTGTGTGTATTAACAAAACAGATGATAAATGTAAAACACTGATGCAAAGATTAAGCACAATACCTATGAACCCTAGTAGCAGAAGTTGGAAGGTGTTAAACATAATTAAAGAACCGATTTATTGGGTCACAGCAAGCTAGCAGAAATTCAAACAAATAAGATTATGGCTTTCAGTGTGAGGAGGATGTGCAAATAATTATTTTAATCTTACAGCTTTCAGTGTAATGAGGATGTGCAGATCATTATTTTAATCATACACAACTTTTGAGATGTGTGTAATTTGAGCATCAAACAAATCATATGACAAACAGCATCACAAGAATAATGTAACAAATATTTGTTTAATTCCACAAAAATTTCACTGGAAATAGAAAGCACGGCCAGGAACAACTGGTGAAAATCTACATACATGATGATACAAGAGAATGAGATATTGTGACAAGAAATAATATAGCAAAATGGTTGAGAAATAAAAGGTTACGAAATATAAAGTGAGAAGCTAAAATAGCAATATCTTTCAGAAGCATTGAAAAGTTGTGGAAATCAAAACTCATCAGCACAAACACAAAACTTAGACTATTCAAATCAAATGCACTATCAACCCTTACGTATGCATGTGAGAGCTGGAAAACAAAAGAGATATAGAAACAAAGTTGAACGCATTCGAAAATAAATGTCAAAGGAAAATACTTGGTATAGCATGGAACGAATTCAAAACAAACGAGTAAATTAGAGAAATCAACAATCAACCACTAATATCTGCAGTAATCAAGAAAAAAAGATGATTGTCGTATGTTGGACATGTGATGATAAGAGATAATAATCGAATAACAAACCAAGTCCTCTTGTGGGAAACAACAGGTAAGAGGAAAAGAGGCCGAACCAGAGAGACACTGAGAACATTGATCAGAGAAGCAAGAGCAGCAGGAATCGGCTCCCTCAATGAGATAGAGTTGCCTGCACAGAACAGAGACAAATGACAAGATTTGATAAAAGATCTTTACAAGGATTGAAAACTGCTTTTAATAAAAATTTAGATAAGAGAAAGAGTATCTGGGTCTAAGCCCTATGGGCCAGCTACGGCTCAAAAAGTTAATAGATTGATAGAAAGTGAGAAGACAAAAAAAGTAACAGATTATTTTTCTTTTAAATGATCAATGTCAAAAGACATGATTTTAAATACATAATTTTCATCTTAAGTTCATTAATTTATTGATTTGGCCTACTCTTCTACTGCACCAACCTGCTCTTTAACCTCCTAATTCTTTATTTGCTTTCTTTACTAGTTCTGGCCAAGCACATAATGTTGTTACACATTGGGTTGTTTTCTGAAGGTGTTTTCTCTCTCATTTTCCTCTACTACTTGTGCTGTGTAGTTTCGAGGAGGAATAATGTGTCATTTTCTGACCTATGTGAGTTGTTGTAGCTTGAGTTATCATGATGTTGAATTTAGTTAACATTTCTTTGATTCGATCATTCTATTTCTGGGGTTCCCTTTAGCTCTGTAACTTCGTGTTTTCATGTAATTTCGGTTAGATTTCATTCTGTTCAGATGTATAAACCATTTGATTCTTTGTTGTTCAATGTTATCAACAGCTGACACACCATTTTTCTCAAGACTTTTATTTCTTATTCTATCTCTACTAGTTTTGTTTACAACTTTTCTTATACATTTCATAAGTTGTTATTTTATGCTTGTGTTTTCAAGAATTGTCCTTATCTAACATTGTCTGAAGGTGTATTTCTATTCATCTTTATTTTCTATCTTTTTACATTTCCATTGGTCACTTGTATTCTCTTCAACAATTCTATATTTGCAATTTCTTCTAGCTATATGTTGACAAAGGATATCATTTTCTTGATAATCTACTTGAGCAGATTACTTTCATTCAAAGCAAATGAGCACAGATGCTTTTTTTTTTTAAATATTGAACACCCAATTTTTATTTCCAGAAACAAACCTGCATTGTTCTCTTCTTCTCTGCTACATCCCTCTGATGACTACTGCTTTTCATCATCATTACTTAGCAGGATGTCAAGTGGGTGCAGAAACATTGTGTTACTAGTTTCTGGCAAGCTGTGAAACTTATGGCCTGACACATCCATCTTTGACATACAGTGTTCTCTACCAAGCACAGTGTGAGAGTTGCTGATATTAACATTGTAATTTCTTCCTTAATCTTTCTTGGTGCTGCTTTCCTAAATAGGTGACATTTTGTCCATCTTCAATTATGTGACAATTATTTTTTTAATGGGATTCTACTGTCTAATATTTTTTTCTCATTTTCTTTGATTTGTTCATGTTCATTTGCAACCTGTCTTGCTGCTTCTGTTATTACATTCCACTGTCTTTTCCTATATGTCCTGCTATTTGTGTAACATAAGAACTTATAAAGTAAGATCGATCTGTCGTTCATTGAATGACCATCGTATGTCTGATTTTCTGCCACTTTTTTGTTCGTCTGATATTACAAGTAGGATTATTTTTTTACAGCCGACATCCATGGCTGACTCCATTTTGAATATTGAAAGATGTATATATTCTTAACTCAAGACTTGTGCATTTACATTTAATACACGCAACTAAAGCATAAATATTTTTAATAAACATACCATTTCATTGTTGTTTTTCTGAAATTGTTGTTCAATGTTAGCTTGAAAGTAGAGAACATCTTTATGGAGATTCATACACATTGCTGTCCCATATAGAGACAGCAATATTAAAACATTTTTAGGAAACATCTGAAACAAGCAAACAAATTTTGTGAGATTAACAAAATTAATTTCATCAAAGTCTTCAGTGTTCCCACAATGTATCCCCAACCTTTACAAAGCAAAGAAATTTGGGTGGAAATTTTAGGCTAACACAAATTATTAATAAAAATCTGTGGCACAGTAATTAGTGTTTTTGTCTGCTAATTAAGTAGCCAGGTTCAGTTCCTAAGTAGTAAATTTATTATTGACAGACAAAATTTTCTAAATTTCTCCCTGGTCTGAAAATCGGTACCAGAGATTTACTTTTGGGATAAAAAAACACCGAGTTAAAAACACCTTATTTCCTGAATGTTACAAGACATGATGGATACCATTTTAATGTTTAAAATGTTAATCTCCATTTAATTATTCTTCACAAGTTCCATATGTATAAACATTTAGTTGATTCACATATTGTTGATAAAAAACATTTGGAGAAGTCTTGTGGAATTATTAAAAGTTAACATTTACTTCATGAATCCTATACTGACTAAAACCACACTATGTAACATGATAATAAATAATTTTTATGTGAAAAAAAAAATACTATTTGATTTGTCTCCCCATAGCATATAAGAGAATATGGTGTTAGTATCATTACTTTTTATTTACCTTCAGAAAATTATTGGGGGATATAGTACACATATGCTAGTTCTATCTTTATTTCCCTGAAAATTTTAAACTAATTTAAGGCTTGATAAACCTATCTATTCATTGTCTTTTCAAGCCAAAGGTGTCAAATAGGGAATAGCTACTAGATTTTCCATGTCAGATGATCTTTGCTATTAAGTGTCCGACTGTGCAGGACTCACAGTGCATCTGTATCAGGAAAATCATCTATATATCTTATTTGTGTCTTCGACGGGCAGATATTGTTCACCCGTCACTAGTGGCGACCGTCAGCTAGCTCCGCTGCTAACGTTACAATGGTGGTGGCACTGTCTCTGAATCAGACCACTAGGTGACATTGTTTACCACCACTGTCTCTCATGTTCAAGTGGGTGAATGATGATTCTCACACACACACACATCGCCTGTGGCGTTGTTCTCGTGACACTTGGATATTTGTTCCGACTCTGACCGCTGGCCTGGGAAATTGACACGTCGACATCTGTGCCCTGTGGTTAATTTTAGTACTTTTTTAGTATGCTTTAGTTTGTGCCTGCAACATTTTCCCAAATTCTTACTCCGCCTGGCATGATCAGCTGACTGCTAGAAACACAACACTTCACTATGTTGAGGTGAACATACAAGTCTTTATTCATCTGACTTACAATTGGCACCCAGTTACAATATATGAACACATAATTACTTGACCAACAGTTCTCTCCCGCATGGTCAGTCACACTTCTCAGTAGTAATATTACTCGCCACTGGTCCCTCGGCTCTCACACAATTTAAAACTGCTAACCTCTGGTTTGATGGGAACTGTTCCCTATTGAACAATTCCCTAATACCTACTGCTACTCTAATCTATCTTCTACTGTCACTCAACTATAGTTCTGTTCGAACTTATCTAAGACTGTTCTCTTAAGCACTACTTGCAAGCTTGGGCTATCATCGCCCCTACCTAGTCCTAGGTGTGACTTCTCTCTCTAAAGAACTACTTGCTAGCTTGGGCCATTGTCAGCCCCTGTGGGCTAACCACACAGCGTGGTCGCCCCTACCTAATCCTAGGTGTGTGACTTCTTTCTCTAAGAACTTCTAGTTTCTTTGTGTCCCGTCTTCAAATACTCATCCTATCGTCCAATCAAAAACTACTTCCTCCGCTTTTCACCAATCAACGCAACCCACGTCTGTTCACTCGTCTCATTATACTCTCTCACTTAGCTCAAGACTCACACTTCACATATTTTCCTAATTTCTCGTGGACTCCCCACCTATGGCTACCTTCTCACGTTTCACCTACTTTCCCTCATTTCTCATGGTCTCCCCCCCACTCACGGCTACACATCTTGCCACATGTCCCTGTTCCTGGTGAGCCTCTCAACCTCAAGCAAAGGAGCTGAAACCTGCTTATTGCTTCTCACCATAGTGCTCTTTTTAGCATTTCTCTAAGTCTGCCTCTTTTTCTTTTACCCATTGGTTTCCACTTCAGAGTTTGCTCCAAGATTCTCTCATTGTCTCTTATCATATGACTAAAATATCAACCTTCTCCTGAATATAGATGATATTTTTTAAACTTTGTCATTTCTCTAATTTCTATACTATTCTTCAAGTCATTCCATGGTATACAAAGTATTTTCTGAAGCATCTGTTTTCAAACGCATCTTATTCATTTTCTATTTATTTAGTTGTTTTTCAGCTCTTGGATACATACATAAGGGTGGATAATACATTTTATTTGAAAATCCTGAGTTTTCTTTTTGTACTTAGTGCAAATTTTGATTTCCATTTTTATCAAAGTTTCTTTCTTTTTCTGTTTCTTTCATGATTTATGCAGCTTCCAAGATAGCCTATATGAAGTAAACTTACTTCTTCCACTGGGTAAAATTAGAAGATATCAACCTATTGTCTTCAGCAGATCAGTTCACTAATAACTATTTTGCCATAGCCCCACAGAAAAATTAAACACACTGGACAAGCTGGCAAAATTGCAACTGTTATTTAATAAACTCTTGCATGGATACTTGAAAAATCAACAACATTTTGTTTTGTTTGTGTTTGCCGTCTGTTGAAGACCCATTGAAGTCAAAATGTTGGTTTGTTTAGCTATATCTTAATCAGCAAAGCTGAAACATCATATCTTCTTATTATTTTATTTCAGCTATAACAGCTTTTCATGAGTCCATGTGGTTTTCATGTCTGTTCCAACAAATGAAAATTAAGATCACTTATGCATTACAAGAAAAGCAAACATAAAGGTAAGAGAAAAAAAAAAACAATGTGTAAGAATGAATAAACCTTAAATACACTATAGAACTATATCAAGGACGTGTTATTTCCACTATAAAACAAAAATATATTACTAATAAATCTTTAAATTTTAAAGTTAAATAGTCTCTTCTTCTTCTTCTACCTTTTTAGCTCCCAGTGGAGCATAGGTCTTCAACAAACATTTTCCAAGTCGTTCTGTTTTTTTGCCATTCTTTTAAGATCATTCCATGTCTTCCACATCATACTCATCTCTGCTTCCATCTGTCTTCTCCAAGAATATCTTGGTCTTCCTCTTTGTCTTTTCCCCTGAGGATTCCAAAAAAGGGCCTGTTGTGTAATACTCTCTGTTGGCTTCTGTAGTGTGTGTCCTATCCAGCGCCATCGTCTTCACTGTATCTCTTTATCCACTGGTATTTGACTGGTACATTTCCATAATTCTATGTTAGTGATTTTGTCCTGCCATTTCCATCCTTTTATTCTGCATAAGCATCCATTAATGAAAGTCTGAATCTTTGTGATTGTCAATTTTGTTGTTCTCCATGTTCCACAGCCATATAATAGGACCAACTTAACATATCAGTTGAAAATTTTTATTTTTGTATTTAACCTAATTTCTTTGGATTTCCATATGTTTCCCAGTGCAATGAAAGCTCCTCTTGCTTTTGATATCCTTATTTTGGTATCATTTTCTGTTCCTCTGTCTTTATCTATATTCTATTGACCTTTCGAGCCGTAACCGCCCATAGGGCGTAGACCAAGATACACCTTCCCCTATATGAATTTTTGTTCTAGCAGTTTTCTTTTAAAGATATTTTATCAAATCTCGCCATCTGTCTCTGTTCTGTGCAAGCAGTTCTATCTCATTGAGGGAGCCGATTCCTGCTGCTCTTGCCTCTCTCATCAATGTTCTTCTCAGTGTCTCCCTGGGTCTTATCTATATTACTGCCCAGATATACATAAGATTGTACGTCTAGTAGAGGTATTTCTCCTAGTTTTATTTGGTTATTGCCAACTGTATTAATTCTCATAATGTTGGTCTTATCTCTATTAATCTTCAGTCCTAGCTGTTGTGACCTCTCATCAAGTATGCTCATTTTATCCTGCATCTGTTGATGGCTGTGTGATAGGAGAGCTATGTCATCAGCAAAGTCTAAATCATCAAGTTGTTTGGTCAGTGACCACTGGATCCCATTTCTGTTGTTTTGAGTTATTTTCATAATCCAATCTATGGCCAGTAGAAAGAGAAGTGGAGACAGAAGGCACCCCTGCCTTACTCCTGTTATTATTTAAAATGCTTCTGTAAGCTGTCCTTAATGCACCACACTACATTTCATTCCTTCATACATTGTTTTTATCAGGTTAATAAACTTTATGGGGATTCCGTAATGGCTCAGCAACTTCCAAAGCATTCTTCTGTCTAAACTATCAAATGCCTTTTCGCAATCTATGAATCCAATATAAAGTGGGGATTTTAGTTCTAAACTTTGTTCAACTATTATACATAGAGTAGTTATTTGATCAGCACATGATCTGTTCTTCCTAAAACCTGCTTGTTCATCTCTCAAATGTTTCTCTATGGCCTCTTTTAGTCTCTCCAGAATGATTCTGCTTAATATTTTTACTGGCAAAAGTTAAATAGTAGTGCAAATGAAATCAGATTTGAAGTTCATAACAATGTGTTATAAGTATAAAATATAAACTATATAAAGTATCTGTGTCCCTTACATTAAATAGAAGTCATTTAACACACTGCACACATTTATTTCAATCAATATTTGTTTCATTTCTGCTGCATCCTACAATATTAAACACTCATATCACTTATTGTACTAGGTTTAAAACTGTACTCACAGTAGTGTTCCTTACTCATAAGTTTTTTACATGACACCCACGATTATGTGTTTTTTACAGCTACACGGGTAACTTTTTTAACTTGCTGCACTGAAAGCTATAAGCTTTTATGAATGCTTTTTTTTTTTTTTTTGCGAATATGTGGGTGTTCTTTTTTTCTTTTCTTTCACTTCTTCTAATTTCAAATGGTGAATTTAATCAATAAAATTATCAGTTGTGACATTATTATGATTGGGATAAGCACAATAGCAGTGTGCTGGCTTGAACTAGTTCTTGCAACTATAAGGTTCGAGATAACTATCAAAATAAATACCGGAGTTAAAAATTATGCTCACTAAGAGCAATGAGAAAGATGAATAGCATCTTTGATTTTAAAAGTGCTACCAGACTACCAACTTTAGATGACTTCAAATTATAAACTAACTTGACATTTCCTGGCTGGAAATACTGCTGCTAGTCACTGACCTGTATGATTTTAAAATGTTGCTGCTGCTGTTATTTGTAGTGATGGCAACCATGGCCTCCACTGACTTCAAATGTTCCTAACTACAGGGAGGAAAGAGATGATATCCACTGACTTCAAATGCAGCCAATTATAGGGAGGAAAAAAATGACCACTGACTTCAAATGTTCCTAATTACAGAGAGGAAAGAGATGATCTCCACTGACTTTAAATGCGGCCAATTACAGGGTGGAAGACTACAGCCTCCACTGACCTCAAATACTCCCAATTACAGGGTGGAAGACTACAGCATCCACTGTCCTCAAATACTCCCAATTACATGGTGGAAGACTACAGCCTCCACTGACCTCAAATACTCCCAATTACAGGGTGGAAGACTACAGCCTCCACTGACCTCAAATACTCCCAATTACAGGGAGGAAGGAGATGAGCTCCACTGACTTCAAATGATGCCAATTACAGGGAGGAAGACTGACCTCTACTGACTTCAAATGATGCCAATTACAGGGCGGAAGACCATGATCTCTACTGACTTCAAATGATGCCCATTACAGGGAGGAAGACTATGACCTCAACTGACTTCAAATGCCGCAAATTACAGGAAGGAAGACTATGACCTCCACTGACTTCAAATGATGCAAATTACATGGAGGAAGCCCATGACCTCTACTGACTTCAAATGCTGCAAATCACAGGGAGGAAGACCATGACTTCTAATGACTTCAAATGATGCCAATTACATGGAGGAAGACCATGACTTCTAATGATGTCAAATACATTGAGGAAGACCATGACCTCTACTGACTTCAAATGATGCAAATTACAGGAAGGAAGACTATGACCTCTACTGACTTCAAATGATGCAAATTACATGGAGGAAGACCATGACCTCTTCTTCTTTTCTCTTTTCACTGATACCTAAAAGGTGTCATGTTTATATCATTTGTCGTTCTTGTGCTGCTCGAACTGTCTGAATTAGTGATTTTCCTTTGTTGTTACATGTCTCTGTCACTGCATCTATCCATCTTCTTCTAGGTCTTCTTCTTGGTCTTTTTCCATGCATTCTCGAGAAGAATGCCCTTGATGGTGGTTGGTGAGGATTCATTCTGACCAGATGACCAAACCATTTAAGTTGTTGTTGTTATATATATTCTTGGCAGGGTTTTGTTCCTACTATTTTTCTTATGGTTTCATTTGGTATTCTATCTCTTCTTGTGTTGTTTGTTACTTTTCTCAAGCAACACATCTCACATGTGTGATCTTTCTTAAATGTGATTTAGAAAGGGTCCATGTTTGACTTTCATAGCATAAAGTTGGTATGAAGATGCTATTTATCATTTGTTGTTTAGCAGGCATAGAAATGTTTGGATGTCTTAGTAATGGTGAAAGCAGGTATGTGACAGCATTTGCTTTTTGTATTCTCATGTCAATTTCTCTGTCTAGTTTTCCATCTTCTGTGAACATTGTGCCGAAATACTTGAATGTTCATGACCTCTACTGACTTCAAATGCTGCAAATCACAGGGAGGAAGACCATGACCTCTACTGACTTCAAATGATGCCAATTACATGGAAGAAGATCATGACCTCTACTGACTTCAAATGAAGCCAATTACATGGAAGAAGACCATGACTTCTAATGAAGCCATTTACATGGAAGAAGACCATGACTTCTAATGACTTCAAATGATGCCAATTACATGGAAGAAGACCATGACCTCTCATCATCAAGTACTGGGCCTAGTGGCGTAGGTGATCATGTCTCTCCACAACATTCGATCTCGGCAGCTATTTATCATTTCTGTTGTTGATCTTCTGCCGAGCCATTCTCTTAAGCTGTCTGTTATTTTTTCTCTTTGCTTACCTCTATCTCTTCGTCCCTCAATTTTTCCAGTTGTTACAATATATTCAAGTTGTTCTCTTCTCATTACATGGCCAAAAAATGATGATTGTCTCTTCCTAACATTGGAAATTAGCTCTCTTTTTGCTTTGACCTTTCTCAGAATCTCTTCATTACTCTTCTTAGCTGTCCATGGTATTCTCAACATTCTTCTGTAAAACCACATTTCTACAGATTCCAGTGATTTTCTTGACTGTTGTCCTATTGTCTATGATTCGCATCCGTATGTTAAGACTGGCTCTACGTAACATTTAAGAACTCTTTTTTTTTCTTGTTTCTATTGTCAAAAATGGATTGCATAGTATTTTCCTCATTTTTTGGAACGCTGCTTTTGCCTGAGCAATTCTACATCTCACCTCTTTCGTACATCTTCCGTCTGAGGTTAACAAAGTTCCCAAACATTTAAATTAATTTACCTGTTTTAATATTGTTCCACTTGTCTTTATTTTGCACTGAGGTGATGTCTTTTTCTTTGTTGTTACCATTACCTCTGTCTTTTTGCTATTAAGGCTGAGTCCTTTATTTTTGCTTTCCTTCACTACAATGTCCAACATTTCTTGTAACTCATTTTCACTCTTAGCGATTAATACTGTATCATCAGCATACCTTAGATTATTTATATTATGACCTCCAATTGTTATTCCAGGCATGCCCCTTATGGATCTTAAAATAATCTCACTATAAATATTAAACAAATCTGGTGACAGCACACAACCTTGTCTAACACCCTGTTTTATTTGTTGAAACATTCCCAATTGGTTTCCAGTTCTTATGGCCGCTGTTTGTTGCCAGTACATGTTGTTTATTATTCTTAGATCTTTGCTGTCTATGTTTATGCTTTCTAAAATGTTGATTATTTCTTGGAGCTTTACTTTGTCAAATGCCTTGGTGTAATCTATGAAACATAGGTATAAATCTGTTTTCACCTCTATGGCTCTTTCTACTAAAGATCTTATGATATAAATGGCATTGCTTGTTCCTTTATCTCTAACAAAACCACACTGTTCATCACTAATTTCTGGACTGATTTTGTTTCGCACTCTTTGCGATGATTCTTAGTAATATTTTAGTCATATGACTCATAAGGCTTATTGTGCGATGATCATCGCATTCAATCGCACCCGATTTCTTTGGTAGGGCTATGAATATTGATTTGAGCATGTCGTCTGGTATATATTCACTGTTGTAGATATCATTCAATATTTTTATTTTTATTTCTATTCCAAAATCACCCATGGCTTCAATCTCTTCTTTAGTTATATTATCTGGTCCAGGAACTTTGCCTGCTTTCATATTGCACAAGGCGTCTTCCATGACCTCTACTGACTTCAAATGATGCCAATTACATGGAAGATGACCATGACTTCTAATGACTTCAAATGATGCCAATTACATGGAGGAAGACCATGACCTCTACTGACTTCAAATGATGCCAATTACATGGAGGAAGACCATGACTTCTAATGACATCAAATGATGCCAATTACATGGAGGAAGACCATGACCTCTAATGACTTCAAATGATGCCAATTACATGGAGGAAGACCATGACCTCTAATGACTTCTAATGATGCCAATTACATGGAGAAAGACCATGACCTCTAAATGACTTCAAATGATGCCGATTACAGGGAGATAGACCAAGGCCTCCACTGACTTCAAATATTGCTGCTGCTGATGTCAAATACAATGAGGAAGATTATGGCTTTCACTGACTTCAAATGCTACCGCTGCCAATTACAGGGAGGAATACGCATTTCACCCTCTTGGCCATAATGCTGGTGTCAGATACAGTGAGAAGAAAACATAAGATGATTAATGTTGTTTTGTGTGGGGGCGACCTGTCAGCACTAAGGCTGAAATTAGTCAGTCACTTATATCTTACTGCTTGTATCAGGAGCAGTGAACCACAACTATCTAGATCCTACTCTACCTCTTTTCTGTGTGGTGCACCTAGTAACAGACTGACTTGCATGGACAAGCAAATAGGGATCAAGATGAAGCAACCTTAAAAATGCCATGGTGAAGATGGAATATTTGGGTCAAATTTAAAAATTGGGCCAAATGGGTCCAAATATTAAAGTATGTTGTATCCACACCCACTTAGCATCTTTTTAAGGGTGGATGATGAAGAGGAATAGTCTCTGAGTGAACACAGAAGAGGAATAGTCTCTGAGTGAACACAGAAGAGGAATAGTCTCTGAGTGAACACAGAAAAGGAATAGTCTCTGAGTGAACACAGAAGAGGAAGTCTCTGAGTGAACACAGAAGAGTAATAGTCTTTGAGTGAACACAGAAGAGAAATAGTCTTTGAGTGAACACAGAAAAGAAATGAAAAATACTGCTGGACTAACTTTTCAAATTATTAGTGTACTCAGATGCCTGCATTTTCCAGAAAGGCAAATACTTTTTTGTCGTTCAGGGTAAACTAGTCATGATACTTGATAATGTATGCTAATAGAGCCAGATTGCACAGTTATATTCATATTAATTGATGTGTTATTTGGTTATGGAAGGCCCCGGTATTACTGCAAACAAATTAAAATCCAAACTTGATTTGTCGAAAAGGGAATATTGCCGGCGTACGACTCCGCTTTATTGGCACAGATGTAAAAAGTAGATCATCATTTTGACTTTAATGCAGAAAAGTGCAATGGTGAACCCAAATTAATCAGACCCCGAATGCACTTTCTGCAGCAATCGAGAGAACGTGGACTAGATCCACCATCTTGGAAACGGAAGTCCAATTGATGTGTGTGAGCATTTATCATATTTATTTTTGTTTATTAGGGAGCTCTTGGTATGCTTCTGTGTTTGTGTATGCTGGTTAGGGTTTATAAAATGTTTACAAATCTTTAACAATTAATATTTTCTCATGAATATTTTTTACATTTTTAATAAACACAATATAGATAGTGATCCAATCTGAAATTAGCAATTTACTTTTCAGATACTGCTCTTCTTAAATGTTATATTAATTTATTTCTTTTTTTGTAGTCAACATTTTTTTTTTTTGGTTTAAATGAAATTAAATAATCTTTTGTATATTTCACAAATCTAAATATATTATTAGGACCTCGCTGAAGTTGTATTTTAAACATATATATTGACTTATGTTGTTTGTATTTCATATTTAACACCTCAGTAGCATGGTCTTAAATTCTTTGTGTTTACTCATGCATGCAACATGTCTAGTCACTGTTCGTTGTTGAAGGCCTTTTTGGCTGCAACATCCTCCCCTACAGTGTTAATGTAATGTAATTATGATAATGTAGGTAACTTACTAACTAACTATATATTTTATTTTTGACCTACTAGTTTATGCTATATAAAATAAATTACAATATATAATATATTATAATATTAATAGCAAGCTTACTTTATTGTTATATAAACTTCAGCAACTGTACCATCTTCTAAAATTTAGATGATTCAGCAGTAACTGATTCTATATATAGACCGAAGTCTATTTAGACAAAATTTATCTATCTCAACTTAAACTATCTCTCACAATCTATTGTATTGTTCTTTCTACACTATAAATAATTTTTAAACTTACAATATTGATGACTGAGCTATTTGCACATTTGCTTACTTTAGAATTCAACAAACACATTATTGAATACCTTCAGAGGGTAATTTCCTGTTATCCACCTCACGTGAGTTTGTGTACATATTAATGTGGTTAATAAAAGTTTAGTACAACCGTAACAACGCTAACACACTTATATAACTATAGACACTATTTAGTGTACCGTGAAAATATATAAATATATATATACACAGAAAGAGAGAGAGAGAGAGTAGTATTTTGTATAGCTAGACTTCATTGGCTTATTGTGGCTCACATTTCAAGTGTAAAAATGGTCAAGCAACCATACCATGTTATTTGTTTTTATTCATATTGAATCATATTATATTATATTAAATTATATCTCCTATGAAAATAATAAACTATAAACTCTGCTCAATAAATTATGGCAATGTCCTTGTTTTGCATCTTTCTGCTAAGTGAGTGATCTCCCCCTGACTGACCGCACATCATCTAGTACCATGCCTGCTGGCGTAGGTGATCATGTCTCTCCACATCTTTCGATCTCGGCAGCCATTTTTCATTTCTGTTGTTAACCTTCGGCCAAGCCATTCTCTTAAGCTGTCTATTTTTTCTCTTTGCTTCCCTCTATCTCTTCATCCCTCAATTTTTCCAGTTGTTACAATATATTCCAGTTGTTCTCTTCTCATTACATGGCCAAAAAATGATGATTGTTTCTTCCTAATACTGGAAATTAGCTCTCTTTTTGCTTTGACCTCTCTTAGAACACCTTCATTACTCTTCTTAGCTGTCCATGGTACTCTCAACATTCTTCTATAAAACAACACTTTTACAGACTCCAGTGATTTTCTTGTCTGTTGTCCTATTGTCCATGATTCGCATCCATATGTTAAGACTGGCTCTACATAACATTTAAGAACTCTTTTTCTTGTTTCTAGTGTCAAGAATGGATTGCATAATATCTTCCTCATTTTTTTGGAAAGCTGATTTTGCCTCAGCCATTCTGCATCTCACCTCTTTTGTACATCTTCCGTCTGAGGTTAACAAAGTTTCCAAATATCTAAATTCATTTACCTGTTTTAATATTGTTCCACTTGTCTTTATTTTGCACTGAGGTGATGTCTTTTTCTTTGTTGTTACCATTACCTCTGTCCTTTATTTTTGCTTTCTTTCACTATAATGTCCAACATTTCTTGTAACTCATTTTCACTCTTAGCAATTAAGACTGTATCATCAGCATACATTAGATTATTTATATTATGACCTCCAACTGTTATTCCAGGAATGCCCCTTATGGATCTTAAAATAATCTCACTATAAATATTAAACAAATCTGGTGACAGCATACAACCTTGTCTAACAGCCTGTTTTATTTGTTGAAACATTCCCAATTGGTTTCCAGTTCTTATGGCCGCTGTTTGTTGCCAGCACATGTTCTTTATTATTCTTAGATCTTTCTTCTTCTTCTTCTATCCTTCCTCTGTTGCCGTTGGCGTCGAGGGGAGAAACAATCTGCGATTCTTTGCTCTTCTGTTGGCATCTTCTGATGTTATTCCTCCTAGTGACTCTAGTATTCCATTTATCCATCTCTTTCTCGGTCTTCCTCTTAAATCTGACGTTTTCGTAGCGTTTGTTTATGGCTCTTTGATTCATTGTTAGTTCTTTCTGTCTTGTTATGTGGCCGAACCAATTTATCTGTTGTTTCTTTATGTATTCGATGGCTGGTTCAATTTCGAGTTTCTTCCTCAGGTCAGTGTTTCTTACTCTGTCCCTTAAGCTGTTTCCTGTCATTCTTCTGACACATTTCATTTCTGTGGTCGTTATCTTTCTTATTGTTCTAGAGTCCAGCGTCCAATTCTGGCACTGATAGCACAGAGTTGGTAGGAAAATTGATTTGTATATTGCCCTTTTTGCTTCCGTAGTTATTGCTTTGTTTTTCAATAGTGTTGATACTTGGCCTATAACTTGGCATGCTTTATTACACCTTATATCTATCTCTGTTTCTTGGTTATTGTCTTGTGTTAGCGTGCTACCCAGATATTTAAAATTGTCAACTTGCTTCAAAGATGTATTATCAATTATGATGTTTAGTTTTTCTTCCTTTCTCGCTATTGCCATTACTTCGGTTTTGCTTATGTTGATCTTCATGTTGTATTGTTTACAAGTGTTGTTTAGCCTGTTGATATGTTCTTGTAGGTCCTCAGTTGTTTCATGTATCAGAACTTGGTCGTCTGCAAATAGTATTTCATTTATTTCTTCCTCTCTTCTGTTGTTTTCTGGTACGTATATTTCGTTCTCTTCTGTGTTATCGTTTGTTGTCATCCGTGTTGGTATGTTTCCTTTGATTGGGCATGCTAATTTGCTTATATTGTCCATATATGTGATGAAAAGTAAGGGGGAAAGCACGCAGCCTTGTCTTACTCCGGAGTTAATGGTGAAATGTTTAGAGTAACCTGCTGAAGATCTTACTGTAGTCTGAAGATCTTACTGTAGTCTTTACTTAGATCTTTGCTGTCTACATTTATGCTTTCTAAAATTTTGATTATTTCTTGGTGCTTTACTTTGTCAAATGCCTTGGTGTAATCTATGAAACATAGGTATAAATCTGTTTTCACCTCTATGGCTCTTTCAAGTAAAGATCCTATGATATAAATGGCATTGCTTGTTCCTTTATCTCTAATAAAACCACACTGTTAATCGTTAATTTCTGGACTGATTTTATTTCGCACTCTTCGCATGATGATTCTTAGGGATATCTTAGTCATATGACTCATAGATTGAAATTGTCAATTCAATTCAATTCAAGTAAATTCTTGACAATTTCAATTTATAAAACAAGGAGTCAGACAAGGCTGTGTTCTGTCGCCGGATTTGTTTTCACTTTACAGGGAACATATTATGAGATCAATAGAAGACAAAAAGGAATTGAAGTCAATGGTTACAACATGAAAAATGTACGATATGCAGATGACACAGTCTTAATAGCAGAGACAGAGAATGAGCTACAAGAAATGAAAGACATAATAGTAAAAGAAAGTAACAAGAAAGGTCTCGGTCTGAATAGTAAGAAAACAGAAGTAATGGTTATATCGAAGAAACAATCATCACCATCATGCAGCATAAAAATAAACAAGACAAATCTGAAACAAGTGCAATTTTTGAAATACTTGAGCACAGTGATAACATCAAATGGAAGATGCAACACAGAAATAAAAAGCAGAATAGCTAAGGCCAAAATAGTATTTCAGAAAATGAAAAATATCTTATGCAACAAATCTATGTTAATACAAATGAGAAAGAAAGTTCATCGATGCTATATAGAACCAATTCTGACCTATGGAAGCGAATCATGGACAGTAGACAAACAAATGAAAAGATGATTAGAGGCCACAGAGATGGGATTTCTCAGAAGAATGTTGAAAGTTCCTTGGACAGCTAAAAAGACCAATGAGAAAGTTCTCAAAGAGGCCAACACAAAAAGGTAGCTCTTAAAAAACATCAGAAAGAAGCAATCAACATTTTTTGGGCACATCATGAGAAGAGGAAAGTTGGAATACTTGGTTACAACTGGCAAAATAAAAGGAAAGAGAGATCGCGGACGACAAAGAGAGAAAATACTGGATAGCTTGGTATCATGGCATGGAAAACAGTCAACAACAGAACTCATACGATGCAGTGTGGATAGAAGATTGTGGAAGGACATGATCGCCAACGCCAACCGTACGGCACATGATGATGATGACTCATAAGGCTTATTGTGCGATGATCATCGCATTCAATTGTACCCGATTTCTTTGGTAGGGCTATGAATATTGATTTGAGCATGTCATCTGGTATATATACGCTGTTGTAGATATCATTCAATATTTTTGTTATTATTTCTATTGCAAAATCCCCCATGGCTTCAATCTCTTCTTTAGTTATATTATCTGGTCCAAGAGCTTTGCCTGCTTTCATATTACGCAAGGCGTCTTCCACTTCTTCTCTGAGTATTTCTGGTCCTTCACCATTATCCTTAATATTTACTTCCGTTTGTTCATTATTAAAACGATCTTTAATGTATTCTGTCCATCGTTCCCTTATGTTTTCTTGATCAATCAACAGTTCTCCTTCCTTTGATCTTAGACATCCAGTTTTTGATTTCGTTTTTCTTCCTGTTAATTCCTCAATTTGTTTGCATATAGTTTTAGCATCTCCTTTTTGTTGCATTTCAATCTCTTTGCATCTCTCTTTTAGCCATGCTTCTTTTGCTTCATTGCATTTTACTACAATTTCTTTATTTGATCTCTTATACTCATCTTTATTTTCTTTATTTCTTCTTCTTGTATCCATTAGCTGCAAAATGTCATCTGTCAATAATTTCTTTTTTGAATTTGTCATCACTGGTGGTATGAACTCTTTTGATGTTTGTTGCATTGATTCTTTTAGCATTTCCCACTGTTTATCAATGCTTTGTATCTTCTCTATGACATTGTACCGGTTCTGAATTGTGATTTTATATTTGTCTTGCAGCTTCTTGTCTGATTTTGGTAAATCTAAATTTAACTTGATGTTAACTGAGGCTCATTTTGTTCTTTTTAATTTTACTCTAAGCTTTCCCACAACTGGTACATGATCACTATTGCAATCTGCCTCTGGTCTAGTTTTCACACACACCAGACAGTTTCTAAATCTATTGCTTATCATTGTATAATCAATTTGATTACATGTGTTGTCCCCTGGGCTTTTCCATGTCCACAGACGTCTTGGATGTTGCTTAAGCCAGGTGTTTCCTATCATCATGTTGTGTGTTCTTGCCTAGTCAATAAGTTTCTTACCTCTTTCATTCCTCTCACCTAAGCCATAATGACCAACTACTTCCTCAACTCTTTCCTTTCCTACTTTTGTGTTAAAATCCCCTAAAACTATGGTGTTTTCATGTGGTTTGCATTTATGAAGTGCCTCATTTAACTTGTTGTAAAATTTATAAATTGTTTCCTCTAGACTGTCTGCTGTTGGTGCATAAACTTGTATAAGATTTATGTCTATTGACTTTCCATTCAATTTCACTAAAAGCCTTTCACTGTTCTTGCTCTTTCTGCATCCAAGATGATACCTACTCCTTTTTGGTGTTCAGTACCTCCAGAATAGATTATTTTATGTTTATCAGAATACATCTCCCCTGATCCGGTGTATCTCATTTCGCAAAGTCCTAGTAATTGTAAACCCATTCTTTTCATTTCTTGTATGATGTTTTCTATTTTACCCTTCTGCATGAGTGTTCTCACATTCCAAGTACCTATCTTCAGAGTTTGTTTTATCTTTATTTTGCTTACAGTAGCTTGATGACGATCGGGTATCACCTGTAGCACATGATGTCCCCTACCAAACAAGGGTTTTCCATCGAAATCTCCCTTAATGTTGTTGTTATTTCTATTGTTGTGGCAATTCATGATTGTACAAAGAAGTTATGACAGTGATTTTCTGTCGCCTTCCGTCAGTTTATTTACGGTTGGCTCCACTAGCCTTTGACTAAAAAGTCTCACCCACAAGGCAGGGGGGATGTTTTTCTTCAGGGTACCCTCCCTTAGCCTTTTACTCTCCCGAGCTTACCTGCAAGGCAGCCACAGGTTGTACTGTTTACTGCATACAGTAGCAGGTAAAATTACCCGACCTGCAGGACAGCCACAGGTTGTACTGTTTATAGCATACAGTAGCAGGTAAAATTACCAGACCTTGTTTTGCATTTTTCTGCTAAGTGAGTGATCTTCCCCTGACTGACCGCACATATTTGAATATAATATTAATATGTATCAACTGCTTCTGGTTTTTGTGCATTTAATTTTTTTTTCATTCAGATTTAGAGTATTCCTATCCTTAACCCTGGGGTTAGGCACTATTGCCTTCAAAAGATTATAAACATGAAATGGCAGGACAAAGTAACCAACTCTAATGTCTTGCAAACTCCCATCCATCATAGCAACACTTAGGAGTCGTAGACTAAGGTGGCTAGGTCATGTAAGAAGAATGAACCCAAACATTTATATTTCCAAACAGATATTGTATGGTGAACTTAAGGACGGAAAGAGACCAATGGGCAGACCAGTGTTGAGACATAAGGATGTTTGCAGGGCTTCCTTGAGGAAATTCTCTATCAGTGAAAAAAACTGGGAAAATCTGGCTGTAGATCGTAGCACATGGAGAACAAAAATAAAAAATGGCACAGCAACTTTCGAGGCAGTGCTGACATCAAATTCAGAAGACAAAAGGCACAGGAGAAAGGAGACTAGGCCAAGCACCACGAATACGTCTTGCTCGTTCTGCATATGGATTCATCTTTCCAATATTGGCAGATTCAGCCATGAGAGATGCTATTCAGCAAAGCAGCATCTAGCATAAGATACTAATATTTTTACCAAACTACTGACTTATCATGAATGCTTGCTACCAATCGTCTGTAAAGATGCCAAAGGCCATATAACCATGGGATCTCCTAATGATACATTAGAGAACGACTGAATAAAGTACAAGGGGATGTTACTCCAAGCAGAAAAAGGCTAAACTAGGACCTTACTCAAATTACAAATGTGGTCTTTTGCTGTAAGATTTATGGGTAATTCATGAGTTTAGTTGTCTCAAATTGTTTCTGCTTGGAATAATGTCAAATGCACTTTATTCGGTCACTCTCAAATCCGTCATTAGAAGAAACCTGGTTAGGGTTTGGAATAGCCTACAACTAACCTTAAACTTAAACCTTGTTGAAAACAAAATTAAATGCACAAAAGCTAGAAACAGCTGATAATGAAAGTATGTTCTGTCAGTGAGGGGAGATCACTCTTTTAGCAGAAATAATTTTGAACACTAAACTGGTAAATTAATTACCAGCTTATGTTGGTCTCTGCTGTTATTGTCATGTTTCCTGGCATTTCTAATAATTTATTGCTGAATTCTCATTCCACTTTCCATCATCAATCCATATTTTTCCTGGTCGACCCTTGAGCCTGAAGACTGGTGTTCTCATAGAGTTTGTTGAGTCTACTAAATGTCGTAAGGGACTCAAATTCACAATGTGACAAACTTTAACAAAGCTTACACTTACTTAACTACTATACTTACACTGTAGTAATCATCATCACGTGCCATACCGGTTGGCGTAGGTGATCATGTCCCTCCACAATCTTCTATCTGCAGTGCATTGTATCAGTTCTGTTGTTGACTGTTTTACATGACATGGCACCAAGCTATCCAGTATTTTCTCTCTTTGTCGTCCGCGATCTCTCTTTCCTTTTATTTTGCCAGTTGTAACCAAGTATTCCAACTTTCCTCTTCTCATGATGTGCCCGAAAAATGTTGATTGATTGTTTCTTTCTGATGTTTTTTAAGAGCTCCCTTCATGTGTTTGAGAACTTCCTCATTGGTCTTTTTAGCTGTCCAGGGAACTTTTAAACATTCTTCTGAGAAATCCCATCTCTGTGGCCTCTAATCGTCTTTTCATTTGTTTGTCTATTGTCCATGATTCGCTTCCATAGGGTGAAGTCCCCAATAACGTCGTTAATGTAGTAATAATGTAGTGTAAATTCACAATTACTATGTTAAACTTGAAAAATATAAGTAAGGTCGGTTATCATCGTTCACGGTGCCACGGCCCCGTCTTGTAAGAAAACTGAACTAAGAAAGTTTTCAACTCTCAAGAACCAACTTGACAATTATTGGATGATCATTAAATCACTACCCTGAATAAAAATGATGGAATTATATTTATATGAATGATTTCCGTTTCTTATTCTTATAAAATATTGTTTGACAAGTGAGTCACACATAAAAAATAACTATAACTTTTTCTATTAATTACTACTAATTCTACTACTAAATAATTAGTCACTAAGTGACTAAGTACTAAGTAAGTTGACTAACTTGTACTAACTGTAGTAAAGTAAAGTAAAGTAAAGTAAAGTGGTCTAGTAGTAAGTAAGTAAGTACTACCACACTCATCACACTGACTATTTAATTACAAACCTATTTTTTTAAAAAACCCGTCTTTTTTAATACTTTATTCACAATATATGAAATCAAATATTTATCCACATACCTTAACGCCAATGTGAAAACGTCTTTTATTAATAAAATTGTGCTCTGTTTGTTATTAGAGTTTGGTAGCCGACTCGAGACGAGCCGTACAGCTCCTAGAGATAAAGACTGGACACTTCTGCTGGTAGACAAGGCTATTTATAGCAACAGTGTCACATGACTTGGGACATCATGTGATACTACGGTCACATGGAAAGTATAATCGCCTTTGTTAAATATGTCTAGTTGACATTTCATATAATCAAATTGTTTCGGTTAACCTAGATCAATTTTTTAATCGGTAATCCTCGTGCTTAAGGGGCATTTTGTAGTGTTATTATTTTTTTGCGGGTGTTGTGCACCCGTCGTTATTATTCTGTTCTCTGTTAGTTAGGGTTTGGAATAGCTTACAACTAACCCTTTAAAGTTAAAGTTAAACTAACCTAACAAAATCAACCAACACAGAACTGGAGTCGTCAGTCGTTGGACATTACAGGAATTACTGAGGAGGGGATCTGAGCTCCTATGGACATGTTCGGAGTACAATGATGATGACCCCCAAGTAATTCAATAACTCTGTTAGTGTGGGTTAGCATAGATATAGTACTAGCACAGTTTATAGTTGAGTACTGTCAATACTCGTGTCTCAGTCTGCCTTATTCGTGGCAAGGTGCTGTGCCACTGAGTACGGGTTCGATCCTGCTTTGGTCCATATTTTGTTCTGTTGTTGATTATTTGTAAATTTTTCAGAGTGCTGGAAACATACCTCTTGCTCTGAATTGATTCGTTTAACAGTAACATTAACATGACAGTTATGCCAATGAAATATGGATGCATTATTGTTGAATTGTTGACTAGTAAGAAGATGATGGACTGCACTTATAAGTGTGCACATAAAGAAAACGAAAATGAAAAATTGATGATGAGTTGAAGGTGTGCGAAAAGTTAAGAAAGAGTAAGACTCGCTACTCAGTTAAAACTAAGTTGGTAAGAGAGTGTGAGAAAATTGCTATTTTTTTTTTCATCATAAAAACATATGTAAGTTAGCCGACCCAACGGAGACAAAGAAAATAAACGAGCTTCTATTTGCAGATCACCGTCATCATATGCCATACCGATTGACGTAGACGATCATATCTTTTATCATTTTCTATCCACAGTGCATCTTATCAATTCTGTTGTTGACTGTTTTCCATGTCACGACATGTTCATGTTTTGTCTTCGGCTATCTCTCTTTTACTGTATTTGGCCAGTTGTAACAAAGTATTCCAACTTTCTTCTTCTTATGACGTGCCTGAAAAATGTCGATATAACAAGATATTACAACTTTTATGATATTTGCAAAAAAGTAAATTTAAAAAGATGCATTTCTTTTAGTCTGACTGTTTAGAAATAGCCAAGTTTTACAACAATTTTAACGATGTGCAAATATTTTGCTACAAAAAATAATTTTTTGAAAATAATATACAAGATTTTGCCACTTAAATTAATATGCGTTAGATAATTATACATATACATGTACTATTTTGCTAATCTTTATTCTATGAGTTACTTCCCTTGAAATAAAAGAAGACATCTGTTAATTTCTAAAGCAGACATGAATATATTAATATTTTCATCAACAATTCAACGGTAGAACATTTTTTTGCTTTAAAGTTTGATATTTTAGATTGTACCGTGCCTATAAATATTGTGCAACATTTGAATATACATTCTTCAAAGAAATTGTATTCTTCTTAGCTGATAATCAACTGATTAAATTTTCTAAGCATTTTTGTAGATTACAGGAGCAAAACAAGTTCTTTACAAAAGCTGTGCCGTCTGGTCACTTCACTGTAGAGTCGAGAAGAGATGACTTGAAAATATCGTAACAACAAGAGAAAATGTTATGGATTTAACGTCATGTTATATGCCCAAATGATAATAAAATAAATCTTCTGCGATCATGGCTCATTCAGACTAGGACTCCGGACTCTCTTATGAAGGCAGCTGTCTGTTTAAGTGATTCGGTTGCCCCGTATAGTTTCTCTTCCAGGGAGGTGGGTGTGGGCCCCATTGTCCTTCTCAGGTCTGTGTACTGGGGGCAATCCTGTAGAACGTGTTTTGTTGTCATGTTATCTAGGGTACAGTGGCATTGGCTAGTAGTTCCTATTTTGAGTTTGGTGAACATGTGATTTCTCATTCTGTTGTGGCCAGTGCGTAGGCGAAATATGGAGACTTGATCCCTCCTTGATAGTTAGAGGTATCCGTCTCTCTCGTTATACTTTGAGTGTTCGTGTTTCCATTTTCATGGTACTCGTTTTTGATAATGAATTTGGCCTCATCGTAACTAACCAGATGATTCTCTTGGGGCAATCTCCCTCCCTCCTTAGCTAGTTTGTCTGCAAGTTTATTTCCGTATATATTGCAGTGTGATAGTATTCACTGGATGACCACTCTCTGGAAGTTATTTGACAGTTGGTCTAGGGTTGTTCTCAAGTCATCTAGCTCACTGTTCTTGTGGGTTTTTGGAGCTGTTAGGTCTGACCGTGCATCAGTCAGTATCACTAATTTCTTGTGCATGTTATTTTTGTGTTTGATAGCCAGTTTTGCAGCGTTTTTGATGGCTTCAGTTTCTGCTTTATAGTTGTTTGATAATTTCCCAGTAGCTATTGACTTGGTTATCTCTTGCTGGTTATTCAGCCTCAAGAACACACCCCTCCTCCATTTCTGGTGGCGTTTGTAACAGAACCATCTGTGTATATGTGTTACCAAGGATTCCTGTGGGTAGTTGTCGTTTATGTGTTTTTCTGCTATGTGCTTTCTCTCTGTGTCTGTCTGGGTGCATTTTTTCATGATTCCTATTATGTCTTCCTTAAGTTCTGGTATTTTATGTTTCCAATGAGAAGTCATATCAGATAGGCTTATGGGTTTCGGCATTGTTTGGGACAGTACTGGATCACTAGTTGTCAGTTCTTTGGAGATTGCAGCGAAGTTGCTCCTCTTTATTCTTCCTTTTCCGAAACCAGTTATTCTTTGGTGCATGGGGGTGATTAGGGAGCCTCTATATTTCTCCGCTTGTTGCATTACTTTAGCTTTCCGTCTGTCTTATAAAGGTTGTAAACCTGTTACTGTTTCTAGAGTCTCGATAGGTGTAGATTTCATAGCACCAGTGATGATACAGACAGCCTGGTTTTGTGTTCTGTTAATTTTGCTAAGGTGTGATTTGGAAGTTGTAGCCCAGTCTGTGACTCCATACTCTATGACTGATCTTACTCTTTCTACGTATAGTCGTTTAAAAAATTGCTGTCTGCTCTTGTCTGCTCTCCAGTCCGTTCCTGCTAATTTCTTCATAATATATGTTCGTTTTCTGGCTCTTTTGATTGCTTTGTCATAGATTCTTTTAGTGCCCATATCGCCAGGTCGTCTACGTACATTGCAGAGTGTATTCTGGGTGGAATGTCCATTACGATGTCATTTATGAAAATTAAAAAGAGTGTTGGGGATAGGACTCCGCCTTGTGGGACAACTTGTTCGATCCTGGCTTTCTTACTTAGTTGTACATATACTTGTACTCTGGTCGTTCTGTCTTGTAGATATTGAGACATCCAATTTAATAAACGGGCTTAGATGCCATGTCTGAAAAGCTTGTTCTTTAGTCCTTCTCTCTATACCCTATCAAAAGCCTTCTCCATGTCGACCCACACTGACAGTGTGTGTTTCTTTTCTAGTAGGGCATCCTCTGTTTCCTGCGTGATGTAGGTAATCAGACCATCAGTTGATCTTGTTGCCGGAAACCACTTTGTTATGGTATGATTTGTTGTTTTGTTTCCAAATGCCACATGAGTCTTCTATTGACCAGTCTTTCCATGAGTTTGCTCAGGCAGCTCAGTGGGCTAAAGTGTATGTAGCTACTTGGGTCCAGTGGGTCTTTTCCGAGTTTGAGGATGGGCACCATAATAGCTTCTTTCCAGGTTGCCGGAATTTGTCCTCTCTTCCAGCTGTCATTTATTACCCTTAGGAGCTGGGCCTTGGCTTTCTGTTCCAGTTTTATGAGCATTTCGTTGGTAATTCCATCCTTTTCAGAACTTTTGACTTTCAATTCTTTAAGTGATACATCTAGTTCTGTTGGTGTAAAGATGGTCATCTGGTGTTCTTCTCATGCTATAGGCATGTGTTTTGCATCTCGGTTTTCCTTTCTTGCAGCTTTCTGTTGGTCTTGGAATGTTTATCCTACATACGTTTTTGTAAGTTTCTATCAGTAAGTTTGCTGCCCTTTTAATTGTGCTGATGTTCTGATTGTGTACTAATGTTATTGTATGTCGGCTGTTGTTTTCATCGCAAGTTTCAAGTTTCCACAGTTTGTGTCCATTTTTATTTAGATTGAGGTTTTCTTTCTTTTGTCTTTCCAGCTATGTCTTGCTGATATCTTGACCTCTCTTCTGTATTTGACAGAAGCTGCTCTGTTCATCTTCTAGTCTTTGTATTTCCTTGCTCCAGTCTGGCTTGTAGTTTCTTCTTGCTCCTCTAGGAATTGATTCTTTAGCAGCTCTCAGGATTGCCTTTATTAACTCCTCTATCATATTATTGACTTTCTTTCATGGGTGTTGATAGGCGCAGTGTAGGCATCTGTGAGATTGAGAAATTTTTCCCGTCTGCTCTCTTGTAGTTCCAGCGGGGAAGTGGTATTTGTATCTCCCGTTTGTGACCAAGATCCACTGAAAGTTTGACTGGTCTGTGGTCACTGTCGCCAAGTTGGTTCAGTATTATTCTGGCTATTTTGTTGGATATGTCTCCTGTTGCGAATGCTAAGTCTGGAGTTGATGTTGTTTTCTATCTTCTTGAGTAGAAAGTGGGGGGGGGGGGGGTGTCCTCTCTAGAGTTTATGAGGAATAGGTTGTTGTCTATTTACTATTCTTCCACTTCTTCACCCCGAGCGTTGGATTCATTATATCCCCATCTTTCAGAATGGCTGTTAAAGTCTCCTACTACTAGACACTGTGATGGTGTTATTTCTATTGACTCCAGGTTGAGAATTTGTCATTAGGACAGTATATGTTAAATATCGTTGTGCTATTGGAGTTGATGTATAGGTCCGTGCCAAAGATCTCTGCCTCTCCGTTTGAGACTAGATTTTTTGTTTTGTTGGGATGGTATTTTTAAATAAGTATAAGAATTCCACCCTTGTGGCCTTCCCTGCTCTGTCTTAATGTTTGGTAGCCTCTAATCATAAACCTATGCTGAGGATTTAGATGTGTTCCTTGGATGCAGGCAACGTCTATCTTCTCCTCTGCTAGTCTGACTGCTAGGGCTTGTTTTTTGTGTTATATGCCCTCCGCATTCCAGTGCATTATTTTCAGGTGTGTCTTGAAGCTGTTTCAACCAGAAATAGTTTCCCTCTGGTACCATTTCTTGGCTCTCCAAAATGGGTCAGGGTGACCATCAGTAGCTTGGGGTGGACTCCTTCGAGGCAAGGGGCCCAGCACTCCACTGCTTGGGGGAACTCCACAGACAGAGCATCATAATTAAGGCCCGTTAGTTCCACTCTGACTGAGTACATGTTAGATCGTTGCACTATGTTCTGCGTCAGTGGCACAGTGCATCCGATTTCTGCCACCATTTTATTCAGGTTTGCTTTCCTTAGCCTGTGATTGTGCCCAATCTTCCTGCAAGGCAGCGGATTGTCTTTTCTGTAGGGGGATTCTGCCCTTAGATGGTCGGCCCTCCCGGGTTTACGAGCACCATCTGCCCGAGCTTTCTGTAGAGTATTTTCTCTCATATGTGGTCTGGTCTTCGGAGCTCTGGAACACCACCTGCCTGTTTGATAGCGGACAGAAAGAGGAGAAAAGAGAGAGAAGCATTTAATCTATGAAGTGGGGATGGATTAGTTCAGACCAGAGCGTGTACCTGTCGCCAGTAGGTTCTGCGTCTTCACTTAAAGGGTTCCATCTACTCCTGGCTCCTTTGTCTGGCCCCTCACCAAGGAGCTGTCCAGCTTGGGTGACCCTGCCAGGAGCTAAGCTCCCCGTTGGCATAGCTCCTTGGATCCCGGAGGTGCACAAGCCATTCAACCACAACAAGGTGAGCCTAATGTGGAGGGATAAAATCAATCAGAAGACCACAAACTCCAAATCAAGATGCCTACCGTAATATGAACAGATGGGAACAATTTATCATTATACTCCTCGGAACACATGACACAATCTACTCCATAGTCACATGTTTACAAAATTCAAGATTAGCACCTCAGCCACATGTACATGTGGACTGGCGCCAAGACTGTTGTATGAACCCATACTTCAAGATTGTATGGTACACTGAGGAAACCCATTGGCTAATAAATACAACACTATATGCAAAACTATATGGGCCACTGCAACAAATACAAAAGTATATCTACAATTCGTACAAGAAACGAGATTGTAGGTATAGACAATACTTCATGCGAACAAAATATAGACAGACAGACAGGCAGGCGGGCAGGCAGGCAGGTAGGTAGGCAGAAAATATTTATGTATCAATTCCGTATACATTATATATATATATATATATATATATATATATATATATATATATATATATATATATATATCCTCTTTATGTGTTTGCTATAATTCTGTAGTTATAGACTTCAATGGTTAAATGTCACTGCTGGTCATAGTCACGTTTTGCATGTCATATTATTTATTGAAAGTACACTTATCTGCATCACACATTAACGTAGATTGTCCGCAGAATTTCAAAACTTATTGTTTTTTTATCTTATACAACAGCTCTAACCTGATGCTGTTCATACTTTGGTCATTCACTTCTTCTTTATTTTCTGCTGCGTTCAAGCGTTAAATGGATGTTGACGCGATCTAACGGTAATTTACGACAAGTCGCGATATCTGCGCCTTCCAACCCAACACTTCCATCCATAACATGGGTAGATTTTAAATTGCTTGACAATTTGTCATAATATCAGCCATTTTGAATAACAATTTTCGAATTTTAATTGCCATGGGTTCTTTAACGAGCGCAGAGGGAGCCTCTTCTTTTTCGCCGTTATTCGAGAGAATAAGATATCGGATTTCACTATCCAGAGACCAAGGAAAAGTAAATGGTTATGGTTATGGTCATAGATGGTGGTGGTGGAAGGCCCCGGTATCACTGCAAACGAATCAAAATCTATAATTGCTCAACCGCCCGTGCCAGTGAAATCATCCGAATTAACTATCTCATCTCCCAAACAAAGAAAGGTAGCTGTAGTCCCCATCATAGCAGTCTCGGCACACGCCAAAAGACATAAGACGAAACCGCACAGAAAGTGAACACAACCATTTGTTCTCCATCATACGATATCATAATTCATTGTAAACAATCATAATATCGAAACACGATCAAAACAGGTGAAACGCACAGCTCACAGTATGCACAGAGCACTTAACTCAGTAGCTCCTACAACTATTCGGACTTGGAACATGAGGAAACTGCAACAAGGAACACTTTTCAGACATAGCCTGTAAAGGTTCCTGCCGCCTATCCACCATATTGACCTGAAGTTCACGTCCTCCTGAAAATGATCATCGTCATATTTTTTAAAAAAATGTATAGCGCTTGATGATGCACGAGTAAATGCCTTAAAGAAATCACAGTTTCGAAGAGAACAATTACTGCTGTTTGTAAAGTAAGTAACGTGGCCCGTCACGTCAAGTGGCGTATAGGGAATAAATATGGTGTTAGGGACCATAATTTTTTTGATAGACACTCAGCACATGATTGTTGGGGTAATGTGGTTGGTATTACGCCAATGCCGCTTTACTTTCCAAGAAATAATACATTACCCATTAAAGGCTGGGTGAACCCGGAAGCCGTCGATCAGGATCGAGCCATAGTCCTTTGTAGTCCAGTTCACTAGCGACTGAGCTATCGCGGCTCCTTTTGTTGTCTGTGGTTGGAATTAAACACGGGCTAATGGCCGACGTCTTACCTCTAAAACTCCAAGTTTCCAAGTAATTCAATTCAATTTCGAACTGCTATGTCACAATTGCCGTGAGACCTCAAGACGCAGGCATTGAAAATGCTGCAGGTTCAGGATTTGTGAACGAGAACTCTCCAAGACCCCACTCCACGTCCATGTGAGAGTCCTGACGGGCTAGTCTGAAGATGTGATTAAGTATGAACAAGGGAAGACAAAACTCAACATTTTAGAAAATGCAGTGCTAAAGTCAAATGCGTTAGTCAGAGTTTAGCAAGTATCGTAGCTCTCTTATACAACATCACAACACAACTTATTAAGTCGAATTCACGGTCTATTTATGACGGGAATTAAAGAAACAATCGGTAAGTAAAGAAAAATAGTAAAGAGCCCCCGTCACGCCAAGGGGCTTATAGGGAATATGGTTTTAGTGGTCATAAATTGTACAGACCTTCAGCACATGATTTTTGGGGTAATGTATTACGCCCATGCCGCTTTACTTTCCCAGAGAAAATCCGGCACCCATTTAAGGCTGGGTGAACCCGGAAGCCGTCAGTTGGGATCGAACCCTATCTCCTGTCCTTTGTAGATCAGTTCACTAACCACTGAGCTATCGCGGCTCCCAGCAATCGGTAAGGTGAAAGCCAACATGCAACAGAAATTTGCCACCCATTTCATCCTGAATTATATAATTGCATCAACCCGTGTTGAATAAGTTGCGGAATTATTATTTTTAATTATCTTTATTATTATTGCTATTTTAGGTCGTATATACTTTTAATGTATTCAACAAAGTTATGTACATTTCATCATTAGTTTTGCTAATTCAATTTCGAGTGTAACATATTGTTGTTAATTGCTTTCATTAATGGTTAAGCTATATGGTAGCACAAGAAAGCTCTATTTAACTATGTGTCGAAGTGGCCTTGACTACTATGGCGCCCTAAATTATATGCTAATATCTATCTCTTAAATTCATATCTCGGTTACATGTTATCTGGTTTTCTAACACATGCTCTAATGTTTGTTATTACTTCTTGTAACAAGTTTGTTCTGTGGGGAAGATAATTAGTCTTCACATTATGCTATTGATCTTACCTTATATATTACAAGTATTTTGTTTTTATTAAAGAGTCTAATTTATTTTTATCATAATTTGTTCACTTTATGTCGTCTTACGTTATCTCTGGGCAATCAGTTTTACCTCAGCTCATCTTTATTTTCAATAAATAACTCATCAGATTTAAATCAGAGCACCAGCTGAACTGATCTCTGCTGTTACCACTTTGCCTTCATCATTAAAGATAAAGGTAGTCCCATATTTGCATAACAAATACCGTTGTGTAATGAAGTGTTAGTGACTTCTTTAGACTAAACCTCAACTTCATGAGATGGGATGGCCATTTTCCTTCCTCGTTGCCTTTCCTTCTCATAATATATTTCTAGTACCCATTTAGAGAGGCTGGGTGCACCACGAAAGATTTTTAGAACGGATTCATTGTTTGGCCTCGAGTGGCAGACGAACCCCGCACCTTTTGGTCGACAGGCGATCGTACTAATCACAAAATCACCTCCCTTTATCACTAGGAATAATATAAAAAAAAAACTTAAATGAGAAACAGCAACTTTATAATAAAACTGCAACAACACACACACATACACATACACACACACATACAAACAACTTAAACACGCAAATATGCATACATACATACACACACACATACATACATACATACATACATACATACATACATACATACATACATACATACATACATACATACATACATACATACATACATACATACATACATACATACATACATACATACATACATACATACATACATACATACATACATACATACATACATACATACATACATACATACATACATACATACATACATACATACATACATGTGTATGTATTATAGACTACACCAAAGCATTTGACAAAGTAAAACATTAAGAAATAACTATAACTGTATAGAGTATAAACGTTGACAACAGAGATCTAAGAGTAATAACGATCATCATCAAGTACCAAGCTGGCGGCTTAGGTAATTATGTTTCTCCACAACTTTCGATCACGACAGTTATCCATCATTTCTGTTGTTGACCTTCTGCCAAGCCATTCTCTTAAGCTGTCTGGTATCTTTTCTCTCCATCTCTCCGTCCCTCAATTTTCCCAATTGTTACACCACATTCCAGCTGTTCTCTTCTCATTACATGGCCAAAAATATTATGATAGTTTCTTCCCAACATTGGAAACCAGCTCTCTTTTTGCCTTGGCCTCCCTCAGAACATTTTCATGGCTCTTCTTAGCCGTCCATGATACTCTCAACATTCCCCTGCAAAACCACATTTCTAGACTCCAGTGATTTTCTTGTCTGTTGTCATATTGTCCATGATTCACATCCATATATTAAGACTGGCTGTACATAACATTTAAGAACTCTTAAAGATTATATACTGACAACAAAAATCAACCATAATAACAGGAAATCAGTCAGAGAGTTTCAATAAATAAAAAAAGATGTAATACAAAGGTATATACTGTTTGTTGTGAGATTATAATAACATCCATAAAGGATATACCCGGTATATTAGTTGGTACCAATAATGTAACAACATGAGGTATGCTGTTGATAGTTCTTATCGCTAAAAGTAAAAATGAGTTACAGAAAATGATTGACAATATAGCGATAATTATACGAAAAAGAGACACAAATGTTGATCCCCATTAGCATAGTTTCACAGCTAAGATCGAACCTTAAAAAAATAATTAATCTTCACCTCTGTTAACAAATAAATAGTCCATTAAGTTTTAATACTAGTTATCGTCGTGACATTCTATCTTAATTAGAAGATTAACTGGTGTTTTTATTAGAGAGAGGAATACTTCTTGATTATGTTTTGGAGTAACCTTGCCCGAATTTTTCATTTTATCTTTAATTCTCGTGCGAAGGGGCATTTTATTGTATCATTAGTATGTGGTTGAAGGATTGTGGGCAAAATGTGAAGGGATATGATGTCATAAAAAGAGTGGACAATTTGCAGTTACACCGTTCAAATGTTGGCATCTGGCAATTTTTTCATTGACTGGATCATCCTTCACAGCGCATCATATCTATCGGTTTAGAAGAGAAATTAGCATACGCCCGGTGACGCTCGGTAAAGACCTAGCAATTATGGAGTCTGCACGAATATTCTTCTTCTTTCCTTCCTCGTCTGCCTTTCGGCGTCGGGGGAGATATAATTTGCAGTCTTTTGTTTTTCTGTTCGCCTCTGCTGCTGTCATGTTTCTTAATGCTTCTAATATTCCATCCATCCATCTTTTTCGTGTTCGACCCTTGGGTCTGGTGTTCTCACAACGCCTGCTGAAGGTTCGTTGTTTTGTGTTTTGATCTTTCTGCCTTGTCACGTGGCCAAACCATTTTATCTGTTGTTTCCTTATATATTCTATGTCGGGGGCTATTCCTAGCTTTTTTCTCAGTTCTTCGTTTCTGATCTTATCTCTCAGAGATCTTCCGATCTTATCGTCTGCACGAATGCTTGGTTTTAATTCGTTCAATTAATTAATCATAATTTTCTTCGCACCATATTTTTTCTTGCTATTTTAACGGAAAAAGATGAAGGTGGACAAGGTTATAAACACGCCAAATACGTTGCATAGTAAGTCAAGAGCGAATGCAGCGTTTGTTATGTTATTATTCCTATTTATATGTGTCAGCCACAGCTCAGGTTTAGGGAAAAAACTAGGACATACACATATACAAATACTGACTATGCCACCGTCTTGTGTCATGATGCTTACCCCACCATCATGAAACAAGACAAAGTGTCAAGTTCGCATGATCACAAGACTGAAGAAGTCATGTTCTAGGATGGCAGTCTCGTCCACATATAGAACATATATCATTGGACATCAAATTTGCGCTTGTGCTTTTGCTCTACCTTTGAGCCTTTTATTTTCTTGTCCTGTTTGTTATCTACGTCTCCGATTTCCAAGCCACTTTTTACCATGTGCGCCTTCTCTGTCTATCTTTGCGTCTGCCGTACCTGTTTCCAGATTCGTCACTGCTCTTGTTGAATTGTTTCATGTCGCGTTAGCAAAGATCTTAAATGCCGGTCGCCGATAGTCATAATACCTTATAACAATATGACAATGCCGTGAACGGGTACAATTATTTATATTTATTCAGATAAGTATTTCAGATACAAACTCCGCTATTTTGTTATGGTCATAACAAAGTTACAAACGTTGCCGACTTATCAGAGTATATGGTTGCATTCAGGCTTCACGGTCAAACGAATCATGGGTTTGTTTATTCGACGCCAATGCACCAGGACAGAAGATAGGCACAGTTCTAAAATAAATAATATATAAATTATCCTGCAAGGCCGAGAGTAGAGCTGCAGAAAACGTGGAAAATAAACGCAAGGCATCTGGTCAGAGTCACAAGACTACACACACGCCTGTAGTGATTCGATGATGATGATGATGATGATGATGATGATGATGATGATAAGAAAAGTAGAGGCGGGATCTGTACGTATGCAATGGGTATGTAGAGTCATTGCAGAAGTAAAAAATACGTAAGGTCACCTTTGTCTACGTTCCAGGACATGCGGGAGTACAGGGAAATGAAAGAGCGGACACGCTGGCTAGCTGTGCTATTGTTGAGGACGGTGAACCAATGGATCGGGCGGACATCATCAATGCCCTCCGAAAAGTCACAGGACTTCGACAAACATGAGTCCACGTCACTCCTTCTGAAGAAAGAGATGGGAGTTAAGATGGGCACAGCCAGAAACGAGAAACTTAGTGAGCGTATAAGAAGATTAATTAACCAACACAGAACTGGAGTCGTCAATCGCTGGACACTCCGAGACTTGCTGAAGAGGGGATCTGAGCACCTATGGGCATGTTCGGAGTGCAATGATGATGACCCGCTAATAACTCAATAACCCAATAACAATAAACGTTAAATAGTATTAAGCAGCTAACCTGTAGAGAGACAGGACAAGCAATTTCCGAATTCGGAAATGCCTTAATCAGATACAAGGCAACAAATGATGATACAAAAACCAAGACGAAAAACACTTATACTGCCGATAGACACGTGGAGACCGAATGATCGGAAGTAGAAAAGTGAAACAGTATTCTGAATGCGGAATCCTTAACTATTTTTGGCTTTTTGGCGCTTATATGATGTGCTCTTTGTGCACTTTCTCAATTCTACTTCCATGTTTGTCAGCCTCTGGATCTTTCTCTAATATTTTCTCATGCAGTCTTTCATGTCGCCAACCCAAACAGTAAATTAAGTCACTGTTGAAACGAACAGTTAGCATGGTTAAGAAAAAATAATAACACTGGGGCAGAACACTGCTAAAATATTTTGATTTGGTGCTCATTATCAGACCAAACCAGGAGTTTTCTTATTTTTTTTTTTACATTTTCCATATCAATGATTCTTTTTTCAATCTATGTTGCTTGCTCCATTGATGTCAGTATCTTCAATGAGTCAAGGGATCGTAGTCTTTTAGATTATCTCTTCTCCGTCTTTCAGAAATTACAGGCATGGTTCCTACATCCTGAAGCGGTCCCACAAGACAGTACCTAATTATGGCTCTCATATCTATCGCAAAGTGTAGCGTGATGTTATACCCGGTATACACGAAAGGACCAAACAAAATAATTCGTTTAAATGACACAAAAGTAATATTTATACTTATTAAAAAACTGTTGATTTACATAATAAAAACAATAATATCAAAGATCTCAATTTCCATTAAATCCCGAGTCCCCAGATTAGGGTCAAGACAGCCTTCTCATTTGTAGAGCCATAATTACAGGTCTGTCCTCAGTTACTAATCTTTGTACGAGAGTTTTTTGTGATATTTAATATGACAGAAATTGGAAAAGGGGGAGGAGGTGAGGTAGGCCTCAATTCAATACCACTGCATTAATGCGTCCAAGACCACAACTACACGTGCCCCCCCCCCCCCCTTTAATTCCGCAAAGTTGGTCTCGGGTGTGACCGAGTTCCCAGCGGTGTAACTGGGCAGGAAGGAGGTCAGCCCCTATAGATGCAGAACCAAAGCCCACCGGTGCGTGGTACACGCCATGCACCTCATCCACTCACCCTCACTCTCTCTTGAAGAGTGTCCATTTCCTCTATCTTACTACTACCTCCATAGGAACCGCCTGTGGACGGGGTGGAGTTTGTAGTTTCTTAATCGCCTTGAGACCCCCCTACCGGCACAGCGGACAGACGGCTTCAGGTTAATGAGAAGACCGCCATCTTCTATCTACAACAGGCTTGTGGTATATCGCACAGACACAAGTGGTCCAGGACGTGACGATCCTCTGTCAATACAAATAGCCTACACATGATACCCCTGAAGGAGCGGAGCAAGTACCAGTAGACAGTAGGTGGCGTGGAATGTGCCGATGTGAATCCTTCCAAACTCCAAGACCTGGAGGAATGAACACATAGTGGCCGACACGTCGGCAGCAGCAGAGCACAATGTGCTATGGAGGGGCGATGCGAGACGATGAAACGGGGACACATTTCATAATGGGGTGGGAAAATAGTCCACAAGCCCCCAGATTGACAATGCATCTGAATCAATAACAACATATAACAGAAACATGGATTTTCTGTCCTGATAACATTTATCACTTTGCCAGATTTCGTCCATATCCAGTTCTGGTTTTTTTAAAAATAAAATTTTACTCTGTTTATATGTCACACACATCATGTGTGTTTGTGTGTGTGGGAAACTTTTTTTAGGGGGGGGATGTCCTAATCCCTTTTCCTAAATATTTCTCTATCTTTCTCTGCGATCAAGTCTCAATCAGAGTAGGATTCCAAACTCTTTTATGAAGTTAGCTTTCAGTTTAAGCGATAAATTAAACTCTTCCAGGGATGTTGGTGTGGACCACATAGCTCTTCTCAGGTCTGTGTACTGGGGGCAATCCTGTAGAACATGTTTTGTTGTCATGTTGTCCAGTTTACAGTGGCAATGGCTGGTTGTACCTATTTTAAATTTGGTGAACATGTAGTTTCTCATTCTATTGTGGCCAGTACGTAGGCGAAGTATGATGACTTGATCCCTCCTTGATAGTTGGAAGTATCCGTCCTTCTCGTTGCTTTTGGTGTTCTCTTTTCCATTTTTCCTGATACTGACCCTTGATGATGGATTTGGCATCATCATAACTGACCGGATGGGTCTCTTGTGGTAATCTCCCTCCCTCTTTAGCTAATTTGTCTGCTCGTTCGTTCCCGTGTATATTACAGTGTGATGGTGTCTACTGAATGACTACTCTCTGGAAGTTATTGCATAGTTGGTCTAGGGTTATTCTCAAGTCATCTAGTTCATTGTTCCTTGGGCTTTTTAGAGCTGTTAGTACTGACAGTACATCAGTCAGTATCACCAATTTATTGTGCATGTTATTTTTGTGTTGAATAGCCAGTGTTGCAGCAACTCTGAGGGCCTCAGTTTCTGCTTTAAAGTTGTTTGAGAATTTCCCAGTAGCTAATGACTTGGTGATCTCTTCCTGGCTATTCAGCATCAAGAACACACCTCCCCCTCCATTTCTGATGGCATTGAAACATCCTAAATATTTGAATTATCCTTCTAAAAATTGTACAATTTTAATTAAACGATTATTGTCCATTACATCTGCCGCTAGTCGTTGAACAGTTTGTCTTATTTATGTTGTGGACAGTCTCCGTTGATGATTAAAACAGGAACAAGTTTGCAGATGATAATACCATATATGTTATGGTATGATCAAAGCGGCTTAATAACATTTGAGATTAGAATGAAGTCTCAGAGTTAGAAGTACAAATTAGCAATAGGAAAGAGACACCTACACATAAAACAGGTCTTGTTTTGTCACGCAGCAGAACCATTATCGGTAAGATGCTCGACAAAACAGCTTCGGTCAGTTATTGTTATAGATGACAATTTTTAAACATATGAAAAAAGTGGTATGGTAGCAGCTTTACGTGGTAATTAACGAAATAAAAGTCGACGTGTTTTGTTATTTTCCATGTAAAGCTGTTACCATACCAATTTTTTCTTATTTTTTAAAAATTATCATTATCATCAGCTTTACAGCAGCCTCGCATCTCTATGCATCTTGATGCCTTTACTCCTTCATTGTTATAGATCAGCAGCTGCCTGTTCCCAATCGTCTGTGAAGACGAAAAAGACCATGCATGCACCAGACATTTTCATGGTAATTTGTGTTTTTCGTTAAGCCGGAAGTGTTGACCTATTTTTCCACTTACAATGTCATGTACACGTGAAAGAGGACACATGTCCGTTCATTCCAATTTTTATTTATCGTGACTGTATCACATTCTGTTACTTTCTTCACTTTTCTATGCATTATTATATCTTGTATGCTATATTATTAAGAGCTTTCATTACTATGATTAGATCGTAATTTGAGACTAATCTAATTTATTGTTGAAAAAGTAAAGTAAAGTACCCCCGTCACGCCTAGTGGCGTATAGGGAAATATGGTGTTAGTGACCCTATATTTTACAGACCTTCAGCACATGATTTTTGGGGTAATGTGGTCGGTATTACGCCCGTGCTGCTTTACTTTCCCAGAAAAAAATCCGGTACCAATTTAAGGATGGGTGAACCCGGAAGCCGTCGGTTGGGATCGAACCCTACCCTTTGTCCTTTGTAGTCCAGTTCACTAACCACTGAGCTATCGCGGCTCCCATTTATTGTTGAAGTTGCTGGTTTATCACTGTCTTTAATTGCATAAGAAAGTAAAGGTTCCCTCCACGCCTTGCCAGGTGTATTGTGAAGATGGCGTTAATGACCCTATTTTTCTATCACCCCGGCACATTTTTGGGTGATGTTGTCGGTATCACGCCAGGTCGACTTTACTTCCCAGAAAAAAATCTCTGGTACCCATTTTTAGAGGCTGGGTGAACCCCGGAACATTGTTAGTCCGAAACAAAAATCCGCCATTACTGTGGATTGAACCTTGACTTCAATTGCATTGCTATCTTTTTACTATGGCGATGTTGGTAAATTGTTCCTCTCGGTCCTTGCTCTTATCAATTTGTAAACAGATTGACTTCTATTCTAGATTTCTCCTCTCCACCCAGTAGAAGAATTGCAACTCCTGGTTTTGAATTGTTGTTCCTATTCTTTCAGATTGGTGCACTGTTTTTCCAGTGGCAGTTAAATTATATATGCATTTATTATGGTATTTTTGTTACAGTTTCACATAACTTGTTTCCTATTTAACTATGGAGCTTACACCCAAGAAACCAAGCAACCAATGATGCCATACGTTTGCATGTCAGTGTCTTCCTAAAATCTTTAACGATTGCCAACCAATCAAGCTTTTAGTTCTAGATCAAATGTCCTAACCCACAACAACATTCGGTTTTCAGATGTCATCAGTAGACCTACATATGCATATCTTTGGGGGAGACGCGATAGCTCAGTGGTTAATGAACTGGACTACAAAGGACGAGAAGTTGGGTTCGATCCTGATCGACGGCTTCCAGGTTCACCCAGCCTTTAATAGGTACCGGATTTTTTCTGGGAAAGTGAAGCGGCACGGGCGTAATATTGACCACATTACCCCAAAAATCATGTGCTGAAGGTCTGTACAAAGTATGGCCACTAACACCATATTCCCTATATGCGACTTGACGTGACGTTTTTTATTATCAGATAATAATAAAATTAGGAGAAATACCTCTACTAGACGTACAGTCTTACATATATCTGGGCAGTAATATAGATAACGAGGGAGGAAGAGAAAATGATACCAAAATAAGGATATCAAAAGCAAGAGGAGCTTTTGTTGCATTGGGAAAAATATGAAAGTCCAAAGCAATTAGGTTAAATACAAAAATAACAATTTTCAACTCAAATGTTAAGTCAGAATTATTATTTGGATGTGAAACATGGAGAACAACAACATTGACAATCATGAAGATACAGACTTTCATTAATGGATGCTTACGCAGAATAAAAGGATGGAAATGGCATCACAAAATCAGAAATATAATTATGTAAATGTACCAGTCAAGTACCAGTGGATAAAGAGGTACATCGTAGACGATGGCGCTGGATAGGACACACACTACGGAAGCCAACAGAGAGTATTACACAAAAGCCCTTTTTGGAATCCCCAGGGGAAAAGACAAAGAGGAAGACCAAATAATTCTTGGAGAGCACAGATAGAAGTAGAGATAAAGATGATGGGGAAGACATAGAATGATCTTAAAAGAATGGCAAGATATAGAACGACTTGGAAAGTGTTTGTTGAAGACCTATGCTCCACTGGGAGCTAAAAGGTAGAAGTAGAAGAAAATATCAGAAATCACGACTTGTACCAAGATGGGTCCCAAAACATTGGCCATAACGACACTATCTAAGCTGATATGTATCAGAGGTGGAGTCAAGTAACCAAGTAAGTTTGTTAAATGGCAGTGCATATATGTCTTTATGAAATATAAATAACTAAAACCTTTACTTCTAAGCTGGGATAAGGAGATTGAAATTACACTCAAATACACAATACACTCAAAACATGTTTGATCATTCAAACCAGTCTAACTGTGTGTATCTGTACTCGGTCTAATTACATTATTTTGCCATCCACTAATTATTATGGCAGAGTAACATCATTTATGGGCTCTCACTTTTAAAATTGAGAAACATCAAACTGATGAGGCAGTTGGAAACGTTGCTGCCAGATAGGATGTAACATCAAACTGATGAAGCAGTTGGAAACTTTGCTGCCAGATAGGATGAAACATCAAACTGATGAGACAGTTGGAAACGTTGCTGCCAGATAGGATGAAACATCAAACTGATGAAGCAGTTGGAAACTTTGCTGCCAGATAGGATGAAACATCAAACTGATGAAGCAGGTGGAAACGTTGCTGCCAAATAGGATGAAACATCAAACTGATGAAGCAGTTGGAAACTTTGCTGCCAGATAGGATGAAACATCAAACTGATGAGACAGTTGGAAACGTTGCTGCCAGATAGGACGAAACATCAAACTGATGAGACAGTTGGAAACGTTGCTGTCAGATAGGATGAAACATCAAACTAATGAGACAGTTGGAAACGTTGCTGTCAGATAGGATGAAACATCAAACTGATGAGACAGTTGGAAACGTTGCTGTCAGATAGGATGAAACATCAAACTGATGAAGCAGTTGGAAACGTTGCTGCCAGATAGGATGAAACATCAAACTGATGAGACATTTGGAAACGTTGCTGCCAGATAGGATGAACCATCAAACTGATGAGGCAGTTGGAAACTTTTGCTGCCAGATAGGATGAAACATCAAACTGATGAGACAGATGGAAACTTTGCTGCCAGATAGGGTGAAACATCAAATTGATGAGACAGTTGGAAACTTTGCTGCCAGATAGGATGAAATATCAAACTGATGAGACAGTTGGAAACTTTACTGTCAGATAGGGTGAAACATCAAACTGATGAGACAGTTGGAAACTTTCCTGCCAGATAGGATGAAACATCAAACTGATGAAGCAGTTGGAAACTTTTGCTGCCAGATAGGGTGAAACATCAAACTGATGAGACAGTTGGAATATTTGCTGCCAGATATGATGAAACATCAACACCAATTTGATGAGCCATACATAAACAACGGAAATGATAAATAACTGTCGAAATTGAAAATTGGGGAGAGACTTGGTCAGCTACGCCAGCAGGCACGGTACTTGATTATGATAATTATAATATATAAACACGTCCCATCTCATGGACATTTTTTGTGTGCACATTTCGACTTTACAGGAATGAACAAACATATACAAAAGTGCAAATTACACAAATCTGAATCTGTTGTTTGAATCTAAATCTTTCAATGGATGACTATTTAGCTGTCATTCAAACAATTTTTGTGTTCAATTCTTTTAGGTCATTCATAATTCAAATGCCTAAAAGAATTCTTTTTATTCAATTAATAGTCTAATGTTTGGATTATATAATACCCAGGACAGAAACTTGTTGAATTGACATTTAGGAAGGACTCTGTTACATCAATAAGGCATCAGTCATGACTCAAATCCATTTTATAGGTCAATGTTGTTTATTTTTACATAAAACTGATAATAAACAATCTAAATTCTATAAATATATGTAAGGTCTGAAAGCAATTGCAACAACTGTATCTTAACTTAAAATCTAATGACATATGAGATATATATATATATATTATTCCTTTCTTAATAACACACATACACACACACACACACTCTCTCTATATATATATATATATATAAATATATAAATATATATATAATTTATTAGGATTCTCTCAGCTCCTAAAGGTAATGGACGTAGAAGCACTTTAAAGATCTTATTCACTTCAGGTCAAGTGAAAGTAGCGACATAGATAAAGAACCGTCATCCATACAACAGATCTCCTTTCTCACCGCAGTCTATGGAACCAAAGGAAGAACTCAGTCAATACATGGAGCCAGCTGAATCTCTGGAGTTGTCAGAGAGACAATGATCACAATGACTCCTTGACTTCAACTCGAGATTAGCTCTCTCAGTTTATTCTCAAGACTGTAAAGCTTTCAATGATAATATACATGCGCGTGTGTTGTGTGTGTGTGTGTGTGATTATGTGTTTGTATATATATATATATATATATATATATATATATATATATATATATATATATATATATAATACATGGGAAACTATAAGACCTACACAGAACACTTAGAGAGATCTAACAGCACAAGCGCTCAATACAACATGAAAATCAACATTAACAATAAAGAAGTCATGAATATTGCAAAGCAGAAAAAGAACAATGACATACTATAGACGACAGACAACTAAAAGAAGTGGAGGAATTTAAATATCTAGGAAGCATATTGACAAAAGACGATTCACAAGCAACCGAAATAGACTCAAGATGTAACAAAGCTTGTCACATCGTTGGACAGTCATGATTCCAGCGTTATGCTATCAATGCCAGACCTGGACCATAGGCGCAGGAACAATATGAAAAATAACCACTACCAAGAATAAATGTGTTAGACGAATGATACAGCCTGAAACCGCCTGAGAGATAAGATCAGAATAAGGAACTGAGAAAAAAGATACGAATAATTCCCGCTATATAATACATAACCTCAGATGGTAGGTGTACAACAGAGGTGAGATGCAGAATGGCTCAGACAAAAGCAGCTTTCCAAAAAAAGAGGAAGATACTATGCAATCCATTTTTGACAATTTAAACAAGAAAAAGAGTTCTTAAATGTTATGTAGAGCCAGTTTTAACATATGGATGTGAATCATGGACAATAGGACAACAGACAAGAAAATCACTGGATGCTGTAGAAATGTGGTTTTACAGAAGAATGTTGAGAATACCATAGACAGCTAAGAAGAGTAATAAAAAGGTTCTGAAAGAGGCCAAAGCAAAAAGAAAGCTAATTTCCAATATTAGGAAGAAACAATCATCATTTTTGGCCATGTGATGAGAAGAGAATAGCTGGAATATATTGTAACAACTGGGAAAATTGAGGGACGAAGAGATAGAGGAAAGCAAAGAGAAATGATACCAGACAGCTTAAGAGAATGGCTTGGCAGAAGGTCAACAACAGAAATGATAAATAACTGTTGTGATCGAAAGTTATGGAGAGACATGATCACCTACGCCAGCAGGCTTGTTACTTGATGATGATGATGATGATGATGATGATGATAGAACACATAAAGAAACAACTGATAAAATGGTTTCAGGCAATGTGATAAGATATAAAGACCAAAACACAACACAAAGATCCATTATGAACGTTGCAAGAAAAACAGAACCAAGAGCCGACCACGAAAAAGATGTATTCTTCATGGAGTAATTGAAACACTAGGGAACATAACAGCAACAGAAGCCACCAGCAGAGCAAAAGACTTCAAATTATATCTCCCTTTACGCTGAAAGGCAAATGAGGAAGCAAAAAAGGTTTTATAAATATATGTGTATGTATTATTACTTCATTATTGATCTATTAGTCCGTCCACATTTCCTCTATTTGGCCTTTTGAAATGTAACATTTTTAAAATACGAGGATCATATTAAATGACATACTTTAACTTTAAAACTCACTGATACTAACATTTCCTTTATAAATTTAGAACATCTACAACAGTAACAGTAACAGCAAATTTCCAAAAACCATAAGAAATGTAAATTTAAGTATTAGTATAATGACTTTTCTAACAGAAATTTCATATGTACATGTGTATGAATATAGACCACATTTCAATATTTGAAATCGTCTTCATAAAAAGCTACAAGATTAGCAAGCATTTTTGTTAACAAGATGAATACTTCGGGATCTTTGATGCAGGTCCAGGTGATAAAACACAACTCTATTCTTCTGGGTAGCAATAAAGCTATCCACCATCAGAGCAACTATCATCCTGTAGAATGTATAATAATATTTAATATTATGGGCAATATAAAAACATTATTTTCTAATAGTGATGATTTAGAATAGGTAGAATTGGATGGAAGGAAAAGAAAACAAACGGTGAAGTCTTAAAACAACTAAAAATGAAATGAGAACTACTAAGCACAATTCATACAAGACAAATGCGATTTTTGGGCCATGTTAAAAGACACAACAGCCTACTAAAAGTAATCCTGGAGGGGAAAATGCAAGGTAAAAGAGGCAGAGGCAGACCAAGACTAACATGGACGAGTAACATCAAAAGATGGACAAATCAGCCAATGACAACCTGCAATATCAAAGCAAGAGACACAGCAGAAAGGCGCTCCATGGTAGCCAACCTTTGTTGCGGAGACGGCACACGATGATGATGATTATTATTTTAAAGAAGTCAGTTTTTCCATAGAAATCATGTTTAAAATCACATAACCCTATATACTGAAGGGAGGTCAAAAAGTAATGCACACCAATTTTTTTCTCGGAAACTATTCGGGCAAAATGTGTGAAATTTTCATAGATTGTAGCTGAACATCCCCTTTACACTACCTATTTGTCAACATAATCTCCGTCCAAGCGTATTGCCTTACGCCAACGCGAAACTAGGTCATGAATGCCTCGTTTGTACCAAGTTTTGTCCTGCTCGCGTAGCCATTTTTTAACTGCACGGATCACATCCTCATCATTGTCAAAGTGTTTCCCACGCAGGAATTTTTTGAGTGGTCCAAACAGATGGAAATCTGAGGGAGCCAGATCAGGGCTGTAAGGAGGATGGGGCAGTACAGTCCAACCAAATGTGTTGATTGCTTCCCGTGTTACCAGACTTGTGTGAGGGCGTGCATTGTCATGTTGAAGCAACAAATCTGCAGATGGCTTATTAGGCCGAACTCTGTGGAACCGATTTTTGAGTTTTGTCAGTGTATTGATGTAAGCTGTCGAGTTGATTGTCTCACCTCTTGTCATTACATCAACAAGAATCACACCATCAATGTCCCAGAAGACAGTGATCATCACCTTTCCGGCTGATGGAGATGTTTTGAATTTTTTTCTTTTTGGTGACTGCGGATGATGCCATTCCATTGACCGCATTTTTGTTTCAGGCTCATAATAATGTGCCCACGTTTCGTCACCGGTAACAATTTTTGACAAAAACATTTCTCCTTCAACACCGAAACGCTCCAACAATTCAGAACAGAATGTTTTCCTTTGAACTCTGTGATCATTTGTTAGGCACCGAGGAACCCATCGAGCGCAAATCTTTGAATATCCGAGAGTTTTAAAAATTGCGATTGCACTTCCCTTGCTGACTGTAAGCTGCAATGCCAATTGCTGACTAGTGATACGCCTATCCTTACGAATAATGGCATCAGCCCGGTTTAACATGTCTGTGCTGGTAGCCGAGGCAACACGTCCAGAACGCGGTAAATCATGCAGCTCCACTCATACACTTTCTGCAGCTTTAATTCTCTGAACCCAGCGACTAACTGTGCTCCTATCGACTGCAGAACATTTGTACGCTGCACACAGTCGCTTATGAATGTTTGCCACAGTTTCTTTTACCGCAACCAGAAATTCTATGACAATTCGCTGTTTGTAACGGACATTGTTGACAAGCTCCATTTTAACGGTTCATAGATTGCGTAATATTTTGCAGAATGCTGTGCAATTTGGTGCACATAATTTGAACATGTCATATTCCAAGTGTGCAAAATTTCATATTCCTATCTTTATTATTAGCCGAGAAAAAAATTGGTGTGCATTACTTTTTGACCTCCCTACGTATATATACATATCACAAACGGTGTGACACATTTTTTGTTAAACAATTAAAAAAATTTTAAGCGTTTTATTTTGTCCGTTATCTCCAAATATTTGAAAACATTGAATATAACACTCTTGAGTTTTACCAATGTGGAGGCGTAAAAGTGCTGTTTGTTCAAGAAATGATGAACTCAAAAATGTGTGCACAGCCACTCCAGAGAGTATCCCCAAAGAATGTTGATTTACAACATTTGGTGGCACATTCAACTGTGCAGAGACCAGAGGAGCATTTTAAGTTTTTATTTTATTTTTATGAGCAGGCCAATGCAAACTACAGAGCCACTTGAACACCTAGGACAACCCACACTGATGAATGCCACTGCAGAAGAGAGGTTCACACGGCAGATAGGGGTTCACACGACAGAAGAGGGGTTCACACGGTAGAAGAGGGGCTCACACTGCAGAAGAATGGTTCAAACTGCAGAAGAGGGGTTAATACGGCAGAAGAGGGGTTCACACGGCAGAAGAGGGGCTCACACTGCAGAAGAATGGTTCAAACTGCAGAGGAGGGGTTAATACGGCAGAAGAGGGGTTCACACTGTAGAAGAGGAGTTCACACTGCAGATTTTCAGTTGTGAGTAACTATGCTCAACTTTGGTGTCAAACCTAGCGCAATGACGTAAACATACAATACAAACTGTGGGGACACTAGCCAAATCTGTAGAGGACTATGAGTTTCGCTATTCTCTCTTTTGTCCTTTTGAGCCGAAGACGGTCACATAGAGCAGAAATTCTAGACATTTTTGAGAACCCCTAACGTGATGACCACAAGTAGCATGATGATGGAAGTGATGGCAGTGATCAGGGCATTCATCTCGTTAGTCACAAGACTACATCCACGCCTGTATACTTAGTGATTCGATGAGCATGATAAAAGAGTGGAGGCTGGCTTTTTACGCATGCAAAGGGGTAGAGTCATTGCAGAAGTCGAAAATACGTAAAGTCACCTTTATCCACGTCCCTGGACATGCGGGAGTACGGGAAAATGAAAGAGCGGATAGGTTGGCTAACTACGCTGTCGTTGAAGACGGTCAACAATGGATCGGACGGACATCACCAATACCCTTCGATATGTGGGAAGGGCACAGGACTTTTACAACCATGAGTCCACGTCACTCCTTCGGATGAAAGAGGTAGGAGTTAAGATGGGCACAGCCAGAAACAAGAAACTTAGTGGGCGTGTAAGAAGACTTATCAATCAACACAGAACTGGAGTCGTCAGTCGCTGGACACTTCGAGACTTGCTGAGGAGGGGATCTGAGCACCTATGGACATGTTCGGAGTGCAATAATGATGACACCCAAATAACTCAATGTGATTTATACTGAGAGGAAACAACAACAATAAAATATTTTAAAAATAACTCTACACCTATTGATATAGAAAGAAGAGTAAGACCGGGGTGCATCCTATCACCGAGCTTTGTTCAGTCTATACACTTAGCAAATCTTTAAAAACATCATAGAGATGCCAGGTCTAAACATTAATGGAAAGGTAATCAATAACCTAAGATTCGCAGGTGAACTGTACTACTAGCAGAAAATTCGAAAGAACTACAATTACTTAATGAAGTAAACATGACAAGCAAAAAATATGGATTAATGATAAATATCCAAAAGACTAAACTATGATCATAGACAAAGATAAAACTCAAAACCTACATGTGGATGTCAATGTTGAAGGAATAGACTTTGAGACAGTTCATAGCTACAACTATCTTGGCCAAACTACAACCAGTGATAGAAAATAGAAAACTGAAATAAACAAAAGAATAGGAATGGCAAAAAGTAATGTTAATGCTATGAAAAATATACCGACATCAAAACAAATAACAACAGGGCTAGTATTAAGAAAAGCAAAATGTTATATCTTCTTAACACTCATGTAAGGTGCAGAAACATGGATGTTAGGCAAGAAAACAGAATACAAAATTGACATCTTTGAAATGTGGATTTATAGAAGAAATGGATGGATAGCAAAGAAAACAAACGATGAAGCCTTAAAACAACTAAAAATAAAAATATAGCTACTAAATACAATTAAAACAAGACAAACGAGATTTTTGGCATGTTAAAATCAGCCTACTAAAAGTAATCTTGGAAGGGAAAAGAGGCAAAGGCAGACCAAGACTAACATGGACGAGTAACTTCAAAAGATGAACAAGTCAGTCTATGACAAACTGCACCATCAACGGCGCTCCATGGTAGACAATCTCTGATGTGGAGACGGCACTCAATGAAAATGATTGTGACATGGTGTGATCTGATTTATTTATTTTATTGTTTGCTGAAATTGATGAGAGATTATTCCAATTTTTTTTTAATCAAAAAGTAAAATATATTTTTAAGCGTAAACAACTGAAACTTTACAATTTTGTGTAAAAAAATGAATATATTTAAAAAAAAAAACATTTACTGTATTACTGACGCAAACAAACCTGTAAATATTATTTCGAGTTCAGTTTTTGTTTTTATAATTTTCAATTTTTTTTAATTTACCAGGTTTTTCGGCTATTTTTAGCATTTTTTAAAAAACATATATTTGTAGATGCGTTTATAAACATTCATTCAATTCTACACATTTTATATAAAATACAACATAGTAATGTTTGAGGTTAAAAAGTTGTTATGATATTATTGAGATATGGAAACTGCTTTTGACCTCAGTAAAACATCTTCCTTCTAATATTAACACTCTACCCGGTTATTTTAAATGATTAACCAGTCAGATTTTTTACCAATTGTATATATATATATATATTGCACTTGAGTGAAATTAAGTCATTTGAAACCACCATTACTTCTGTTTTCTTTTCATTTAAATGCAATACCTTTCACCACTTTCTTCAATTGCTGTATCTATTAATGATTGCAGCTCTTCTTTGCTCTTGATACTGTATCATTTGCCTATCTCAAATAGTTAAAATTAAGTCCCTCTGTTGTTATTCCTTGCATAATATCATCATTATCAAGTACCATGCCTGCTGGCGTAGGTGATCATGTCTCTCGACAACTTTCGATCACGACAGTTATTTATCATTTCATTTGTTGACATTCTGCCAAGCCATTCTCTTAAGCTGTGTGACCTCTTTTCTCTTTGCTTCCCTCTATCACTTCGTCCCTCAATTTTCCCAGTTGTCATAATAATCATGTACCCAGCTGTTCCTGTCATAATAATGTCCCCAGCTGTTCCTTTCTTATTGCATGGCCAAAGAAATGATGATCGTTTCTTCCTAATTTTGGAAATTAGCTCTCTTTGTGCTTTGGATTCTTTCATAACGTTTTCACTACTGTTCTTATCTATTCATGATATTATCAACATTCTTCTATAGTAGACACATTAGTATATGCTTAAGGCGCTGTTATGTACAAATAATAATTTACTTGTTAATATGGGCAGCATCCAACAATATTTGGGCCTATTAGACAACAGGTTTCCGGGCAGAAACTACCATCATCACATTGTACTAATTCCATCACTGGTTTGACTGCAACTTTAGCCATCATGTTCATCACATAAATACCCTTCCTGCAGGTAGAGGTTGACACATCACATGTGTACCCATTGGGACAGCAGTGAGTTTTGTCAGGGCAACAGACAGCCTATAAGAAGAAAAGCAAATTACAGTGTGATAAGAGGATTCTGTCTGTCTGTCTGTCTGTCTGTCTATTACCCTTTTGAGCCGATTCTGTCTGTCTGACTATTCCCCTTTCAACCGAAGACCATACATAGGGCAGAAATTCTACACTCTTGTGTCCCACAATCATGATTGCAGACCTTGCACAGGACCCGCAATGAATCTTGCCACACGATGATGGGATAGTTTGATTCAAAGAATTATTTTTTTTTATCTGTCATAAATATTATATTGTATTATATACTGTCATCAATATTATATTGTATTATATACTGTCATCAATATTATATTGTATTATATACTGTCAACAATATTATATTGTATTATATACTGTCATCAATATTATATTGTATTATATACTGTCATCAATATTATCTTTGAGAAACAGAAAATAACAGGTTGAGAGACAGCACCAGTGACAGAAACACACATTAAATGTAAAAATCATAGCAATAATAAACATAATAATACTAAATGAAATAGTTATAAATAACATTGTCAATAATAAATATTTCTCTAAACATTAAATTATAAAATTAAAAGTAAAGTTCTTTAAAGTGCACAAACTGTTGAATTACAAAACTGGGCAAGTGTTGATAACCAAGCTGTTTAAGGCAAAGGGAAAAATGGGGAGTGGTGTGGGGGGGGGGGGTGCTTCTTATTTGTGATCGTTAATTGTAGAAATAATATGATAACATAGAATTATTTTAATATACATCTTTGTTATGGGTTCGTTTATAATACTATACATAAATGTCTAATCATTGCATTAAAATTTAGAGTTAGAACAATTAGCCATCATTAAATGTTGTGATAACACGAGACTCAAGAATTAACCACAAAAAAATATGTAAATATGAAATATTAGAAGCGCTAGGAAACATATCAGCAGTTGAGGCCAACAGAATAGCAAAAGACTGCAAATTATATCTTTCCTCCACACTGAAAGGCAAAGGAGGAAGGAAAGAAGAAAGAAGAATGTGTAACAACATTATAGTTGGAAAGCAACACTACTGTTGAAATGACAACACATAGTAATAATGAAAATTATAATGACTTCCACATACATAATATGAATCATTTATTTTTCTTATTTAGAACATACTCACATACAATATTTGACTTTTTTTTTTTATTAAGAAAGTACAGTAAATAGTTCTTGTAAAGTAAAGCAATTGTGAACAGAAGAATGCAAAAAGACCATTTATTTTAAATATTCTTCAGGGAATAAATAATCCCATTTTATAGTTTGATAAATATGAAAGGTTTTAAAATTGAATATTTTTTTTTTCAATTATAGCGTTTCTGTTGTCCATGTAGCACAATTTAACTTAATTTCTGTCTTGCACAATGCAAATATATCGGGTGATCAATGAGCAACGATTAAAGAGGTTGCATCTAGGAAAACAACTCTTGTGATCATTGCATAACTGTTTAGAGCTTGGCTATGTATGTCTGTTACATAAAGTTCTTACTTGTTTATATGGACAGCAACCATATTGTCCTGATGGTAACAGGCAACAAGTATTGCCGTCTGGGCAATAAGTACCATCGGCGCACTGTACATATTCCACCTGTGGGTTGGATGCTATTTTTGTTACCATGGCCAACACATCTGTACCTTTCCTACAGGTAGAGGTTGACACATCACAATTGTAGCCATTCGGACAGCAGTGAGTTTTGTCAGGGCAACATACAGCCTGTGAACAAATAAAACTTGTAATGAATCGTTACATAAGAAATGTTTCCTTATATATGACAACACACACCATTAGACTAAACAACACATGCACTCAATACTATATGATAAACAACATCAACAATACAGAAATCATGAATATTGCAAAAAGAAACAAAACATCAACATAACAACAGACGGCGGACAATTAAATCTAATGAAGGAATTTTAAAATGTAGGAAGTCTAGTGACAAACAACAATTCACAAGCACCAGAAATATACTCAAGACGCCAACAAGTTTGTCAAATCATGGGACAATTATCACCACTTCTTTCCAGCAAGGATATAACACTACAGAGAAATCCGACACTCTACAGTATGATCTTCCTCTCAATGTTGAGTTACCATACAAGATCTGAACGCTAGAAAAAAAAAGAACAATTGGAAAAATAGCCTTTATTGATATGAAATGTGTTAGACGCATGACAGTAGATGACCTCAGAAAAAAGATCACAAATGAACTGAGAAAAAAGCCAGGAATAATTACCACCATAGAAAGCATAAAGAGTTAATAGATACAAGTATTTGGTCTACGTGATAAAACAGAAAGTCTAAAATACAACACAATGAGCCTTCAATAAATATTGTGATAACACGAGACTCAAGAATTAACCACAACAAAATATGTAAATGTGAAATATTAGAAGCGCTAGGAAACATATCAGCAGTAGAGGCCAACAGAATAGCAAAAGACTGCAAATTATATATTTCCTCGACACTGAAAGGCAAAGGAGGAAGGAAAGAAGGAAGAATGTGTAACAGCATTATAGTTGGAAAGCAACACTACTGTTGAAATGACAACACATAGTAATAATGAAAATTATAATGACTTCCACATACATAATATGAATCATTTATTTTTCTTATTTAGAACATACTCACATACAATATTTGACTTTTTTTTTTTATTAAGAAAGTACAGTAAATAATTCTTGTAAAGTAAAGAAATTGTGAACAGAAGAATGCAAAAAGACAATTTATTTTAAATATTCTTCAGGGAATAAATAATCCCATTTTATTGTTTGATAAATATGAAAGGTCTAAAAATTATTTTTTTTCAAATATAGAGTTTCTGTTGTCCATGTAGCACAATTTAACTTAATTTCTGTCTTGCACAATCCAAATATATCGGGTGGTCAATGAGCAACGATTAAAGATGTTGCATCTAGGAAAACAACTCTTGTGATCATTGCATAACTGTTTAGAGCTTGGTTATGTATGTCTGTTACATAAAGTTCTTACTTGTGGATATGGACAGCAACCATATTGTCCTGATGGTAACAGGCAACAAGTATTGCCGTCTGGGCAATAAGTACCATCGGCGCACTGTACATATTCCACCTGTGGTTGGATGCTATTTTTGTTACCATGGCCAACACATCTGTACCTTTCCTACAGGTAGAGGTTGACACATCACAATTGTAGCCATTCGGACAGCAGTGAGTTTTGTCAGGGCAACATACAGCCTGTGAACAAATAAAACTTGTAATAAATCGTTACATAAGAAATGTTTCCTTATATATGACAACACACACCATTAGACTAAACAACACATGCACTCAATACTATATGATAAACAACATCAACATTACAGAAATCATGAATATTGCAAAAAGAAACAAAACATCAACATAACAATAGACGGCGGACAATTAAATCTAATGAAGGAATTTTAAAATGTAGGAAGTCTAGTGACAAACAACAAATCACAAGCACCAGAAATATACTCAAGACGCGAACAAGTTTGTCAAATTATGGGACAATTATCACCAATTCTTTCCAGCAAGGATATAACACTACAGAGAAATCCGACACTCTACAGTATGATCTTCCTCTCAATGTTGAGTTACCATGCAAGATCTGAACGCTAGAAAAAAAAAGAACAATTGGAAAAACAACCTTTATTTGAATGAAATGTGTTAGACGCATGACAGTAGATAGCCTGAGAAAAAAGATCAGAAATGAACTGAGAAAAAAGCCAGGAATAATTACCACCATAGAAAGCATAAAGAGTTAATAGATACAAGTATTTGGTCTACGTGATAAAACAGAAAGACTAAAATACAACACAATGAGCCTTCAATAAATATTGTTATAACACGAGACTCAAGAATTAACCACAACAAAATATGTAAATGTGAAATATTAGAAGCGCTAGGAAACATATCAGCAGTAGAGGCCAACAGAATAGCAAAAGACTGCAAATTATATCTTTCCTCGACACTGAAAGGCAAACGAGGAAGGAAAGAAGAAAGAAGAATGTGTAACAGCATTATAGTTGGAAAGCAACACTACTGTTGAAATGACAACACATAGTAATAATGAAAATTATAATGACTTCCACATACATAATATGAATCATTTATTTTTCTTATTTAGAACATACTCACATACAATATTTGACTTTTTTTTTTTTAATTAAGAAAGTACAGTAAATAGTTCTTGTAAAGTAAAGAAATTGTGAACAGAAGAATGCAAAAAGACAATTTATTTTAAATATTCTTCAGGGAATAAATAATCCAATTTTATTGTTTGATAAATATGAAAGGTCTAAAAATTAATTTTTTTTTTCAAATATAGAGTTTCTGTTGTCCATGTAGCACAATTTAACTTAATTTCTGTCTTGCACAATCCAAATATATCGGGTGGTCAATGAGCAACGATTAAAGATGTTGCATCTAGGAAAACAACTCTTGTGATCATTGCATAACTGTTTAGAGCTTGGTTATGTATGTCTGTTACATAAAGTTCTTACTTGTGGATATGGACAGCAACCATATTGTCCTGATGGTAACAGGCAACAAGTATTGCCGTCTGGGCAATAAGTACCATCGGCGCACTGTACATATTCCACCTGTTGGTTGGATGCTATTTTTGTTACCATGGCCAACACATCTGTACCTTTCCTACAGGTAGAGGTTGACACATCACAATTGTAGCCATTCGGACAGCAGTGAGTTTTGTCAGGGCAACATACAGCCTGTGAACAAATAAAACTTGTAATAAATCGTTACATAAGAAATGTTTCCTTATATATGACAACACACACCATTAGACTAAACAACACATGCACTCAATACTATATGATAAACAACATCAACATTACAGAAATCATGAATATTGCAAAAAGAAACAAAACATCAACATAACAATAGACGGCGGAGAATTAATCTAATGAAGGAATTTTAAAATGTAGGAAGTCTAGTGACAAACAACAAATCACAAGCACCAGAAATATACTCAAGACGCGAACAAGTTTGTCAAATTATGGGACAATTATCACCAATTCTTTCCAGCAAGGATATAACACTACAGAGAAATCCGACACTCTACAGTATGATCTTCCTCTCAATGTTGAGTTACCATGCAAGATCTGAACGCTAGAAAAAAAAAGAACAATTGGAAAAACAACCTTTATTTGAATGAAATGTGTTAGACGCATGACAGTAGATAGCCTGAGAAAAAAGATCAGAAATGAACTGAGAAAAAAGCCAGGAATAATTACCACCATAGAAAGCATAAAGAGTTAATAGATACAAGTATTTGGTCTACGTGATAAAACAGAAAGACTAAAATACAACACAATGAGCCTTCAATAAATATTGTTATAACACGAGACTCAAGAATTAACTACAACAAAATATGTAAATGTGAAATATTAGAAGCGCTAGGAAACATATCAGCAGTAGAGGCCAACAGAATAGCAAAAGACTGCAAATTATATCTTTCCTCGACACTGAAAGGCAAACGAGGAAGGAAAGAAGAAAGAAGAATGTGTAACAGCATTATAGTTGGAAAGCAACACTACTGTTGAAATGACAACACATAGTAATAATGAAAACTATAATGACTTCCACATACATAATATGAATCATTTATTTTTCTTATTTAGAACATACTCACATACAATATTTGACTTTTTTTTTTTAATTAAGAAAGTACAGTAAATAGTTCTTGTAAAGTAAAGAAATTGTGAACAGAAGAAAAGACAATTTATTTTAAATATTCTTCAGGGAATAAATAATCCCATTTTATTGTTTGATAAATATGAAAGGTCTAAAAATTAATTTTTTTTTTTTCAAATATAGAGTTTCTGTTGTCCATGTAGCACAATTTAACTTAATTTCTGTCTTGCACAATCCAAATATATCGGGTGGTCAATGAGCAACGATTAAAGATGTTGCATCTAGGAAAATAACTCTTGTGATCATTGCATAACTGTTTAGAGCTTGGTTATGTATGTCTGTTACATAAAGATCTTACTTGTGGATATGGACAGCAACCATATTGTCCTGATGGTAACAGGCAACAAGTATTGCCGTCTGGGCAATAAGTACCATCGGCGCACTGTACATATTCCACCTGTTGGTTGGATGCTATTTTTGTTACCATGGCCAACACATCTGTACCTTTCCTACAGGTAGAGGTTGACACATCACAATTGTAGCCATTCGGACAGCAGTGAGTTTTGTCAGGGCAACATACAGCCTGTGAACAAATAAAACTTGTAATGAATCGTTACATAAGAAATGTTTCCTTATATATGACAACACACACCATTAGACTAAACAACACATGCACTCAATACTATATGATAAACAACATCAACAATACAGAAATCATGAATATTGCAAAAAGAAACAAAACATCAACATAACAACAGACGCGGGAAAATTAAATCTAATGAAGGAATTTTAAAATGTAGGAAGTCTAGTGACAAACAACAAATCACAAGCACCAGAAATATACTCAAGACGCCAACAAGTTTGTCAAATCATGGGACAATTATCACCACTTCTTTCCAGCAAGGATATAACACTACAGAGAAATCCGACACTCTACAGTATGATCTTCCTCTCAATGTTGAGTTACCATACAAGATCTGAACGCTAGAAAAAAAAAGAACAATTGGAAAAATAGCCTTTATTGATATGAAATGTGTTAGACGCATGACAGTAGATGACCTCAGAAAAAAGATCACAAATGAACTGAGAAAAAAGCCAGGAATAATTACCACCATAGAAAGCATAAAGAGTTAATAGATACAAGTATTTGGTCTACGTGATAAAACAGAAAGTCTAAAATACAACACAATGAGCCTTCAATAAATATTGTGATAACACGAGACTCAAGAATTAACCACAACAAAATATGTAAATGTGAAATATTAGAAGCGCTAGGAAACATATCAGCAGTAGAGGCCAACAGAATAGCAAAAGACTGCAAATTATATATTTCCTCGACACTGAAAGGCAAAGGAGGAAGGAAAGAAGGAAGAATGTGTAACAGCATTATAGTTGGAAAGCAACACTACTGTTGAAATGACAACACATAGTAATAATGAAAATTATAATGACTTCCACATACATAATATGAATCATTTATTTTTCTTATTTAGAACATACTCACATACAATATTTGACTTTTTTTTTTTATTAAGAAAGTACAGTAAATAATTCTTGTAAAGTAAAGAAATTGTGAACAGAAGAATGCAAAAAGACAATTTATTTTAAATATTCTTCAGGGAATAAATAATCCCATTTTATTGTTTGATAAATATGAAAGGTCTAAAAATTATTTTTTTTTCAAATATAGAGTTTCTGTTGTCCATGTAGCACAATTTAACTTAATTTCTGTCTTGCACAATCCAAATATATCGGGTGGTCAATGAGCAACGATTAAAGATGTTGCATCTAGGAAAACAACTCTTGTGATCATTGCATAACTGTTTAGAGCTTGGTTATGTATGTCTGTTACATAAAGTTCTTACTTGTGGATATGGACAGCAACCATATTGTCCTGATGGTAACAGGCAACAAGTATTGCCGTCTGGGCAATAAGTACCATCGGCGCACTGTACATATTCCACCTGTTGGTTGGATGCTATTTTTGTTACCATGGCCAACACATCTGTACCTTTCCTACAGGTAGAGGTTGACACATCACAATTGTAGCCATTCGGACAGCAGTGAGTTTTGTCAGGGCAACATACAGCCTGTGAACAAATAAAACTTGTAATAAATCGTTACATAAGAAATGTTTCCTTATATATGACAACACACACCATTAGACTAAACAACACATGCACTCAATACTATATGATAAACAACATCAACATTACAGAAATCATGAATATTGCAAAAAGAAACAAAACATCAACATAACAATAGACGGCGGACAATTAAATCTAATGAAGGAATTTTAAAATGTAGGAAGTCTAGTGACAAACAACAAATCACAAGCACCAGAAATATACTCAAGACGCGAACAAGTTTGTCAAATTATGGGACAATTATCACCAATTCTTTCCAGCAAGGATATAACACTACAGAGAAATCCGACACTCTACAGTATGATCTTCCTCTCAATGTTGAGTTACCATGCAAGATCTGAACGCTAGAAAAAAAAAAGAACAATTGGAAAAACAACCTTTATTTGAATGAAATGTGTTAGACGCATGACAGTAGATAGCCTGAGAAAAAAGATCAGAAATGAACTGAGAAAAAAGCCAGGAATAATTACCACCATAGAAAGCATAAAGAGTTAATAGATACAAGTATTTGGTCTACGTGATAAAACAGAAAGACTAAAATACAACACAATGAGCCTTCAATAAATATTGTTATAACACGAGACTCAAGAATTAACCACAACAAAATATGTAAATGTGAAATATTAGAAGCGCTAGGAAACATATCAGCAGTAGAGGCCAACAGAATAGCAAAAGACTGCAAATTATATCTTTCCTCGACACTGAAAGGCAAACGAGGAAGGAAAGAAGAAAGAAGAATGTGTAACAGCATTATAGTTGGAAAGCAACACTACTGTTGAAATGACAACACATAGTAATAATGAAAATTATAATGACTTCCACATACATAATATGAATCATTTATTTTTCTTATTTAGAACATACTCACATACAATATTTGACTTTTTTTTTTTTAATTAAGAAAGTACAGTAAATAGTTCTTGTAAAGTAAAGAAATTGTGAACAGAAGAATGCAAAAAGACAATTTATTTTAAATATTCTTCAGGGAATAAATAATCCAATTTTATTGTTTGATAAATATGAAAGGTCTAAAAATTAATTTTTTTTTTCAAATATAGAGTTTCTGTTGTCCATGTAGCACAATTTAACTTAATTTCTGTCTTGCACAATCCAAATATATCGGGTGGTCAATGAGCAACGATTAAAGATGTTGCATCTAGGAAAACAACTCTTGTGATCATTGCATAACTGTTTAGAGCTTGGTTATGTATGTCTGTTACATAAAGTTCTTACTTGTGGATATGGACAGCAACCATATTGTCCTGATGGTAACAGGCAACAAGTATTGCCGTCTGGGCAATAAGTACCATCGGCGCACTGTACATATTCCACCTGTGGGTTGGATGCTATTTTTGTTACCATGGCCAACACATCTGTACCTTTCCTACAGGTAGAGGTTGACACATCACAATTGTAGCCATTCGGACAGCAGTGAGTTTTGTCAGGGCAACATACAGCCTGTGAACAAATAAAACTTGTAATAAATCGTTACATAAGAAATGTTTCCTTATATATGACAACACACACCATTAGACTAAACAACACATGCACTCAATACTATATGATAAACAACATCAACATTACAGAAATCATGAATATTGCAAAAAGAAACAAAACATCAACATAACAATAGACGGCGGAGAATTAATCTAATGAAGGAATTTTAAAATGTAGGAAGTCTAGTGACAAACAACAAATCACAAGCACCAGAAATATACTCAAGACGCGAACAAGTTTGTCAAATTATGGGACAATTATCACCAATTCTTTCCAGCAAGGATATAACACTACAGAGAAATCCGACACTCTACAGTATGATCTTCCTCTCAATGTTGAGTTACCATGCAAGATCTGAACGCTAGAAAAAAAAAAGAACAATTGGAAAAACAACCTTTATTTGAATGAAATGTGTTAGACGCATGACAGTAGATAGCCTGAGAAAAAAGATCAGAAATGAACTGAGAAAAAGCCAGGAATAATTACCACCATAGAAAGCATAAAGAGTTAATAGATACAAGTATTTGGTCTACGTGATAAAACAGAAAGACTAAAATACAACACAATGAGCCTTCAATAAATATTGTTATAACACGAGACTCAAGAATTAACTACAACAAAATATGTAAATGTGAAATATTAGAAGCGCTAGGAAACATATCAGCAGTAGAGGCCAACAGAATAGCAAAAGACTGCAAATTATATCTTTCCTCGACACTGAAAGGCAAACGAGGAAGGAAAGAAGAAAGAAGAATGTGTAACAGCATTATAGTTGGAAAGCAATACTACTGTTGAAATGACAACACATAGTAATAATGAAAATTATAATGACTTCCACATACATAATATGAATCATTTATTTTTCTTATTTAGAACATACTCACATACAATATTTGACTTTTTTTTTTTTAATTAAGAAAGTACAGTAAATAGTTCTTGTAAAGTAAAGAAATTGTGAACAGAAGAAAAGACAATTTATTTTAAATATTCTTCAGGGAATAAATAATCCCATTTTATTGTTTGATAAATATGAAAGGTCTAAAAATTATTTTTTTTTTCAAATATAGAGTTTCTGTTGTCCATGTAGCACAATTTAACTTAATTTCTGTCTTGCACAATCCAAATATATCGGGTGGTCAATGAGCAACGATTAAAGATGTTGCATCTAGGAAAATAACTCTTGTGATCATTGCATAACTGTTTAGAGCTTGGTTATGTATGTCTGTTACATAAAGATCTTACTTGTGGATATGGACAGCAACCATATTGTCCTGATGGTAACAGGCAACAAGTATTGCCGTCTGGGCAATAAGTACCATCGGCGCACTGTACATATTCCACCTGTGGTTGGATGCTATTTTTGTTACCATGGCCAACACATCTGTACCTTTCCTACAGGTAGAGGTTGACACATCACAATTGTAGCCATTCGGACAGCAGTGAGTTTTGTCAGGGCAACATACAGCCTGTGAACAAATAAAACTTGTAATGAATCGTTACATAAGAAATGTTTCCTTATATATGACAACACACACCATTAGACTAAACAACACATGCACTCAATACTATATGATAAACAACATCAACAATACAGAAATCATGAATATTGCAAAAAGAAACAAAACATCAACATAACAATAGACGGCGGACAATTAAATCTAATGAAGGAATTTTAAAATGTAGGAAGTCTAGTGACAAACAACAAATCACAAGCACCAGAAATATACTCAAGACGCGAACAAGTTTGTCAAATTATGGGACAATTATCACCAATTCTTTCCAGCAAGGATATAACACTACAGAGAAATCCGACACTCTACAGTATGATCTTCCTCTCAATGTTGAGTTACCATGCAAGATCTGAACGCTAGAGAAAAAAAAGAACAATTTGAAAAACAACCTTTATTTGAATGAAATGTGTTAGACGCATGACAGTAGATAGCCTGAGAAAAAAGATCAAAAATGAACTGAGAAAAAAGCCAGGAATAATTACCACCATAGAAAGCATAAAGAGTTAATAGATACAAGTATTTGGTCTACGTGATAAAACAGAAAGACTAAAATACAACACAATGAGCCTTCAATAAATATTGTTATAACACGAGACTCAAGAATTAACCACAACAAAATATGTAAATGTGAAATATTAGAAGCGCTAGGAAACATATCAGCAGTAGAGGCCAACAGAATAGCAAAAGACTGCAAATTATATCTTTCCTCGACACTGAAAGGCAAACGAGGAAGGAAAGAAGAAAGAAGAATGTGTAACAGCATTATAGTTGGAAAGCAACACTACTGTTGAAATGACAACACATAGTAATAATGAAAATTATAATGACTTCCACATACATAATATGAATCATTTATTTTTCTTATTTAGAACATACTCACATACAATATTTGACTTTTTTTTTTTTAATTAAGAAAGTACAGTAAATAGTTCTTGTAAAGTAAAGAAATTGTGAACAGAAGAATGCAAAAAGACAATTTATTTTAAATATTCTTCTGGGAATAAATAATCCCATTTTATTGTTTGATAAATATGAAAGGTCTAAAAATTAATTTTTTTTTTCAAATATAGAGTTTCTGTTGTCCATGTAGCACAATTTAACTTAATTTCTGTCTTGCACAATCCAAATATATCGGGTGATCAATGAGCAACGATTAAAGATGTTGCATCTAGGAAAACAACTCTTGTGATCATTGCATAACTGTTTAGAGCTTGGTTATGTATGTCTGTTACATAAAGATCTTACTTGTGGATATGGACAGCAACCATATTGTCCTGATGGTAACAGGCAACAAGTATTGCCGTCTGGGCAATAAGTACCATCGGCGCACTGTACATATTCCACCTGTGGTTTGGATGCTATTTTTGTTACCATGGCCAACACATCTGTACCTTTCCTACAGGTAGAGGTTGACACATCACAATTGTAGCCATTCGGACAGCAGTGAGTTTTGTCAGGGCAACATACAGCCTGTGAACAAATAAAACTTGTAATAAATCGTTACATAAGAAATGTTTCCTTATATATGACAACACACACCATTAGACTAAACAACACATGCACTCAATACTATATGAGAAACAACATCAACAATACAGAAATCATGAATATTGCAAAAAGAAACAAAACATCAACATAACAATAGACGGCGGACAATTAAATCTAATGAAGGAATTTTAAAATGTAGGAAGTCTAGTGACAAACAACAATTCACAAGCACCAGAAATATACTCAAGACGCGAACAAGTTTGTCAAATCATGGGACAATTATCACCACTTCTTTCCAGCAAGGATATAACACTACAGAGAAATCCGACACTCTACAGTATGATCTTCCTCTCAATGTTGAGTTACCATACAAGATCTGAACGCTAGGAAAAAAAAAAGAACATTTGGAAAAATAACCTTTATTGATATGAAATGTGTTAGACGCATGACAGTAGATAGCCTGAGAAAAAGATCAGAAATGAACTGAGAAAAAAGCCAGGAATAATTACCACCATAGAAAGCATAAAGAGTTAATAGATACAAGTATTTGGTCTACGTGATAAAACAGAAAGACTAAAACACAACACAATGAGCCTTCAATAAATATTGTGATAACACGAGACTCAAGAATTAACCACAACAAAATATGTAAATGTGAAATATTAGAAGCGCTAGGAAACATATCAGCAGTAGAGGCCAACAGAATAGCAAAAGACTGCAAATTATATCTTTCCTCGACACTGAAAGGCAAAGGAGGAAGGAAAGAAGAAAGAAGAATGTGTAACAACATTATAGTTGGAAAGCAACACTACTGTTGAAATGACAACACATAGTAATAATGAAAATTATGATGACTTCCACATACATAATGTGAATCATTTATCTTTCTTATTTAGAACATACTCACATACAATATTTGACATTTTTTTTTTTTATTAAGAAAGTACAGTAAATAGTTCTTGTAAAGTAAAGAAACTGTGAACAGAAGAATACAAAAAGACAATTTATTTTAAATATTCTTCAGGGAATAAATAATCCAATTTTATTGTTTGATAAATATGAAAGGTTTTAAAATTGAATATTTTTTTTTCAAATATAGCGTTTCTGTGGTCCATGTAGCACAATTTAACTTAATTTCTGTCTTGCACAATGCAAATATATCGGGTGATCAATGAGCAACGATTAAAGAGGTTGCATCTAGGAAAACAACTCTTGTGATCATTGCATAACTGTTTAGAGCTTGGTTATGTATGTCTGTTACATAAAGTTCTTACTTGTGGATATGGACAGCAACCATATTGTCCTGATGGTAACAGGCAACAAGTATTGCCGTCTGGGCAATAAGTACCATCGGCGCACTGTACATATTCCACCTGTTGGTTGGATGCTATTTTTGTTACCATGGCCAACACATCTGTACCTTTCCTACAGGTAGAGGTTGATACATCACAATTGTAGCCATTCGGACAGCAGTGACTTTTGTCAGGGCAACAGACAGCCTTGAATTGAAATGCAATAAATCTGTGAGAGATCATTTACAATCATCATCAGCATCATCGTTCACTTTCAAACTTACATATTTCCCCAGAAGCACAATATCATACACCATGAAAGCTTCCAGTTAAATGTAAAATAAAAGCCATATTTCTTTAATCTAAAGTTAAACATGCCACATTGGCAACCCTACCTAGCCTTTTGACAGTTAAGATGGACTGAATAATGTTTGAATTCCAGGGAAAATGTACAAATATTAAGTCTTGTGTGTGTATGTGTGTGTGCGCATGTTTTTGCGTGCGTGTGTGTGAAACTGACAAGTTTTTATATTTTCCAAATTATTTCTTACATAATACGTTTTGAATGGCCATCAAACCATTTTAAAGAAATTAGAATCAGAATAGCTAAAGCAGCAATGTCTTTCAGAAGCCTTGAAAAGTTGTGGAAATCAAAACTCATCAGCATAAACACAAACTTAGACTTTTCAAATCAAATGTACTATCAACCGTATTCGTGTAAAAGCTGGAAAATAACAAGAGATGTAGAAACAAGGTTGAACGCACTCGAAAATAAATGCCTAAGGAAAATACTTAGAATAGCGTGGAACGAATTCAAAACAAACGAGGAAATTAGAGAAATCGCCAATCAACCACTAATATCTTCAGTAATAAAGAAAAGACGATGGTCATATGTTGGACATGTGATGAGAAGAGATAATAACCGAATAGCAAAGCAAGCCCTCATGTGGGAAACAACAGGTAAGAGAAAAAGAGGAAGACCCAGAGAGACATTGAGAACAGCAGGAATCGGCTCCCTCAATGAGATAGAGCTGCTTGCACAGAACAGAGACAAATGGCGAGATTTGATAACATATCTTTAAAAGAATTGAAAACTGCTTGAACAAAAATTCAGATAAGAGAAGGAATATCTTAATCTACGCCCTATGGGCCGGCTACGGCTCGAAAGGTCAATAGATAGATAGAATCATCTGTTGAATATATGGTCATAGAAACTCCCAACTGCGAAGAATTTCTGACCAAGAAAAACATGGCTTTGAGCTCTCAGCCACTGCGTCACTGAAAATGTTTACCAGACAGAGACTTTCTGCGGAGAAATAGCGCAGCGATCATTAAACAACCCATGAATGTTGTTTGATAACATTGAAAGACTAATGTCACTACAAGCATGCTCTCGCTACGACAAACACAAGACGGGAACCTTTAATATCTCATATTCTCATAACGTGCCAGCTGAATTCCTTATCACACTTATTTCTTTTTTAAACATATATATATATTGATCTTTCTAGCCGAAGATGGCACGTTGGGCAGAAATTCGAGTGTTAACCACTCAATGTTTGAGAAATACGCGTCAAGTCACATGTCCTTTGCATAACGTTCCATTCAACACAATCCGGCTGTAAGAATCTCTGTCTCTAGCCTGATCTCCCACTGCTGCTGTTATGTCGAAGTTCAAAGTCTCCTTAATGTTCTGAAGACTTCTTCTTGGTCTGTCCCTGATGCGTCCGTCGCCCAGGAACCATGCTTTCCGTTCTATTTCTTTCTAGCTCGCTGTGTCTTTTAACGTAGATATAGTAGCCGTTCTCAGCAGTCTGTAACCAATGGTTTGCCGCTGCTTTCTGATTGCTCCTGAACATTTTAAACCATAGGTCCCGACTATTTCCTGAGCCCGATACCAGGTTGTTCTAGTTCCTGTCTTCGATACCATTTTCGACTGAGTCGATCTTCAACTCTTTCTGCCAGCAGCTGTGTGTACTATAAAGGGAGACTTCATTCCTCAACTTGTCCTACATAGTTTAGCTGGCCCGCCAAAGCCGTTGCCACGTGGGGAGGGGTGTGGCTTGAACAATACTACATTATGATATTTATAATTGTCAGCAAAAAACCTACCCACGCCGTGGTATAACAGGGCTAATACCCAGATAGACCAGAACTTAAGACTTGTTCCTGTATACTCTTGTGCTGGAATTGAACCCGCTGATCGTAACGATCAATTTTTTCTGATTGTTCTGGTTCCCCCAGAAACAACGGAACTCTTCTTGTTATTTCCTGCATCTGCAGACTGTTACCTAACTTCTCCACCATCTTCTGCATAGCTTGTCACATATACCCCTCTTGGGTCATTCCTTCCATTTTGTCTACGTTTCTAATCTACTTACTGCTGTCTCTTTCTATCCCTTTTTATCTTCTACCCTATCTAATCATTGTTGTATATCCTAACAACACAACAGAACAACAACCCTTTATCTCACCCCTCATTTTTGGGGCCCTTCACACTATGTTCCTATCGCTATACTTTTCAATCACTCTTGTACATTATAAAATCAATCATTGGAACATTTGCTCTTAACATGTTGAAAATGTTCAATTTTAGTTGTACAATCACTCCGTCTACATCATATTATTCATTACCACTACATACTTCACAAATCAATTTATATCCCAGCCATGTGTGTCAAATATCTTATAATTCTACTCCTTTCTTCCTATTCTACTCCCTCTTCCCAAATTCAATATCTGTTTCTCCTATGCTATCTAAAAAAACTACCTGACACACACGACTGTGATATTTCTCCAAATGGTTACACCTCTTTCCTTTATTTTCTGTTTTTAACCTGTGGAGAGAACAATATCAACGTCACACACTCCTTTCACTCTCTAATAAATTTACACAAATTCTTTACACATAATTTTCATCCCCTAATTATTATCCTGACTTGCACTTAATTAATCTAACCGCACTTTCTAGATGATCATTAGAAATTGTTGCCGCTTCGCTGCCACTGTACTCTGCCTGTAGCTGACCAAGCGCAGGTCACAGCCCGAATATAACAGGCCTAATACCCAGATAGACCAGAACTTAAGACAGAACACTTGTTCCCCTATGCTCTTGTGCTGGACTTGAACCCGCTGATCGTAACGATTGGCGTTTGACCTCACGCTGCAGGCACTCAGATTGCCTGGAGGTGTCTTGCCCGGGACAGTACGTCGTGACCCGTATCAACCCCAGACCAAGTGTGATGGACTGGCCTCGGAAATTATATAGCCGGTGATCTGCTTTCTGCTTGCCTGGTGCTGACTCAGTATCGCCCGGACACCCCCTTGTCCGTCGGTCGTGATCGTCTTCCTTGGTACTTCGCGCTATTTCGTGTAGACAGTTGTGTTTCTACTAGCTGGCGTGCTAGCCTCTCCCAGTGTCGTTCTTCGCTAGGCCCAGACAGATACAGCTAGCATACGAGGAATTACTCAACGAACACTAAGTAAATTATACCTGAGGTTTAATTTCAAAACGTCAACCTCACACAAGTTGACAATTACAACTACAATCGCAGGTTGGCGGCCTTCCAAATGTAGAAAGAGAATTGCGCACCAAAGGAGGTAGAGGCAAAATTGGTGCAATACAGTGCACATAAAGAGAGAAGTGACGTGGAAAATAGATGACGTAGTAAAAATGGGATGACGTAGTTTGCTGGACGGTTGGAAAGGAGAGCAGAATATAATTCAGTTAGAGATCGGCAGCCGCAGAGAGCAGTTGGAAAATTGAGAGTCATGTAAATCAAGAACGACAGTAGAAGCCTATAAGCAGAGAACAGTTGGGATACAAGCCCAAGAGGACAGCTTGAGATAAAAGGAGGAACAAGCAGAGAGCAACAGACAATTAAGGAACTGGTCTAACAGAAGTAACGGAACCAGCAACATCCATAGATAGAGTAGGGAGGGCCGTTTGATGGGGAACGGTCCAACTTAAATTAGTTGACAACCAGCAATAGAGTAGGGAGGGCCGTTCGATGGGGAACGGTTCTACATAAGCGAGTGACAAAAGCATGAAATGGAAGCCCAATGAGATAGCTTGAGATAAAAAGTGGAACAAGCAAAGAACGGCTGAACAGTTAGTAATAGCAACAATTGGAATTCTGACAAGGAGAGGCCAGTAGGCAACAGCAATAGATAGAGGAGGGAGGGCCGTTCGATGGGGAACCGTTCTACAAAAGTTTGTGTCGAACATGAATAGGAAGATTAGAATAGAATAAATAATAACATAATAGAGAATTAAATGAGAGAAATTGAATAGATAAACAACAATTGTCATGACAGAAGATATGAGAAAAAAAGAAATAAAGGCAGCCGATCAATGGTCAATGTGTTATCGATGTGTTGTTAATTGTTGTTATGTATAACACGCAGAAAAGTCTCTCAAGTTGGTCGTAAGGGACGAACGGAACAAGCTGTTGAGAAAAAAAGTCACACATAAAGTTCAGTCTCTCACCAAGTTCAGTCTCTCAATAAAGTCACGAGATGGTATACACGCACAAGTGTAAGTAGCAGGCACACGCAGAGGTGGTCTCAAAGGTGACGACAAAGGTACGTCATACATAATAAATGATACATCGTACATTAATAATATTATAGAGAATGAAAGGAGAGAAACTGAATAGATAAACAACAATTGTCATGACAGAAGATGTGAGAAAAGAAGAAATAAAGGCAGCCGATCAACGGTCATGTGTTATAGATGTGTTGTTAACTGTTGTTATGTATAACACGCAGAAAAGTCTCTCAGGTTGGTCGCAAGGGACGAACGGAACAAGCTCTTGAGAAAGAAAGGCAAACACATAAAGTTCAGCCTCTCAATAAAGTCACGAGAGTGTATACACGCACAAGTGTAAGTAGCAGGCACACGCAAAGTTGGTCTCAAAAGGTGATGACAAAGGTACGTCATACATAATACATAATACATAATACATGATACATCGTACATCATATAAAAGTTTAAAGGAGGGGTCACACACACAGTGCCAGCTATTCACCCAGCATACCCCTGTGTTATCTACAGCGCTGCAGTAGGCTACTGCCACGCTCTCTTTCTCCACACCACCTATGTCTCTCCGACCTTACTCTGAATAATAGTTATCGTGAATTTCCCACTATTTCACCTCAGCAGCCCACGGCTGACTCGTAAGTTGGCGTTATTGACCACGCTCAACCTTTCCTACCCTGTTGTGTTTTGGAGCGTCATACTCCGTAATCGTGCCCCTTACTGGTGGACAGGAACGCTGCGAATCTCTCTCGCATGGTGCCACTTAATTAGTTCGTTGCTGCCACATGCAGAACTTCACTCTAACTTCATACTCCTGATGAAGTTTACACTTGGTGAACTGTATGTCACGGATTCTTACTGGAATTTACTCGTTGCTGCCACATGCAGAACTTCACTCTAACTTCATACTCCTGATGAAGTTTACACTTGGTGAACTGTATGTCACGGATTCTTACTGGAATTTACTCGTTGCTGCCACATGCAGAACTTCACTCTAACTTCATACTCCTGATGAAGTTTACACTTTGTGAACTGTATGTCACGGATTCTTACTGGAATTTACTCGTTGCTGCCACATGCAGAACTTCACTCTAACTTCATACTCCTGATGAAGTTTACACTTTGTGAACTGTATGTCACGGATTCTTACTGGAATTTACTCGTTGCTGCCACATGCAGAACTTCACTCTAACTTCATACTCCTGATGAAGTTTACACTTTGTGAACTGTATGTCACGGATTCTTACTGGAATTTACTCGTTGCTGCCACATGCAGAACTTCACTCTAACTTCATACTCCTGATGAAGTTTACACTTTGTGAACTGTATGTCACGGATTCTTACTGGAATTTACTCGTTGCTGCCACATGCAGAACTTCACTCTAACTTCATACTCCTGATGAAGTTTACACTTTGTGAACTGTATGTCACGGATTCTTACTGGAATTTACTCGTTGCTGCCACATGCAGAACTTCACTCTAACTTCATACTCCTGATGAAGTTTACACTTGGTGAACTGTATGTCACGGATTCTTACTGGAATTTACTCGTTGCTGCCACATGCAGAACTTCACTCTAACTTCATACTCCTGATGAAGTTTACACTTTGTGAACTGTATGTCACGGATTCTTACTGGAATTTACTCGTTGCTGCCACATGCAGAACTTCACTCTAACTTCATACTCCTGATGAAGTTTACACTTGGTGAACTGTATGTCACGGATTCTTACTGGAATTTACTCGTTGCTGCCACATGCAGAACTTCACTCTAACTTCATACTCCTGATGAAGTTTACACTTGGTGAACTGTATGTCACGGATTCTTACTGGAATTTACTCGTTGCTGCCACATGCAGAACTTCACTCTAACTTCATACTCCTGATGAAGTTTACACTTTGTGAACTGTATGTCACGGATTCTTACTGGAATTTACTCGTTGCTGCCACATGCAGAACTTCACTCTAATTTCATACTCCTGATGAAGTTTACACTTGGTGAACTGTATGTCACGGATTCTTACTGGAATTTACTCGTTGCTGCCACATGCAGAACTTCACTCTAACTTCATACTCCTGATGAAGTTTACACTTTGTGAACTGTATGTCACGGATTCTTACTGGAATTTACTCGTTGCTGCCACATGCAGAACTTCACTCTAACTTCATACTCCTGATGAAGTTTACACTTGGTGAACTGTATGTCACGGATTCTTACTGGAATTTACTCGTTGCTGCCACATGCAGAACTTCACTCTAACTTCATACTCCTGATGAAGTTTACACTTGGTGAACTGTATGTCACGGATTCTTACTGGAATTTACTCGTTGCTGCCACATGCAGAACTTCACTCTAACTTCATACTCCTGATGAAGTTTACACTTGGTGAACTGTATGTCACGGATTCTTACTGGAATTTACTCGTTGCTGCCACATGCAGAACTTCACTCTAACTTCATACTCCTGATGAAGTTTACACTTGGTGAACTGTATGTCACGGATTCTTACTGGAATTTACTCGTTGCTGCCACATGCAGAACTTCACTCTAACTTCATACTCCTGATGAAGTTTACACTTGGTGAACTGTATGTCACGGATTCTTACTGGAATTTACTCGTTGCTGCCACATGCAGAACTTCACTCTAACTTCATACTCCTGATGAAGTTTACACTTGGTGAACTGTATGTCACGGATTCTTACTGGAATTTACTCGTTGCTGCCACATGCAGAACTTCACTCTAACTTCATACTCCTGATGAAGTTTACACTTGGTGAACTGTATGTCACGGATTCTTACTGGAATTTACTCGTTGCTGCCACATGCAGAACTTCACTCTAACTTCATACTCCTGATGAAGTTTACACTTGGTGAACTGTATGTCACGGATTCTTACTGGAATTTACTCGTTGCTGCCACATGCAGAACTTCACTCTAACTTCATACTCCTGATGAAGTTTACACTTGGTGAACTGTATGTCACGGATTCTTACTGGAATTTACTCGTTGCTGCCACATGCAGAACTTCACTCTAACTTCATACTCCTGATGAAGTTTACACTTGGTGAACTGTATGTCACGGATTCTTACTGGAATTTACTCGTTGCTGCCACATGCAGAACTTCACTCTAACTTCATACTCCTGATGAAGTTTACACTTGGTGAACTGTATGTCACGGATTCTTACTGGAATTTACTCGTTGCTGCCACATGCAGAACTTCACTCTAACTTCATACTCCTGATGAAGTTTACACTTGGTGAACTGTATGTCACGGATTCTTACTGGAATTTACTCGTTGCTGCCACATGCAGAACTTCACTCTAATTTCATACTCCTGATGAAGTTTACACTTGGTGAACTGTATGTCACGGATTCTTACTGGAATTTACTCGTTGCTGCCACATGCAGAACTTCACTCTAACTTCATACTCCTGATGAAGTTTACACTTGGTGAACTGTATGTCACGGATTCTTACTGGAATTTACTCGTTGCTGCCACATGCAGAACTTCACTCTAACTTCATACTCCTGATGAAGTTTACACTTGGTGAACCATATGTCACGGATTCTTACTGGAATTTACTCGTTGCTGCCACATGCAGAACTTCACTCTAACTTCATACTCCTGATGAAGTTTACACTTGGTGAACTGTATGTCACGGATTCTTACTGGAATTTGCTCGTTGCTGCCACATGCAGAACTTCACTCTAACTTCATACTCCTGATGAAGTTTACACTTGGTGAACTGTATGTCACGGATTCTTACTGGAATTTACTCGTTGCTGCCACATGCAGAACTTCACTCTAACTTCATACTCCTGATGAAGTTTACACTTGGTGAACTGTATGTCACGGATTCTTACTGGAATTTACTCGTTGCTGCCACATGCAGAACTTCACTCTAACTTCATACTCCTGATGAAGTTTACACTTGGTGAACTGTATGTCACGGATTCTTACTGGAATTTACTCGTTGCTGCCACATGCAGAACTTCACTCTAACTTCATACTCCTGATGAAGTTTACACTTGGTGAACCATATGTCACGGATTCTTACTGGAATTTACTCGTTGCTGCCACATGCAGAACTTCACTCTAACTTCATACTCCTGATGAAGTTTACACTTGGTGAACTGTATGTCACGGATTCTTACTGGAATTTACTCGTTGCTGCCACATGCAGAACTTCACTCTAACTTCATACTCCTGATGAAGTTTACACTTGGTGAACCATATGTCACGGATTCTTACTGGAATTTGTTTGTTGCTGCCACATGCAGAACTTCACTCTAACTTCATACTCCTGATGAAGTTTACACTTGGTGAACCATATGTCACGGATTCTTACTGGAATTTGTTTGTTGCTGCCACATGCAGAACTTCACTCTAACTTCATACTCCTGATGAAGTTTACACTTGGTGAACTGTATGTCACGGATTCTTACTGGAATTTACTCGTTGCTGCCACATGCAGAACTTCACTCTAACTTCATACTCCTGATGAAGTTTACACTTGGTGAACCATATGTCACGGATTCTTACTGGAATTTGTTTGTTGCTGCCACATGCAGAACTTCACTCTAACTTCATACTCCTGATGAAGTTTACACTTGGTGAACTGTATGTCACGGATTCTTACTGGAATTTACTCGTTGCTGCCACATGCAGAACTTCACTCTAACTTCATACTCCTGATGAAGTTTACACTTGGTGAACCATATGTCACGGATTCTTACTGGAATTTGTTTGTTGCTGCCACATGCAGAACTTCACTCTAACTTCATACTCCTGATGAAGTTTACACTTGGTGAACTGTATGTCACGGATTCTTACTGAAATTTACTCGTTGCTGCCACATGCAGAACTTCACTCTAACTTCATACTCCTGATGAAGTTTACACTTGGTGAACTGTATGTCACGGATTCTTACTGGAATTTACTCGTTGCTGCCACATGCAGAACTTCACTCTAACTTCATACTCCTGATGAAGTTTACACTTGGTGAACTGTATGTCACGGATTCTTACTGGAATTTACTCGTTGCTGCCACATGCAGAACTTCACTCTAACTTCATACTCCTGATGAAGTTTACACTTGGTGAACTGTATGTCACGGATTCTTACTGGAATTTACTCGTTGCTGCCACATGCAGAACTTCACTCTAACTTCATACTCCTGATGAAGTTTACACTTGGTGAACCATATGTCACGGATTCTTACTGGAATTTACTCGTTGCTGCCACATGCAGAACTTCACTCTAACTTCATACTCCTGATGAAGTTTACACTTGGTGAACTGTATGTCACGGATTCTTACTGGAATTTACTCGTTGCTGCCACATGCAGAACTTCACTCTAACTTCATACTCCTGATGAAGTTTACACTTGGTGAACTGTATGTCACGGATTCTTACTGGAATTTACTCGTTGCTGCCACATGCAGAACTTCACTCTAACTTCATACTCCTGATGAAGTTTACACTTGGTGAACTGTATGTCACGGATTCTTACTGGAATTTACTCGTTGCTGCCACATGCAGAACTTCACTCTAACTTCATACTCCTGATGAAGTTTACACTTGGTGAACTGTATGTCACGGATTCTTACTGGAATTTACTCGTTGCTGCCACATGCAGAACTTCACTCTAACTTCATACTCCTGATGAAGTTTACACTTGGTGAACCATATGTCACGGATTCTTACTGGAATTTACTCGTTGCTGCCACATGCAGAACTTCACTCTAACTTCATACTCCTGATGAAGTTTACACTTGGTGAACCATATGTCACGGATTCTTACTGGAATTTACTCGTTGCTGCCACATGCAGAACTTCACTCTAACTTCATACTCCTGATGAAGTTTACACTTGGTGAACTGTATGTCACGGATTCTTACTGGAATTTACTCGTTGCTGCCACATGCAGAACTTCACTCTAACTTCATACTCCTGATGAAGTTTACACTTGGTGAACTGTATGTCACGGATTCTTACTGGAATTTACTCGTTGCTGCCACATGCAGAACTTCACTCTAACTTCATACTCCTGATGAAGTTTACACTTGGTGAACTGTATGTCACGGATTCTTACTGGAATTTACTCGTTGCTGTCACATGCAGAACTTCACTCTAACTTCATACTCCTGATGAAGTTTACACTTTGTGAACCATATGTCACGGATTCTTACTGGAATTTACTCGTTGCTGCCACATGCAGAACTTCACTCTAACTTCATACTCCTGATGAAGTTTACACTTGGTGAACCATATGTCACGGATTCTTACTGAATTTACTCGTTGCTGCCACATGCAGAACTTCACTCTAACTTCATACTCCTGATGAAGTTTACACTTTGTGAACTGTATGTCACGGATTCTTACTGGAATTTACTCGTTGCTGCCACATGCAGAACTTCACTCTAATTTCATACTCCGATGAAGTTTACACTTCGTGAACTGTATGTCACGGATTCTAACTGGAATTTACTCGTTGCTGCCACATGCAGAACTTCACTCTAATTTCATACTCCTGATGAAGTTTACACTTGGTGAACTGTATGTCACGGATTCTTACTGGAATTTACTCGTTGCTGCCACATGCAGAACTTCACTCTAACTTCATACTCCTGATGAAGTTTACACTTTGTGAACTGTATGTCACGGATTCTTACTGGAATTTACTCGTTGCTGCACATGCAGAACTTCACTCTAATTTCATACTCCTGATGAAGTTTACACTTGGTGAACTGTATGTCACGGATTCTTACTGGAATTTACTCGTTGCTGCCACATGCAGAACTTCACTCTAACTTCATACTCCTGATGAAGTTTACACTTTGTGAACTGTATGTCACGGATTCTTACTGGAATTTACTCGTTGCTGTCACATGCAGAACTTCACTCTAACTTCATACTCCTGATGAAGTTTACACTTGGTGAACCATATGTCACGGATTCTTACTGGAATTTACTCGTTGCTGTCACATGCAGAACTTCACTCTAATTTCATACTCCTGATGAAGTTTACACTTTGTGAACTGTATGTCACGGATTCTTACTGGAATTTACTCGTTGCTGCCACATGCAGAACTTCACTCTAACTTCATACTCCTGATGAAGTTTACACTTTGTGAACTGTATGTCACGGATTCTTACTGGAATTTACTCGTTGCTGCCACATGCAGAACTTCACTCTAACTTCATACTCCTGATGAAGTTTACACTTGGTGAACCATATGTCACGGATTCTTACTGGAATTTACTCGTTGCTGTCACATGCAGAACTTCACTCTAATTTCATACTCCTGATGAAGTTTACACTTTGTGAACTGTATGTCACGGATTCTTACTGGAATTTACTCGTTGCTGCCACATGCAGAACTTCACTCTAACTTCATACTCCTGATGAAGTTTACACTTGGTGAACCATATGTCACGGATTCTTACTGGAATTTACTCGTTGCTGCCACATGCAGAACTTCACTCTAACTTCATACTCCTGATGAAGTTTACACTTTGTGAACTGTATGTCACGGATTCTTACTGGAATTTACTCGTTGCTGCCACATGCAGAACTTCACTCTAATTTCATACTCCTGATGAAGTTTACACTTGGTGAACTGTATGTCACGGATTCTTACTGGAATTTACTCGTTGCTGCCACATGCAGAACTTCACTCTAACTTCATACTCCTGATGAAGTTTACACTTGGTGAACCATATGTCACGGATTCTTACTGGAATTTACTCGTTGCTGTCACATGCAGAACTTCACTCTAATTTCATACTCCTGATGAAGTTTACACTTTGTGAACTGTATGTCACGGATTCTTACTGGAATTTACTCGTTGCTGCCACATGCAGAACTTCACTCTAACTTCATACTCCTGATGAAGTTTACACTTGGTGAACCATATGTCACGGATTCTTACTGGAATTTACTCGTTGCTGCCACATGCAGAACTTCACTCTAACTTCATACTCCTGATGAAGTTTACACTTTGTGAACTGTATGTCACGGATTCTTACTGGAATTTACTCGTTGCTGCCACATGCAGAACTTCACTCTAATTTCATACTCCTGATGAAGTTTACACTTGGTGAACCATATGTCACGGATTCTTACTGGAATTTACTCGTTGCTGCCACATGCAGAACTTCACTCTAACTTCATACTCCTGATGAAGTTTACACTTGGTGAACTGTATGTCACGGATTCTTACTGAATTTACTCGTTGCTGCCACATGCAGAACTTCACTCTAACTTCATACTCCTGATGAAGTTTACACTTGGTGAACCATATGTCACGGATTCTTACTGGAATTTACTCGTTGCTGCCACATGCAGAACTTCACTCTAACTTCATACTCCTGATGAAGTTTACACTTGGTGGACTGTATGTCACGGATTCTTACTGGAATTTACTCGTTGCTGCCACATGCAGAACTTCACTCTAACTTCATACTCCTGATGAAGTTTACACTTGGTGAACTGTATGTCACGGATTCTTACTGGAATTTACTCGTTGCTGCCACATGCAGAACTTCACTCTAACTTCATACTCCTGATGAAGTTTACACTTGGTGAACTGTATGTCACGGATTCTTACTGGAATTTACTCGTTGCTGCCACATGCAGAACTTCACTCTAACTTCATACTCCTGATGAAGTTTACACTTGGTGAACCATATGTCACGGATTCTTACTGGAATTTACTCGTTGCTGCCACATGCAGAACTTCACTCTAACTTCATACTCCTGATGAAGTTTACACTTGGTGAACTGTATGTCACGGATTCTTACTGGAATTTACTCGTTGCTGCCACATGCAGAACTTCACTCTAACTTCATACTCCTGATGAAGTTTACACTTGGTGAACTGTATGTCACGGATTCTTACTGGAATTTACTCGTTGCTGCCACATGCAGAACTTCACTCTAATTTCATACTCCTGATGAAGTTTACACTTGGTGAACTGTATGTCACGGATTCTTACTGGAATTTACTCGTTGCTGCCACATGCAGAACTTCACTCTAACTTCATACTCCTGATGAAGTTTACACTTTGTGAACTGTATGTCACGGATTCTTACTGGAATTTACTCGTTGCTGCCACATGCAGAACTTCACTCTATTTCATACTCCTGATGAAGTTTACACTTTGTGAACTGTATGTCACGGATTCTTACTGGAATTTACTCGTTGCTGCCACATGCAGAACTTCACTCTAATTTCATACTCCTGATGAAGTTTACACTTTGTGAACTGTATGTCACGGATTCTTACTGGAATTTACTCGTTGCTGCCACATGCAGAACTTCACTCTAACTTCATACTCCTTATGAAGTTTGCACTTGGTGAACCATATGTCACGGATCCTTACTGGAATTTGCTCGTTGCTGCCACATGCAGAACTTCACTCAAACTTCATACTCCAGATGAAGCCTACTTGGTAATACAATATTATGGGTTATCACTTAAATTGTTCGTTGCTGCCACATGCAGAACTTCACTCTAACTTCATACTCCTGATGAAGTTTACTCTTTGTGAATTCTAGGTCACGGATTCTTATTGGAAAATGTTCGTTGCTGCCACTTGCAGAACTACACTCTAACTTCATACTCTTGATGAAAGTTTATACTTGGTGAACCCTATGTCACGGATTCTTACTGGAATTTGTTTGTTGCTGCCACATGCATAACTACACTCTAACTTCATACTCCTGATGAAGTCTAAACTTTGTGAACTCTATGTCACGGATTGTCTCCGAACTTATCGTTGCTGCTGATACTCCTAATGAAGCCTAAACTTTGTGAAAACTCCTTCACGGCTCAACACTTAACTGTTCGTTGTTGCTAACTGCACAACTACCTTCTAAATTCATGCACCTAATGAAGCCTAAACTTTGTAACACTATGTCACGGGCTATCATTGAAATTGTTCGTTGATGCCAACTGCAGAACTATCCTCTAACTTCATGCTCCTAATTAAGCCTAACTTTGTGAAACTCCTTCACGCTCAACACTTAACTGTTCGTTGTTGCTAACTGCACAACTACCTTCTAACTTCATGTTACAGATGAAACCTACTCTGTGAAACTATCTCACTGACTGTCATTGAAATGGTTGCTGCTGATAACTCCCATAACTATCCTATAAATCACCCTAACATACGTTCCACTTATCCCTGCTCCAGGAATACGGTCCGTTCCATGCAGTTACTACGCACCAACTGCATGGAACTTCCACTTTGTTGTGTACTAACATTCTGCTCACGGTACCGTTTGGAACACACACAAAAACACACAACCGTCCGCATAGAGCCCTCTTCAATCTCGAAATGAATGTTCCTAACTCACCCTTTGTCTAACCTTCTGTCCTTCAACCAATCACTCCCGTTTTACACTTTTGCCTCGTTCCTGATTGTGTTTCACGTTTCCTGTGAGTCACGATGTGTCTATCCTCCTTACTTTTACTCACTTTTTCCCGTGGGCTCAATGATTCTCTCTTAGTTAACTTTTCTCATTTCCCCACGATTTCTCCTATCTCACTCCCATCTTATCGTACACTCTTTAATCACTGCTACAGTGGATTCCAGGCCGTGTTACGGAGTTCGTGCATGTTCGTGGGAAGGATTCTCTTTGTATTTTCCTGAGATTCTCGAGGGAGATATCGGAGCACCCTTGGATTCGTTTGGTGTGCAGTGATATGATCCTAACAACAACATTCATTTATATTTTTATATATCTCCTATTTATTGATACTTATATCTCCTATTTATTGATACTTACATCTCCTATTTATTGATACTTATATCTCCTATTTATTGATACTTATATCTCCTATTTATTGATACTAATATCTCCTATTTATTGATACTTATATCTCCAGAGATGTAGAGTCAGTTTTAACATAATGGATGTAAATCATGGACAATAGGACACCAGACAAGAAAATCACTGGAGTCTGTAGAAATGTGGTTTTACAGAGAGGAATGTTGAGAATACCATGAACAGCTGGGAAGAGTAATGAAAACGTTCTGAAAGAGGCCAAAGTAAAAAGAGAGCTAATTTCCAATATTGGGAAGAAACAATCATCATTTTTTTGGCCATATAATAATAAGAAAACGGCTGGAATATATTGTAACAACTGGGGAAATTGAGGGACGAAGAGATAGAGGGAAACAAAGAGAAAAGATACCTGACAGCTTAAGAGAATGGCTTGGCGAAAGGTAGCAATAGAAATGATAAAGAACTGTCGTGATAGAAAGTTGTGGAGAGACATGATCACCTATGCCAGCAGGCCCGGTACCTGATGATGATGATGATATCTCCCTTAATTATATTATTTTTTTCCCCAAGCATTTCTCTTCCCCTCATTCACAACTCTAACTCGAACGGTCTTTTTTCGTACGTTAAGCGGTACTACCTCAGCACACCGGTTGTAAGAGATAGTTCTGTTCTCTCGATCCATGATCACCAAACAGTCATTCAAAGATAATGTTAATTAATAATGTTATTTTCTATATTTTATAGATTTGTCTTTGTCCTTGTATATATATATATATATATATATATATATATATATATAATATTATATATATATATATATATATATGTAAAATTGGAAGAAAATACTCAAAATCCACAAGTGGATATCAAAGCTGAAGGAATAGACCTGGAGACAGTTCAGAACTACATCTACCTTAAACATACTATAACCAATGATGGAAAATGTACAACTGAAATAAACAAAAGAATAGGAATGGCAAAAAGTAATTTTAATGTCCTGAAGAACATACTAACATCAAAACAAATAACACCATGGCTAAAACTAAGAATAGCAACTTGTTATGTCTTCTCAAGACTCCTATATGATGCAGAAACATGGCCATTAGACAAGAAAACAGAACAGAGAATTGAAACCTTTGAAATGTGGATATATAGAAGAATAGGTAGAATTGGATGGAAGGAAAATAAAAAAAAAACGATGAAGTATTAAAACAACTAAAAATGAAAAGAGAACTAATAAACACAATTCAAACAAGACAAATGCGATTTTTTGGGTCATGTTAAAAGACACAACAGCCTACTAAAAGTAATCCTAAAGGGGAAAATACAAGGTAAAAGAGGCAAAGACAGACCAAGACTAACATGGACGAGTAACATCAAAAGATGGACAAACCAGCCTATGACAACCTACACCATCAAAGCAAGAGACAGAGCAGAATAGCGCTTCATGGTAGCCAACGTTCGTTGCGGAGATGGCACTCGATGACGTTGTTGATGAAAATTGGATCATTTGCTTTATTTTTATTCAATTTTATTTACTACATGTCTTCTATTCTCACTATGAATGCGTAAAAACAAAATGCGCCTGTAAAAGAAAAATAACGATATTGGTCTACAATAAGATTAATAAAAATCTTAATGATTGTTTTTATGTGGAATTGACACAATACTTGCTAAAAATTGAACAATTTATTGGGGTAAAATGAATTACACTTTTCTTGTTAAGTTGCTTTTTAGTTATTGTTTTCTTTGTTTATATTGTAAGTCTGACCTTACTTCATTTGTAAAAAGTTTTAGATAACGAGGTCCACAAAATGTGTTTGTTGTGAACTGTTTTAGATAACGAGGTCCACAACATGTGTTTGTTGTGAACTGTTTTAGATAACGAGGTCCACAAAATGTGTTTGTTGTGAACTGTTTTAGATAACGAGGTCCACAACATGTGTTTGTTGTGAACTGTTTTAGATAACGAGGTCCACAAAATGTGTTTGTTGTGAACTGTTTTAGATAACGACGTTCACAAAATGTGTTTGCTGTGAACTGTTTTAGATAACGAGGTCCACAAAATGTGTTTGTCGTAAACTGTTTTAGATAACAAGGTCCACAAAATGTGTTTGTCGTGAATAATTTACTACCTTTTCTCGAGACTCTGGAGGGGATTATCGGAGCACCTATGGATTCACCTGGTGTGCAATGATAATGATCCTAACCCAAACAAACAATTTATTGTGATATTAAATGTCTTTAGTCTACTTCGGGTCCATTGTTTCATTTATTCTTTTTTCTTATTGTCTTTCAACGTATATTAAAGTGCTTATTATTTTTTTTAACTACAGAATATTTATCCTGTTGATTCTAAAAGTCATATGATGATGATGACATAGAGTACTATGGGTGTGCGTGAGCCGTAAGCATTTAGACCTGATTTTAAGAAGGAGGTGGACTGAAATATCGTCATCTATAGAAGTCAGCCTGAGGACTTAAAGGGACACCCAGGAAACCCCAAACTAATGCGATGTTTCCACCTTTGTGAGCAGGGGTTGTGGGTAGTATGACGTCAGTTATCTATAGCTCCAATAGCTGAACACGTCACGCTAGTAAGGGTGTTTAGGACCAAGGAGTTTCCCTTCTTGCTCTCAGGTTTACTTCTATAGATGGCGATGTCTGCATTTACTTTCTTGAATTTCCAAGTTTTATTGGAGAATATAGAGCTTGTCCTTCCTACTAGACGTACTACAATAGAACTTTTCTATCAACAGACGGGGGGAGGGGGGATATAATAAAGCTATAAAATATGCATCTGGAGGTAACAATGTTTCTTAAATTTATGTACTCATGTCACAGTTACCGACTGCTGATCGAAAGGATCAGTAAACTGATTAAGAAAGAAAGATCTGATTAGGCCCTTATTTCACCTCCACATGAGAGATCTGGCATGAGGTTAACTAAACTAGAACAAGAGAGTAACATTCGATAAGGGGACGCAAACCAGAAACCCCACAAATGTTATGCTACGGTCCGATGTGTCAGTCAGAAAGGAAAAAATATGATAGTTCGATGTACACCACAATGTAGGGCGACTTGTGATAATTTCACTTCCTATTTAGCGTGGACAGGGGAGAGCAGTAATCATCAATAAGAAGATCAAAAACGTGTTAGTCAGTCCATGAAACAATAAGAATTAAATTGTTTGGTATATACGCACACGCGCGCGCACACACGCATACACACATATATACCAGTTGCGTATTCTCTATGCTACCGCTGCTATCGCCGGTTGCCTGAACATATAACGAGATACAAAAGGAAATTATAATTTTTTTTTTTATAATTATATTACAAATTTTCGAATATTCTATTACACATTTCGTAGGCCAATATGATTTATTTGCTTTGATTTTAATTTATTAAAGCAAGGTTTTCCTATGGCCACTATAACGTTTGTGAATGAAACCCAAACTACTCTAAGATAGTACATAAAACCGCAAATAAGCAGCGGTACAGTTCTCTTCTCTCCGACTTAGAATTAATTACCTTGACATAAACAAATTCCAGTGAAAATAATACGGCGAGAGCTACCTATACATAATGCAGTTTCATGGGTTATTTTTAGCTCTAGCCAATCAGAAGCGTCACAAAGTGAAAGTGAAACTATGTATGATTACCGGAACTTCCTAACCTATTTATAACTATGTTATGCGCATCCGCATCTATAGAAAGAACTTATTCTGCTCTCAAGAGAATTGAATCTTATTTGTCACTCAACTCAGACACAAGAACGCTTATCTGGTTTGGCAATAGTGTCCATTGAGAAATCATTCCTTCAGAAACTTAGAAACAACCCAACAATGGCAAAGTCATCGAGACAATTTCATCCCAAACAAGACGGATAGAGTTTACATATAAATAAGTAAGTAATTTAAAATGTAGGGATGTCATTAGCAAATATTACTTCATTTTAGCCTACTGAATATAATGTATGTCTTTATTTATTATGTCAGCGGTAGCCCAGACCCCAAAACCAGTATACGCCGCTGATATATACATACATACATACTTACATAAATACATACACACATACATACATACATACATACATACATACATACATACATACATACATACATACATACATACATACATACATACATACATACATACATACATACATACATACATACATACATACACACACACACATACATACATACACACATACATACACACATACATACATACATACATACATACATACATACATACATACATACATACATACATACATACATACATACATACATACATACATACATACATGCATACATACATACATACATACATACATACATACATACATACATACATACACACATACATATATATATATATATATATATATATATATATATATATATATATATATATATATATATATAAATATATATATATATATATACATATATATAACTTTGTAAACAACTTACATCTCAAAATAAACTATATACTTTATTGGTTTAGATACAACTTTTTCAATTAATATTCGAATACAAACGTTAGGATAAGGACAGCATCCATAGCGGCCTGTGATCCTTAGACAGCATGTGTTATAATCTTGACAGTACTCCCCATCTGGGCACCGAATATACTCAGTTGAGACCTGATAAAGAAAATAACAGTATATGATAAATGTGATATAAATAATATCATCATCGAGTGCTTTCGCAACGAAGGTTGGCTACAATGGATCGCCATTCCACTCTGTTTCTTGCTTTGATGGTACAGGTTGTCATAGATTGACTTGTCCATCTTTTGATGTTACTCGTCCATGTTAGTTTTGGTCTGCCTCTGCCTCTTTTACCTTGTATTTTCCCTTCCAAATATTACTTTTAGTAGGCGATATAACTATGTTGGTAATTATTCTTCTGATATATGCAAGTATGCAGACACAACTCAAGTGGATTAATTTATTTAACATCATAACGCATGCCCTCAACATTGAAACAGCTTGAGATTCTATCTATCTATCTATCTATTGACCTTTCAAGCCGTAGCCGGCCCACAGGGCGTAGACCAAGATATTCCTTCAGTTATCTGAATTTTTGTTCTAGCAGTTTTCAATTCTATTAAAAATACTTTTTCAAATCTCGCCATTTGTCTCTGTTCTGTGCAAGCAGCTCTATCTCATTGAGGGAGCCGATTCCTGCTGCTTTTGCCTCTCTCAGCAATGTTCTTCTCAGTGTCTCTCTTGGTCTTCCTCTTTTTCTCTTACATGTTGTTTCCCGCATGAGGGCTTGCTCTGCTACTCGGTTATTATCTCTTCTCATCACATGTCCAACATATGACTATCGTCTTTTTTTTATTACTGAAGATATTAGTGGTTGATTGGCGATTTCTCTAATTTCCTCGTTTGTTTTGAATTCGTTCCACGCTATACCAAGTATTTTCCTTAGACATTTATTTTCGAATGCGTTCAGCTTTGTTTCTATATCTCTTGTTGTTTTATAGCTTTCACACGCATACGTAAGGGTTGATAGTACATTTGATTTGAATAGCCTAAGTTTTGTGTTTGTGCTGATTAGTTTTGATTTCCATAACTTGTCAAGGCTTCTGAAAGACATTGCTGCATTAGCTATTCTGATTCTAATTCCTTTGCTTGTATCCCTTCTCGATCAATGTGACTTCCAAGATAGATAAAGTGATCAATCTCTTCCACTGGTTTGTTTTCCATGTAAATTTTGTCGTCTGTTGGAATTAAGCTTTTTATGACTTTAGTCTTTTCATGATTGATCTCAAACCCAATTTTGCTGGCTATTGATAATAGTTCATTTGTGTTTTCCTGCATCGTTTTTATCTCACTGCTGATAAGAACTATGTCATCAGCGAAGTCGAGATCCTCCAAATGGTTTCCTTGTATCCATTCGATGCCTTTATTACCTGTGCAGCATTTCTTCATTATGAAGTCCATAACAACTCCAAATCACAAGGGCGATAAAATACATCCTTGTTTAACCACAGTTTCTATTGGGAAACATTCGCTCAGTCCTTCCTCTGTTCGAACTGCACATGTGTAACCATCATACATGTCTTTAATAATATTTATGATTTTTTACGGTAAGCCATATTGAGATTATGTTGACTAATATTTTACATCCTCGTGTTAGTCGTCGTGTAGTGAGGTCAACTAGAATTATGTAAAGGGCCTGGGTTACAATGAATTGGCTAATAAGAGTCCACTAGTCAAATTGAAACAGAACTGCTGACAAATGTCATCATCAAGTACCGAGACTGCTGGCGTATGGGATCATGTCTCTCCACAACTTTCGATCTCGACAGTTATTTATCATTTCTGTTGTTGACCTTCTACCAAACCATTCTCTTTAAGCTGTCTGGTATTTTTTTCTCTTTGCTTCCCTCTATCTCTTCGTCCCTCAATATTCCCAATTGGTACAACATATTCCAGTTGTTCTCTTCTCATTACATGGCCAAAAATGACGATTGTTTCTTCCTAATATTGGAAATTAGCTCTCTTTTTGCTTTGACTTCTTTCAGAACACTTTCATTACTCTTCTTAGCTGTCCAAGGTATTCTCAACATTCTTCTGTAAAACCACATTTCTACAGACTCCAGTGATTTTCTTGTATGTTGTCCTATTGTCCATGATTCACTTCCATATGTTAAGACTGGCTCTACATAACATTTAAGAACTCTTTCTTAATTCTATTGTCAAAAATGGATTGCATAGTATCTTCCTCATTTTTTGGAAAGCTGCTTTTGCTTCAGCCATTCTGCATCTCACCACTTTTGTACAAAACTGCCGTCGTAACTTTTTTGTACAATCATGAATCGCCACAATAATATATATCACGACAACTGACAAATGTACAACCTGTATTTTCTAGTAAGTAAACAAGAACGTCATGCTGTTATCTGAATATAAAGATAAGAGAAATGGCCACGCAACCAACGATCTCATCTACTATTAGGAAGCGAAGACGAATATATGTCGAGCATATGTTGAGAAACTACAAAGGACAAGAGGTAGGGTTCGATCCCAACCGACGGCTTCCGGATTTACCCAGCCTTAAACGGGTACCGGTTTTTTTTTTCTGGGAAAGTAAAGCAGCACGGGCGTAATACCGACCACATTACCCCAAAAATCATGTGCTGAAGTTCTGTAGAATTTATTGTCACTAACACCATATTCCCTATACCTGCTTGGCGTGACGGGTGCTCTTTACTTTACTTTTATATGTTGAGAAGAAACAACAAAAGAATTCCAAAACATGCTCTACTATGGGAAATATCAGTATACATAAAAAGAGAAAGACATAGAGAGACACTGAAAATAACACCTATAAGAGAAGCAAAGTTGGCAGGCATAGACTCAATGGATGAGATTGAGCTTCTGTCCAAGAATAGACATGAAAGGCTAACAAAATAACAATCCTTATGCGATGCATAGCTGCGCTGGAAGGGCCAGGAATCAAGAACGTACTTAAAAAATAAATATTTAAAAATGCAATCGTCTCTGATATACTTAATTTTAATTAATACATAGAGACATCAACTCTATGTTAAGTAATGTAGCCTAAATAGTGATATACAAAAATCATTGATTAAAAAAACCATACGGCGATCTCAGAAGGTAAAGATAAAATACTGAAAACCAAAGTCAACAAAGTAGAGAACATTGGAGGAAGAGGTTGTACAGTATAGAATGTAGACCAAACTATAGGAACTCTACAAGTGAGATCAGCAGCGCTAACAAAGTTGCAAAGTTTTGTTGTAGTCACGTTTATAATCAATATTGAGTGTCGTCTCTGCATCGAAGGTTGCCTACCATTTCGCTTTGTCTCTTGCTCTGATAGTGCACGTTGTCATAAGCTAACGTGTCCATCCTTTGATGGTATTCGTCCATTTTAGTCTTGGTCTGCCTCTTTTATCTTGTAGTTTCCCTTCCAAGATTACTTTTCGTAGGCTGCAGTGTCTTTTAACATGCCCCCAAAAATCGCATTTGTCTTGTTTGAATTGTGTTTAGAAGTTCTCTTTTCATTTTTTAGTTGTTTTAAAACTTCATTTGCTTTATTTTCTTTCCATACAATTCTTCTTATTCTTCTGTAAATGTAAATCCACATTTCAAAGGCTTCGATTTTCTGTTATGTTTTCTTATCAAATGTCCATGTTTCAGCACCACACGGTAATGTAGAGAAGATATAACCTTTTGTTATTCTTAATTTTAGCCCTAGTGTTATTTGACTTGATGTTATGACATTTTTCATGGCATTAAAATTACTTGTTGCCATTCCTATTTTTTTTTAATTTCAGTTTTCCATCCCTGGTTATTGTTTCCCAAAGGTAGTTGTAGCTGTGAAATGTCTCCAGGTCTATTCCTTCAGCTTTGATATCCACTTGTCAAAAAGTCAGTCAAGTACCCCAGTCACGCCAAGTGGCGTATAGGGAATATGGTGTTAGTGACCATCAATTTTACAGACCTTCGGCACATGATTTTTGGGATAATGTAGTCGGTTTTACGCCCGTGCCGCTTTACTTTCCCAGAAAAAAATCCGGTACCCATTAATGGCTGGGTGAACCGGTAGCCGTCGGTTGGGATCGAACCCTACCTCTTGTCCTTTGTAGACCAGTTCACTAACCACTGAGCTATCGCGGCTCGCTATATCCACTTGTAGGTTTTGAATATTATCTTTGTTTATGACCATAGTTTTAGTCTTTTTGATATTCATATCTAATCCATATTTTTTGCTTGACATATTTATTACATTAAGTAATTGTTGTGGGTCTTCAGGATTTTGTTCTAGTAATACAGTATCATCAGCGTATCTTAGATTATTGATTGTCTATCCATTAATGTATAAGCCTGACATCTCATGGGTGAAAGATAATGTAAAGTTTCACAAATTCTGTTGCTATGGTTCAATTGTTTAATAGAAATACACTGACAATGACTTCGATGAGGAAATGAAAGTGATGGAGAAATACAAGATGAAATCAATATAAATATGATTCAATACAAAGTAACACCTGTGTGTTACCGGGGTCTCATTATGAGGGAAGTAAAGAATAGTGACACTGTGACCTTCCAGGCATGTCGTAAGAGGCGACTAAGGAGGTTGATCGATGGCTTGACAAGCTGTCATTGTAAAAAGTATTGTTATGGAAACAGAGCCATAGATTTTAGAAGCAGTGATCTCTGCAATATGTGCCACTTTGGCACGCAAGGTTTCTGTTTTTGAGATTGTGGTTCTGCCCTATGTGCCGTCTTCGGCTCGAAAGGACAATAGATAGAATACAAAGTGAGAACAAAAACACTACAGTTTCACACATTTTATGTCAGCAGAATTGTATTTGTTTTTATTTAGCTAAGAGAGTTTGAATAGAAAGTAGAAATCCCGTTCGTTAAAGTGAATTAGGCGTGTCATATCTTCTTCATTGTTCTCTCAGGCATAAGCTATTACTGCGGACCCCCCCCCCCCTTTCCGCGAAACTCTATTTTAGTGATCTCAAGCACAAATAAGGAAGAAACATGGTGGGGGTAGCGGCGTTCATGCTGATGCTTGTTTAGCTACAGTAATAAATATACCATATCATTTGCAAATAGTGCAAGTTTTTTTTAAAGGGAATCAATCAATATATAAATGAGTTCCTCAAATTTCGTCATGATGAGATCGTCATTATATGAACGTTGTGAATGTCTGTCCAATGAATGTACCAGCCGTGTGTAAAATCAAAGATAAATAGGTCTACGAATGAACTACGGCCGTGTTTCAAAATAAGAAGGCTTAATAGGTAAAGTCGTAGTTTAAGCACATAAATTATTTTTTTGGAAGAGTAACATTTCCTTTAGTAACATTACACTTTATTCGGTGGTTCTCTAATCTCTCAATATTGTCGAGGAAAGAGAAGCAATGTTAAACCTTAACCCTAATCCAAGGTCTCGAGTAAAGGTGCCAAGAAGGCTGGCAAATGACACAGATGTCATGAGAGTCTAAGAAACAGAAAAAGAACAATGATTTAAAAGAACAGACGATTTGTTGCAAGACAGAGAAATCTATTAATGAAATAGAGATTACACAAGAATAAGAATAAAATAAACTCGCACGGAAGACGAAATCATGCCAAAGAAAACGCCAAACACAGGAAGAAGACTATCCAAACTACCCAAGCCTTCCAGACGACTTCAGAAGAGAGATCCAGAATAGAGCAGGAGATGCCTCCCAAGCTGTCAGATAAAGCGGAACACGCAACATACGAGTTTGACATAGACGAGAAGCACGTGAAAGGCACATTGGTGGCAAATGTCAGCGGCCCAGACGCCTCAAAAATGTCAATTTCCACGATGACGAGCATTCTAGTAGGCCCCGCCGGGGTCATGCTCAACGGTATAAACACCTTGTACCGATTCAGCGACACAAGAAAGTGGTTTTTTACTTTAAAACCTGAAGCACACGAGCAGAATTACAATGATCTCGGAGACAACTATCCTACTAAAAGATCCAAACGTCACAATAGTGATATGCCACCAAGAAAATGAGCGAGCAAGAGGATGCATCCACTGGATGCAGCCAACGCTGAAAAGCCAACAAGTACAAGATATTGTATACAGAATGACCGGGGATAAGGAGGCCCAAGTAAAACAAGATACATAGCAAGCCGACAGGTGGACCTTTTGGTATAAGCCAAATCCAGAGGTGGAAATACCATACTACATCAAAATAAGACTTACAGGGAAAATAAACGAAACTATCAAAGTTTTCGTGACCGTGCCAGGCAGGAGAACACCATGTTCCCACTGTGGACTCGACACACACTGGGAAAACAGGTACCCCAAGAAACCAGGCCTGAGATGGCAGACAACAGTCGAGAAACCAGATATTACAGAAACAGCGCAGACCAACGACCTCAATACAACTGCAACAGCATCAGTCAAGTAGAAACGCAGCTCCAAACAAAAGGAAACAGTACAAGTAACAAAGGAGCACACACAGCAGCAGACTCACAGAACAAAAACCCAGACGCCCACATACACAGTTTCCAAAGACGAGCCTAGAAGACAGAAACTCCCAGAAATACAGAATTACAGCACACAACCAGCACAAAAACTTCCACAAAACGAAGAACACCAATGGACAAACACAAACTACTATTCAGATACAGAGTACAACGACTGGAAAGTGGAGGTTATACTACATTTCTGCGATCCAGAGGCCGCATCAGTGACACCCTCATACCCTTCTGAGAGCAACAAACACAAAATATTTTTATGAAATGGTTCCCTTTTATGAAATAAATAAAATTCTGGAAAAATAAAAGTTCCCCAAAAAATAAAAATGTATACTCTTACTACTACTACACTCACTACTACTATTACTACTACTACTTCTACTACCACCCCCCCAAAAAAAAAATAACCCTTTTATCATATCTTTGTATATGAAAACCACCGCAGCTGTGTATGTACAACAATTCTAAGGAGAGATCACTCATTTCTTCGAAATAATTTATGTGGAAATAACCATGAAATTACCCCGTTAACCTTTATATTAGTAGTAGTAGTAGTAGCCGTATTGGTAACAGCTGTAGTAACAGTTGCAGTCGTAGTCATGGTGGTAGTCGTGGCTGTGGTGGTAGAAGCTGTAGTAGTAATAGTTATGCTTATTATGGCAATAAACATAGCAGTGATCGTAGTGGTGGTTACAGTAGTAATGGCGGTAGTAGTAGTAGTGTTGTTGTTGTTGTTGTTGTTGTTGTTGTTGTAGGAGTAGTAGTTGTAGTAGTAGTAGTAATAGTAGTAGTAGTAGTAGTAGTAAATAATTTTATGAAATGAGTCGAATGGTAACTCAGCTATTAACAACATATGATGTTGATAGAGACTGGTCATGAATTTTAATTTAAATTGTTATGGATTGGTTTTACCTTTTCTCGAATAAGTTGGATAGATGCCTGCCGTTCATCGTGTGTTTCAAAGAGAAGACTATTTTTATTGTGATTGTTCTGTTGTATGCACGTTGATGTTCTTATCAACGTCAGCAGTAACAAAACCGACGCAGCAAACATCTGGAATAAACAAGCAATTTTATCTTTGCTAAATTGAAAAAAAAAAACTTGTCTTTTAAATAAAGTAATATAATTAGCGCCCGTGCGCTGCCGGAGCCTGAAAGGGGAGTAAAGAATAGTGGCGCTGTACCCTACCAGTCATGTTCTAAGAGGCGAGAAAGGAGGGTTGGGCATGGGACTGGCTATACCATACTGTAAAAAAATAAGCCTAAAAAAACTTCACAAACATGGACAAGTCAAAAAGAATAAAAGTAAATCCGATACAGCGAAGACGAAGGCGCTGGATAGGACACACACTGCGGAAGCCAACTTAGAGTATTACACAACAGGCCCTTTTTTTGAATCCCCAGGGGAAAAGACAAAGAGGAAGAGAAGACCAAAGAATTATTGGAGAAGACAGATAGAAGCATAGATGAAGATGATGGGGAAGACATGGAATGATCTTAAAAGAATGGTAAGAAACAGAACGACTTTGAAAGTGTTTGTTGAAGACCTATGCTCCACAGGGAGCTGAAAGGTAGAAGAAGAGGAAGAATATAATTACGCGGCATCATAAGGTAGCCAGAAAGATCTCTTGACTTACGAGAAGAAATAAAAAAACGTAGCAAGTTTCGACTTATTTTATTTCCCCACTTATTGTGGACTTCAAAAACCTTCTTGAAGAGAACGGTTGAATGTGTGAAGATAACATGGAAGAAAGAAAAAAAGATGGATGGATGATAAGTAAAAAAAAGAATAAATTATTTTCACTTTCAAGTTTGGATGACACCTGGGGTCTAATATAACCTGAAAGACTTAGTCTGAGGTCGAACGGGTCGTGCCTCGCCAACAAGTTTTGAAAAACCTGCAAAACAAGAACAATAAGAAAATATAGTATATTTAAAAAATGTGGAAACTTTAAATGTACCATATCACAAGAGGTAGCCGTAAACAAAGAGGAAGGAAGTTAGCATCAATCTTGTCCTAACAACCGTTTATTGAAGTGCACTGGAAATCTGTTATTCTTTCGTCTCTCTAATTATGCAACTCAGAATTCTACAACTTTATGTGTAAAAACGACTCAGTATTAGTATCTGTGATATTCGTATGTTTGCCCTGGAATTCGGACAGTATTAGACCAGTCCAAAGTGGCATACAACGTGGAAACGTTAAAATCATAATCAATAACTATCTTTATTTCTACATCGTTTATTAGTGTCTAGACTGATCTCACATTATTTGCAATCATTATCATAATCATCAGGTGCCATAGCGCAGGCGACCATGTCTTGCCACAATTTTCTATCCACAGTGCATCGAATCAATTCTGTTATAGACTGTTTTCCATGCCATGACACCAAGCTATCTATCTAGTATCTTCTCTCTTTGTCGTCTGCGATCTCTCGTTTCCCGTATGTTGCCAGTTGTAACCAAGTATTCCAACTTTCCTTTTCTCATGATGTGCCCGAAAAATATTGATTGTTTCTTTCTTATGTTTTTTAGGAGTTCCCTTTTTGTGTTGACTTCTATAAGAGTGTCCTCATTGGTCATTTTAGCTGTCCAGGTAACTTTCAACATTCTTCAGAGAAATCCTATCTTTTTGGTCTCTAATTGTCTTTTCATTTGTTTGTCTACTGTCCATGATTCGCCTCCATAGGTCAGAACTGGCTCTATATAGAGCCAATGAACTTTTTCACTTCTATTGACATAGATTTGTTGCATAAGAAGTTTTTCATTTTCTGAAATGCTGTTATGGCATGAGTTATTCTGCTTTGTATTTTTGTGGTTCATCTTCCACCTGATGGTACAAGTATTACGAGTAAGTATTATTGTGCCCAAGTATTAGATGCGTTGCACTTGTTTCAGATATGTTCCATTTATTGTTATGTTGCATGATGATTTTTTCTTCGATATGACCATTACTTCTGTTTTCTTACTATTCAGACTGGGACCTTTCTTGTTGCTTTCTTTCACTATTATGTCTCCAGCCACTAAGGTGCTATCTCGGCTCGGCCTGCTGTCCCTATTGGGTGTATGGGGATAAGGAAAAACACTACCGGCAGACCGTTACCATCCACACCTGCTACGATTGGGTAGCTGGAACGTCCTCATTATGCAAGCTGGCCTATCTGACAATTTTCACGACATAAACGACGCCAGAAAGACATCCATAATCAATAACGAATTGAAAAGAAATAGCCGCACTTCAGAAGACCCGTTTGCCCGACTCAAGTATGCTGAACTAGGCGGACTACGTCTTCAATTGGCAGGGAAAGAGCAGCGACAATATCAGAGAACACGGTGTGGGATTTGCTGTGAAAAAATCTCTAAAAGGTCTGGTTACATTTGACCAGAATTCATCAGAGCGGACAATCACACTTCGCCTTAATACAACAGCAGGACCAGCTACCCTCATAAATATGTACGCTCCGACCTTATGCTCTTCATCTGAAACTAAGGAAAGTATCTACGAAAATTTGACAGAAGTCATGGAAAGTATACCAGGACAAGATCACACTGTTCTACTGGGGGATTTCAGTGCTAGAATTGGTTCAGACCACAGTTCGTGGCCACCTTATCTCGGTCGCTATGGAGTTGATAAATTAAATGAAAACGACCAACGACTTCTAGAGTTTTGCGCCTACCATAACCTGTGCGTGACAAATACTTTCTTTCAAACCAACCCTCAGCATAAATTATCTTCGAGACACCAAAGATCGAAACATTGGCACCAGCTGGACTTGACACTTGTCTGACGTCCTTTCCTCACATCTATCATCCTCACACGGTCACATACCACAGTGCAGACTGCGACTCGGATCATTCACTGGTCTGCTGCAAAATCAAGTTACTGCTTAGGAGGTTCCACTATGTCAAGCAGGTAAAGAAGAAACCATGCACAGACACTAGCAAGCTAAGACATTCTGGACTGGTCGAGCAGTCACATGACTGTGACCCTCAAGGAGTCACTAAGCACACATGAACACGACAATAGCGCTGAGGAAAAAGGGGAACATCTCCGCAAAGTCATCTACAACAACGCTGTTATCATCTTTGAAAAACTGACACTTAAGTCTCACAATCGGTTTGAAGTTAAATCTCATGTTACCATCAACTGTCATGACACCCGTAATCGAAGCTAAACGTGCTGCCTTCTTAGATCACAAGAGCGCACCTAATGCAAATACTCTGCAGGCTATTAAAATGACCAGAAACAAAGTCCAGCAAACAGCTCGACTCTGCGCTAATGAGTATTGGCTCCAGCTTAGCGACAGCATCCAGATTGCATCTCAAACTGGAAACGTAAGTGCAATATATGACGGCATAAAGAAATCCATTGGACCAACAAAATTCACTATCTCCCCACTAAAGAGAAAATAACTGATAGAGGGAAACGGATGGAAAGATGGGTGGGGCATTATTAATCACTTTATTCCCTAGAAAACACTGTTACACTAAACGCCCTTGACGTCATCCAATGTCTTCCACTTATGGAATAGTTGGACATTGAACCAACTGTAGAAGAAATTAGGAAGGCCATAGATAGCTTGGCTAACGGCAAGGCGCCAGGACACAATGGGATCCCTCCCGATTTCATCAAATTCTACAAAAGTGCTGTTCCATCTCCTCCTCCCCCCCCCTCCTCCCCGGAGGAAGTACAACATCGATGATGGAAATAGAAAACCATTCCTCAAGATATGAGACTCCGTGATTGTAACTCTCTTCAAAAATTAAGGAGATAGAAGAGACTGCACCAACTACAGTGGCATCTTATTACTCAGCATCGTCGGCAAGACCTTCGCCAGAGTAAGTCATCTTAGGAAGGCTACAAAAACTCGCAAAACTCATATATCCTGAATCGCAATGCGGCTTTAGATCCGGAAGATCAACTGCATACATGATTTTCTCTTTACGTCTGCTTTATGAAAAATCTAGAGAACAGAAAAAGCCTCTCTTCATCGCTTTTATCGACCTTAAAAAGGCCTTTGACCTTGTCAGCAGGGACAGTCTTTCAAAATACTCTCTAAAATAAGCTGCCCACATACTCTGCTGGCGCTAGTCAAATCGACTCATGAGGATATTACGGATACCATTCAATACGACGGCAGCACATTACAACCCTTCAACATACGCAGTGACGTCAAGCAGGGATGCGTTCTTGCTCCGACCCTATTTGGAATCTTCTTCGCTGTTCGTTTAAAACATGCATTCTCAAATGTGAACGAAGGAATCTATTTTCATACTAGATCTGATGGTCGGTTGTTCAATCTCGCAAGAAGACTAAAGGCAAGGTCCAAAATCAGATATATCTCTATTAGAGATCTGTTATTTGCTGACGACGATGCACTTGTTATGCAAAGTCAGGAAGAACTCCAGAGCACGATACACCGCTCATTTCATGCCTGCAGGGATTGTTTGCAGAGAACTAATATACTCGGGCAATGACTTTGAAGCAACACCTGCAATCTATATGGACAACTACAAACTCGATGTCATACAAAAGTATAGCTATCTGGGGTCCACCATCACCGACAAACTATCTTTAGATACAGAAAATGACATCCTTATTGATAAAGCTGCTACCACCTTTGCCCGTCTTTCTAGGCGTGTTTGGTAAAACAACAAACATACATTTAAAACAAAGGCCGCAGTTTACAGTGTTTGCATCATTAGTATCCTCCTGTGTGGCAACGAATCTTGGACAACTCATGCAAAACAGGAGAGAAGGCTAAATGCATTCCATATGCGATGTCTGCGGGGTATTCTTGGTATCACCTGGAAGGATAAAGTGACAAACGTGGAGGTCATTCTCGCATAGACCTCCCGAACATCTACGCGCTGCTCAAACAACGTAGGTTACGCTGGCTTGGCCATGTACATCGAATGAAAGATGGTCGCATGGTAAAAGATATGCTCTATGGCCAACTAGCAGATGGCAAAAGAGCTAGGGGCGCCTAAAATTTCGATTTGTAGACGTGTGTAAACGCGACATGAAGACTCTGAACTTAAACCATGCAGCCTGGGAAGAAATAGCTGCAGACTGTAATCTTTGGAAACACACTCTAAAGCTCCAACTCAAACAAGAAGCAGACAGATTCATAGAAAAAGAGAATACACGGGGAAAGAAAAAAAAAATAAGATTTCTATGGGCGCTGAAAAATCCATAATCAACTATGACTGAGGGAGGCTACTATTATAGATGTCTCTAGCTTTTGTGTAGTTCATTATTCGTCTCTGCTATTTAGACTGCGTCACCGAATATTGCAAATTGTTTATTTTGTGACCGTTGACTTCAATTTTTTTTTTTAATCTCATAATATTTTCGCAGTAAAGTGAGAACAAATCCGGCTACAGAACACAGCTTGACTACTTGTTTTATATCTTGTAACTGTCCTGTTTTGTTGCTAATTCTTATGGCTGCTGTTTGTTGCTAATACTTGTTTTTATTATTATTCTTAGATCCTTGCTATCAATTTTTAATTTCTCCAGCATATTGATTATTTCCACATTTTTAAATTTGTCAAATGCGTTTGTGTAGTCTATAAAGCACATATAGATCTGTTTGTATATACTTAGAAGACCCTACAAGAACACTTAAATAGACTCAACTGCACAGGCAAAAAATACAACATGAAAATCAACATCAACAAAACAGAAGTCATGAATATTGCAAAAGAGAAACAGAGCATCAACATAACTATAGACGACAGACAACTAAAACATGCAAAGGAATTTTAATATATATGAAGTCTAGTGATAAACGACAATTCACAGACAACACAAATAGACTTATGATGCAAAAAAAAGTTGTCAAATCATTGAACAACTATCATCATTATTGTCCAACAAGGAAAAAACCCTAGAGACAAAACGGTCACTCTACAATACAATCTTTTATTTATAGATGATGTTGTTAGAAAGACACTAAGCGGTAATACTTTACCAGATATCATGACCATCCTCGCATTTATAGATGATGTTAGAATGACGTCAAGCCAAGATAGTTTACCAGATGCCATGACCATCAACGCATTTACTGATGATGTTAGAATGACGCCAAGCCAAGATAACATTACCAGATACCATGACCATCAGCGCGTTTATAGATGATGTTAGAATGACGCCAAGCCAAGATAACATTACCAGATACCATGACCATCAGCGCGTTTATAGATGATGTTAGAATGACGCCAAGCGAAGATAACATTACCAGATACCAGATCCATCAGCGCGTTTATAGATGATGTTAGAATAACGCCAAACTGTAATACTTTACCAGATGCCATGACCATCAGCGCATTTATAGATGATGTTAGAATAACGCCAAACTGTAATATTTTACCAGATGCCATGACCATCAGCGCATTTATAGATGATGTTAGAATAACGCCAAACTGTAATACTTTACCAGATGCCATGACCATCAGCGCATTTATAGATGATGTTAGAATAACGCCAAGCCAAGATAACTTTACCAGATGCCATGACCATCAGCGCATTTATAGATGATGTTAGAATGACGCCAAGCCAAGATAACATTACCAGATGCCATGACCATCAGCGCGTTTATAGATGATGTTAGAATAACGCCAAACTGTGATACTTTACCAGATGTCATGACCATCAGCGCATTTATAGATGATGTTAGAATAACGCCAAGCCATGATAACTTTACCAGATGTCATGACCATCAGTGCATTTATAGATGATGTTAGAATAACGCCAGACTGTGATACATTACCAGATGCCATCACCGTCAGCGTATTTATAGATGATGTTAGAATAACGCCAAACTGTGATACTTTACCAGATGTCATGACCATCAGCGTGTTTATAGATGATGTTAGAATGACACCAAATCATGATAACATTACCAGATGCCATGACCATCAGCGTGTTTATAGATGATGTTATAATGACGCCAAGCCAAGATAACTTTACCAGATGCCATGACCATCATCGCATTTATAGATGATGTTAGAATTATGCCAAGCCAAGATAACATTACCAGATGCCATGACCATCAGCGCGTTTATAGATGATGTTAGAATGACGCCAAGGCAAGATAACATTACCAGATGCCATGACCATCAGCGCGTTTATAGATGATGTTAGAATGACGTCAAGCCAAGATAGTTTACCAGATGCCATGACCATCATCGCATTTATAGATAATGTTAGAATAACGTCAAGCCAAGATAGTTTACCAGATCTCATGACCATCATCGCATTTATAGATGATGTTAGAATGACGCCAAGCCAAGATAGTTTACCAGATGCCATGACCATCATCGCATTTATAGATAATGTTAGAATGACGCCAAGGCAAGATAACTTTACCAGATGCCATGACCATCATCGCATTTATAGATGATGTTAGAATGACGCCACGCCATGATAACATTACCAGATGACATGACCATCATCGCATTTATAGATGATGTTAGAATGACGTCAAGCCAAGATAGTTTACCAGATGCCATGACCATCATCGCATTTATAGATAATGTTAGAATAACGCCAAACTGTAATACTTTACCAGATGCCATGACCATCAGCGCATTTATAGATGATGTTAGAATAACGCCAAGCCAAGATAACTTTACCAGATGCCATGACCATCAGCGCATTTATAGATGATGTTAGAATAACGCCAAACTGTAATACTTTACCAGATGTCATGACCATCAGCGCATTTATAGATGATGTTAGAATAACGCCAAGCCAAGATAACTTTACCAGATGCCATGACCATAAGCGCATTTATAGATGATGTTAGAATGACGCCAAGCCAAGATAGTTTACCAGATCTCATGACCATCATCGCATTTATAGATGATGTTAGAATGACGCCAAGCCAAGATAGTTTACCAGATGCCATGACCATCATCGCATTTATAGATGATATTAGAATGACGCCAAGCCAAGATAACTTTACCAGATGCCATGACCATCATCGCATTTATAAATGATGTTAGAATAACGTCAAGCCAAGATAGTTTACCAGATGCCTTGACCATCAGCGCATTTATAGATGATGTTAGAATGACGTCAAGCCAAGATAGTTTACCAGATGCCATGACCATCAGCACATTTATAGATGATGTTAGAATAACGCCAAGCCAAGATAGTTTACCAGATGTCATAACCATCATTGCATTTATAAATGATGTTAGAATAACGCCAAGCCAAGATAGTTTACCAGATGCTATGACCATCATCGCATTTATAAATGATGTTAGAATAACGTCAAGCCAAGATAGTTTACCAGATGCCATGACCATCAGCGCATTTATAGATGATGTTAGAATAACGCCAAGCCAAGATAGTTTACCAGATGCCATGACCATCAGCGCATTTATAGATGATGTTAGAATGACGCCAAGCCAAGATAGTTTACCAGATGCCTTGACCATCAGCGCATTTATAGATGATGTTAGAATGACGCCAAGCCAAGATAGTTTACCAGATGCCATGACCATCAGCGCATTTATAGATGATGTTAGAATAACGTCAAGCCAAGATAGTTTACCAGATGTCATGACCATCAGCGCATTTATAGATGATGTTAGAATGACGCCAAGCCAAGATAGTTTACCAGATCCCATGACCATCATCGCATTTATAGATGATGTTAGAATAACGTCAAGCCAAGATAGTTTACCGGATGTCATGACCATCATCGCATTTATAGATTATGTTAGAATGACGCCAAGCCAAGATAGTTTACCAGATGTCATGACCATCATCGCATTTATAGATGATGTTAGAATGACGCCAAGCCAAGATAGTTTATCAGATGCCATGACCATCAGCGCATTTATAGATGATGTTAGAATAACGTCAAGCCAAGATAGTTTACCAGATGTCATGACCATCAGCGCATTTATAGATGATGTTAGAATGACGCCAAGCCAAGATAGTTTACCAGATGTCATGACCATTATAGCATTTATAAATGATGTTAGAATAACGCCAAGCCAAGATAGTTTACCAGGTGTCATGACCATCATCGCATTTATAGATGATGTTAGAATGACACTAGGCCTTGATGCTTTATCCTTGAGAGAGTGGGTGAATCACCAACCGGTGTAGGTTCGAAAAGAAAATGCATTTTAACCGAGACCTACTTGAACAGTGGACAAGTGCACTAACCATTTCGTATTTTCTCTTGTAACCAAACATCACAAAGACAATAATATGATAAGTGATAAATTCTATATTTCTGACACCCTCTGTTATCAGTGTCAAACATAGGTCTTTTCAAGGTGCAAAAGACAAAACACAAAAGTTACATAAGAATTGTCGCTAACATCATCAGGTGAACAGAAATGGAAAAAAATGACATTTGTTCTTCTTTCAAAATACGCATTGTCCAAACACACGAGAAGTCAGAGAAAAAAGTTATTCATTTTTATCAGATTAGAATAAAGTCTAACCAGCTATTTTTAATCATTAACAATAGCTGACTATCCTCAATAGAGCACCAGGACAACATAGTCAGATAAATAACAATATAACACAACAGCTGTTCAGATTTATAACGGTCAATGCTATATACTCGATTCAGGATTAACAACATTGGTGGGTTCCAAAAGAACACAATAACTATCGCTTTAATGATAGGACAGCACAAGACAAACTTAGCAACGCCATACATATTAAACACTTGAATTGTGTTTTATTTTTGTACGTATGCTCATGAAACCATAATGAACATCCGTGTTATATTGTTGTTGACATAATAATTCAAGATGTTTACAGCCTTCAGAACTTGATGGCAGGTCATTAAAAATTGGAAGAATGGGAAGAATTATCATTTAGTCTTAATTAACGCTTTTTTTATATTTTTCTTGAAAGAACATAGATAGAGAAGTTAATGCAATAATATGAATATTTGTGTTAACCTAATAGCATGCTGTGTTGACGATTTTGCAACCAATCTCTAAAGCATGAGGCAGTTGTGTAGAAAATGTGTAGCTTGTTGTCTTTAAACATTTAGTCAATTTTCTATAAACCATGTAAATGGTTGTCTAAAAATCATGTAGTCAGCTGTTTAAAAATTATGTATGCATTTGTCTTGAAAGGTTTAGCTAATTATCTAGAAAGGATGTAGTTAGTTATCTAGAAAAGATGTAACTAGTTATCTAGAAAATGTGTAACTAGTTGTCTAGAAAAGATGTAACTAGTTGTCTAGAAAATGTGTAACTAGTTGTCTAGAAAAGATGTAACTAGTTATCTAGAAAATGTGTAACTAGTTGTCTAGAAAAGATGTAACTAGTTATCTAGAAAATGTGTAACTAGTTGTCTAGAAAAGATGTAACTAGTTGTCTAGAAAATGTGTAACTAGTTGTCTAGAAAAGATGTAACTAGTTATCTAGAAAATGTGTAACTAGTTGTCTAGAAAATGTGTAACTAGTTGTCTAGAAAAGATGTAACTAGTTATCTAGAAAATGTGTAACTAGTTGTCTAGCAAAGATGTAACTAGTTGTGTAGAAAAGATGTAACTAGTTGTCTAGAAAATGTGTAACTAGTTGTCTAGAAAAGATGTAACTAGTTGTCTAGAAAATGTGTAACTAGTTGTCTAGAAAAGATGTAACTAGTTGTCTAGAAAATGTGTAACTAGTTGTCTAGAAAAGATGTAACTAGTTATCTAGAAAATGTGTAACTAGTTGTCTAGAAAACATGTAACTAGTTGTCTACAAATCGTGCAACTAGCTGTCTAGAAAACGTGCAACTAGCTGTCTAGAAAACATGTAACTAGCTGTCTAGAAAACATGTAGCTTATAGTTAATTATCTAGAAAGCCTATAGTTAATTGTCTAGAAAGCCTATAGTTAATTATCTAGAAAGCCTATGGTTAATTATCTAGAAAGCCTATAGTTAATTATCTAGAAGGCCTATAGTTAATTATCTAGAAAGCCTATAGTTAATTGTCTAGAAATCCTATAGTTAATTATCTAGAAAACCTATAATTAATTATCTAGAAAGCCTATAGTTAATTATCTAGAAAGCCTATGGTTAATTATCTAGAAAACCTATAGTTAATTATCTAGAAGGCCTATAGTTAATTATCTAGAAAACCTATAGTTAATTATCTAGAAAACCTATAGTTAATTATCTAGAAAGCCTATGGTTAATTGGGTGTCCGGTTAGCGCAATCGATAGGCGGTCGGCTTACCACGGCAACAGCCGGGGTTCGTACCCTGGCGAGGACACCTGGGTTTTACTAATTCCCTAAAAATTAGTGGGAGCCGTGATAGTTCAGTGGTTAGTGAACTGGACTACTACGGACAAGGGGTAGGGTTCGATCCCAACCGACGGCTCCGGGTTCACCCAGCCTTAAATGGGTACCGGATTTTTTCTGGGAAAGTAAAGCAGCACGGGCGTAATACCGACCACATTACCCCAAAAATCATGTGCTGAAGGTCTGTAAAATATAGGGTCACTAACACCATATATTTCCTTATACGCCACTTGGCGTGACGGGGGGTACTTTACTTTTACTATGGTTAATTATCTAGAAAGCCTATAGTTAATTATCTAGAAGGCCTATAGTTAATTATCTAGAAAGATTGTAGCTAATTGTCTAGATTCTACAAAAATTGTAGTTAGTTTCTTTATCTGATTATGACTCTTTCTTTAAAGCACGTTGTTATCAAAACAAGATTGTAAATATTTTCCTGCAGCATTCATCATCATCATCGTGTGCCCTCTCCGCAACGAAGGTTGGCTACCATGGATCGCCATTCTACTCTGTTTCTTGCTTTGATGGTGCAGGCTGACATAGATTGACTTGTCCATCTTTGGATGTTACTCGTCCATGTTAGTCTTGGTCTGTCTCTGCCTCTTTTGCCTTGTATTTTTCCTTCCAATATTACTTTTAGTAGGCTGGTGTGTCTTTTAACATGCCCCGAAAATTTCATTTGTCTTGTCTTAATTTAGAATTTCTCTCCATGGCTTTCTTTGGATTGTTACGTGATGAGGCTCCAATCTCTTTCACGGTGGTCTGCCATTTTCACCTTTCGTGTTCTTAAAATGCCTCATGTGTACCACACACTTTGCTGTTTTCGCTTTCTGGGCCGTTGATTATCTGGGCCTGCAGCATTCATTGATAATATAAATGAGATTGTGGATGTTTCTCTGTAGCACTAGCTAATAGTCTACACGAGACTGTGACTTTTCTTTGTAGTACTAGCTAATAATCTACACGAGACTGTGACTTTTCTTTGTAGTACTAGCTAATAATCTACACGAGACTGTGACTTTTAAATTTTAGCACTAGCTAATAATCTACTCGAGATTGTGACTGTTTCTTTGTAGTACCAGATAATAACCTAGACGAAATTGTCACTATTTATTTCTCTGTGGCACTAGGTAATGATATCTATGTGCGATTTTGATTATTTCTCTATACATTTCGTTATCACACCAGACGAGATGTTACCTATCCTCCCACCTCCCCCTCCCTCCCCACATATATATATATATATATATATATATATATATATATATATATATATATATATATAAAGTAAAGCATATATAGTAGCCTCAGTCAGTCATAGTTGACCTTGGATTTTTCAGCGCCCCTAGAAATGTTATTTTTTTCTTTTCTTTTCTTTCGTCGTGTAATCTCTTTCTCAATAAATCTGTATCAGGGCGCGAGGTTGGGCAGAAAAAGAAAGAGACAAGTTGTTGCCCATGCAACATGTTTCTTCACTCCACGCAGCCGAACGACCCAAATGTCTAGCAGGGCAAGAACAGTTTGGTGCCAACTGCGCCGCAGGAGTTGTCAGAGCAATGTTGAAATCAACACTGAACTGCCTTAGGGACACCATCTCCTGATTTTTCCTCAGGATTTATTCCCGAAGTCTATTCCGTGAACGGGTACCCGCTAGACAGCGGGGGTTTATAATCGGAGTTGACCTTCTCCTAGATGCGTTGCCATCTTTAGGCTGACGGGTCGCACCTACCCGGGGAGGAAGTTAGGGCGCCTCTGATTCGCCGACGAAAACGTCATAGGGCATTTGGGGCAGAATATGTATATATATATATATATATATATATATATATATATATATATATATATATATATATATATATATATATAAAGAAAATAAAATCAAAACTATCAAATAACTATCTAGACGAGATTTCAACTGATTTATTCCCATTTGCAATGTATTTCGCTTGCATTGAATAGACAAATTTGAGCTGCCAAAATAATAATTAAATTATTAATATTAAAACTGTCCAATAATCAATCCATATATATTCAGATAATTAAATATATTGGTCTTACAAGCCATTGGTGTAAATTAAATATATAAATAGTTTGTGGTTATTTTATGCTGTAGTGTAGATATTTTATGCGCTAAATATTACTATATTTTGCAAGTACTTGAAAACAGCTTACCTTCCAGGAAATGTGCGAACTTGTCAATAGTTTGTGTAAACTAGGATGGGACTTTCCACTCTGCGCTTAAATAACACTTTGCAACAGGGATGTTATTTGACTATACTGTATCATCCTTGCACACATGACATGTGTTTTTATGCTTATTTTAATATTTGACTATTTAAATATTGCTGCGACACCAAATAGCAGTTACGTTCATAGGGAAAGACTGAGGGGACTATCTCTACGCTGCTAGTGAAGAGGGGCGCCAAAAATGCTACGTGAAAAAAAAGAAAGAAACAACCGAACTCATAAGATCTTTAAAGAGCAGTATAATGAATGTTGGGGGTCGCGATAGCTCAGTGGTTAGTGAACTGAACAACAAAGGACAAGAGGTCGAGTTCGATACTGATAGACGGCCCCAGGTTCACCCAGCCTTAAATGCGTACAGGAGTTTTTCTGGGAAAGTAAAGCGGCACGGGCGTAATACCGATCACATTACCCCAAAAATCATGTGCTGATGTTTTGTAAAATATATGGTTACTAACACCATATTCCCTATACGCCACTTGGTGTGACAAGGCTCTTTACTTTTACTTACCTGAACACCAAATTCCTAATTCGTATCATGGTCTCCTTCCCATCATATCCCTCCGTTACATTGATGACTGCTTCAGACTTACCAAGCAACCTGAGGACGACGTCTTCAAGTTTATCGACTACATTGGCAGTCGTCACAAAGCTATCAAGATCACATCTTGTATTACCTTCTAGATCTTATTGTTTCATTGGGCACCTCTGGTCTCCACGCCTCGGTTTTCTATAAACCCACAGACGCCCATTGTTATCTTCTCTATACTTCAACACATTCACCTTCTTGTCGTGATTCAATTCCGTTCTCACAGTTATTGCGTCTTCGTAGCATCTGCCAGGATGGCCACGATTTCATCCAACAGGCTCACCTCATGTTAGGTTTCTTTAGCCGCCGGCTTTATCCAACTTCGATCCTCCAGTCTACCTTCAAGCGGATCCTCCTTATCTCTCGTCCCGAGGCACTCGCTCCTTCCAACCGCCCTCCCCCCTCTGAGAGAACTATACTCACCCTCACCTATCATCCTCACAACCTGGCCGCTGTGAAGATACTCAACCGCTATCGTTCAATTCTATACTCTGATCCCACTATTCATCTACTCTTTAGTGAAACCCCTAGGATCGCCTTCAAACGCGACAGGAATTTGGGAGATATTCTGATTAGGAGCCATCTCCCACGCTCCGACCATCAACACTTCGGCAGGGTCCCTTGTGGTCGTGACTGCATCATCTGCGCCTATGTTCTCCGCACTGACTCTGTCGACTTCAATCGATGTTCTAAATTTTCACCCATATATGCTCGGCCGCCAATCCAGAAGAGTTCGGAGACTTATAGACAGTGTCGCTTCAAGCATCGAAACTCACGATGCGAGGCGGCATTCCTCACCTTCCAGGGTACTACTCTGGTATCCATTTCTGCCAGGGGCTAGCACGAGCGCGGTGGTATTTTTTTTTTTCTAACCACGAGTACAATTCACGCTGTCCCCAGCGGGAATCGAACACGGGTTGTCCGAACGTCGGTAGCCCAGTCGGGTGATTTTCCCAACTAGGCCCCCGAGGCGCCCCCCCCCCACGCTATCCGCTCTACCTCTGACTAAGTCTTTCAAGTTATATTAGACTGCAATGGCATGTCACAGAAAGCACTGTGTGTGAAACGAACTAAAATACATTATTTTGAACACTCAACTTCCTCTCGACCTTGAAAGGAAAATTGAAAGAACAAGACAAGAAATTCCAAAACGAATTTGTATGTGGAGGGAGAGAGGAAGGAAGGCAATCTAAATATTTTTGGTAAATTTAGCAAGTCAGCAGGATCAATTATATTATTCTCGTGACTGTAATGAATATGACTACAGCGCTATTTATAGGTATATATTAATGCTTTCTTAGATCCTGGAAAAAAATCGCGTATCTCTTTACCGAACTTCTTGAACTACGGGAACATTCTAGATGGAAAGGAACCGTGTTAATTGAGAAAAAAAATACCGAACTTGTGGGATTATGGGAACATTCTAAATGGAAAGTAACAGTATTAATTGAGAAAAAAAAACACACTGAACTTCTTGAATTACGGGACAGACAGACAGACAGACTGGCAGGCAGGTAGGCAGCTAGACAGACAGACGGACTGACGGGATGGATGGATAGATGGATGGATGGATGGATGGATGGATGGATGGATGGATGGATGGATGGATGGATGGATGGATGGATAGACAAATAGATAGACAGATAGATAGACAGATAGATTGATAGATTGCATTATAATTAATTATCCACCATCCATTATCCATTATAATAAATTAATTATAAGTCTGAAAAACTTAGAATAAGCCAATAATTCTTGGAGACTAACGACCAGTGGGGCATATTTGGCATAACTTGAACTCCTCCCCCCCCCCCCAACTCTCCATTCCCGCCCGTTTTTGTAATAAATTCAGCTTTATGACAAAATAAGACATTTTCAGAAAATGCCGTTCCTACAAATTTTGCACAAATTAATAATACATTTCCTAGGAAATTCTTATCAACATCCCCTTCACGTTATGCTGAAATACAATTCAATATCAGAAAACTATGACCAGTGCAGGATTCACCAAATTTTATGAGAATATTACTACGAATTTTATGGAAATTCCCATGATATCATTGTTATCTATAACTACTAAAACACTCAGTCTCATGTAGCTTAGCTTGCTAGATTAACGGTTCTTAAACTTTCTTTTGTTGACCCCCTTTCATTAATGTTTTGTACCCGCTGACCCAATAACTTAACTCAAGATTAAAAACTAGAGTGCATCACAATTTTATTTAAAGTTTCTAATGAAAGGTTCTTTATGGGGAAATAAGCGAGAAACTAGTTATCGCACACGCCTGTACTATATTTTTATTTAAATGATTTCTTACCATTTAAAAATAATAAAAATATTAATAATTGTGTTAAATTAATAATATTTTTTTTACAGAAACGGAAATTGCATATACATAATATAATCAATATGTCACATTTATGCAAAAGATCTCATGAAAAAGAAAGCTAGAAAATGTAATGAATATAACTTGTATAAAATTATAACCTCATTAATTACAAAATGGTTTGAAAATGGAATTGTTTACTTACATAATTAATTACAGGGCGGGGCTGCATTTCACTTACATTTACTTACAAGCTTTGTTATATGTGACTTAATTCTTAAAATTTGTATTGTAATTTCTGACTCTTTAATTTGTTTAACAGTTTCTATATTTATTTTTAAGATAAATGCAAGCAAAGAATGCATGTACGTCTTGCAAAAGACATCACTTTCATAGCCCTCTTTGATCTTCCTCTTGTTCTATCCTTCCTAATCTGCCTTTCAGCGTCGAGGGGGAGATATAATTTGCGGTCTTTTCCTCTTCAGTTCGCCTGTGCTGCTGTTATGTTTCCTAGTGCTTCTAATATTCCATCGACCCATCTTTTTCGTGGTCGACCCTTGGGTCTGGTGTTCTCACAACGTTTGCTGAAGGCTCGTTGTGTTGTGTTTTGTTCCTTCTGCCTTGTCACGTGGCCAAACCATTTGTATCTGTTGTTTCCTTATATATTCTATGGCGGGGGCTATTCCTAGCTTTTTTCTCAGTTCTTCATTTCTGATCTTATCTCTCAGACTGTTTCCTGTCATTCGTTTAACACATTTCATCTCTGTAGAGGTTATTTTCTTATTGTTCTTGCATCTAGGGTCCAGGTCTGGCATTGGTAGCACAACGTTGGGATGAAGATTGTATTGTATAGTGCTCGTTTTGCCTCCAGAGTTATTTCCTTGTTGGACAAAAGTGACGGTAACTGTCCAATGATTTGACAAGCTTTGTTGCATCTTGATACCATCTCTGCTGTTTGAGAATTACCGTTTGTCATTAGACTTCCTAGGTATTTGAATTCCTCTACTTTTTTTAGTTGTCTGCCTTCTATAGTTATGTTGCTGTTCTGTTTATTTTTGGCGACATTCATGACTTCTGTTTTGTTGATGTTGATTTTCATGTTGTATTTTGTGCCTGAGATGTTGAGTTTGTTTAAGTGTTCTTGTGGGTTTTCTATTATTTTATGTATTAGTGCCTGATCGTCTGCAAATAAAAGCTCGTTGATCTCCTCTGTCTCTGATGGGTTGGCTAGCTTGCATATATGGTCCATGTATGTAATAAACAGTAGGGGGGATAGTACGCCCCCCAGTCTTACTCCTGATCTAACTTCAAAGTGGTCTGTGTAGCCTGCTGCTGTTCTGACCCTGCAGCTGCTGTTGAGATAGTTTGCCCTCTTTGATAGTTGATGAAAATCTGTTTGTAAGTGTTCCCCGAAATGTGGATGGGACTGTTCCTTGAACGGTAATTTTAGAACATTGTTCATTAATATTTCTATGAGCTTGTCTTCCGCTGTTCTAGTTCATACGCATTAAGTGGATATCTAATTTAGTTTTTACTTCCATCAGGACTAGAAAAATATCCACGGAAACTATGCTACAAATCTTCCAAATATACAATAAGTCATGACCTCCTCAAGTAGCGCTTCTTTGTGAAATCGAAAAAGGCGACGGTGCTCATCTACAAAGAAGAATACATGCCATAGAGTTGAATTGGTGTAGACCAGGGATGGCCAATTTCTTTCATATGGCAAGCCACTTTTATATTATTATTTTTTTTGTGTGTGGCGGGCCACAAACATAACAACATCAATACAAATAAACTTGCCATTTGTTTTAAGGTGATATTTTGTTATTTATCGGCATTATTTGTTTACACAAATCATTTTGTTGCAACAGAGTTAAAATTGCCTAATTGATTTATAATAATGAATAAAAGTTGCTATCTATATTGTTGAACAAACATGTTTTAGTTAGGTCATTTTAAAGTTGACATGTAACAAACCTTAATGAGAACAATGTGGACGTTCATGTGCAGCAACAAGTTCATCAAAGTTAATGTGTAAAGATGATGATGATATTCGTAATAAATCCTGAAGGTGGCCATCAGTGAGTCGGTTTCTTTGTGACTATTTAATTGTCTTCATTTTTTTTTTAAAGCGCATTCACGTATATATGTACCTCCGAACATAGAAGTAATTTTCAAACTGAAATCACTCAATGCGGTATATTTTTCCCGTGGCACAAGTTTCCAAAAGTCAACTCCTATCTCCATCCTTGATTGGAAAGGGGGTGACTTTGGAGGTTGCATAACTCAAACTGAAAAATGTCATGTTGTTGGAAAATGTCACACTTCATAGGGTTGTTAAACAATGCCAGTTCTGGTCGCATACCATTGAAGTCAGAAAATCGTTCATTGAATTGCTCCAATAGTTTGTCTAACATTAATGCAGAAAATTTGAAACGAGTGCCACTGCGCTCCTCAATCAATTCCTTGCACGAAGCAAAATGAAGTTTTCTTTGGCCAGGGTAAATCCAGGGCTGCCTTAACGCATAGGCCCGTTGGGCATTTACCCGGGGGCCCACGATCACAGTGGCCCCATGCGAATATGTTCTATCTTCTGTATGTTATCATGAATAATAGTTCTAATTTACTATTCCTTATATAAGTAATTTTTTTGTAATTAACAAGGGCCTTATTTACCATCTAGCAATAATGATTCGATAGATAATATACGTTAATAATAGGACACTCATTATACAGAGCTTCGCAGCAGGAGGCAATCTGATCATTAGAAGAGGACCCACGTCGAGCAAGTGTTTCGGTCCTTTAGCTTCTTGACACTCTAAGGGAGGTGGGCCCGCCTCGGTCACGATACCCAGGCGTAAAGTTTAAGAAAATGTATAAATTACTAATGTTAACGTTTTGTTGAAACAACAATGTTACATTTCGTTTTGTATGTGATCCATAAAAATGTCGAACATCAATTACTTAATAATTGTAAGTACTTATGGCATTGAACTTTTCGTCATACAATTCAGAAGCAATCTATAATAGGTTTCATATATGTCGCATTTTTTTCCGATGGTATTGTAAACCAGTCGACAACACGTGCAATATAATCCTCTGATTATCGGATGTTTTGGCCGATAATTGCTAATAAAGTCACTGTCTTGTCAAAGTATATTATTCTTATCAGAATGGACGCAGAACGTTCTTATCAAACTTGAAAGACAAGGAGGCAGGTGTGGCCTAAAGTTATTCAGATAAACGGTTCACGGCGATAGGTTAGTCTACACCATGGATACCTAAAATAGGAGGCGATACAGACGCTGCTCTATATATAGCGCCTCGTCCCGAATGCTATTCTTCTTCTACCTATTTTTAGCTCCCATTGGAGCATAAGTCTTCAACAAACACTTTCCCAGTCGTTCTGTTTTTTATTCCATTCTTTTAAGATCATTCCATGTCTTCCCCATCATCTTCATCCCTGCTTCTATCTGTCTTCTCCAAGAACTCTTTGGTCTTCCTCTTTGTCTTTTCCCCAGAGGATTCCAGTAGTAGGTGTGGCTGTTTACCCATTCTAAAAGTGCACGGACATGCACAGAAAGACAATAGATTTGGCACCGAAACCGCACGAAACTTGCACCAAACCCGTGCAAAAGTCCGATAATCGGCTTATTATCTCGGTGGTCGTGATCGGTAATCGGCTTATCTCGGTGATGTGCGTTGGTGCGTGACGATCTCGGTGGTCGTGGTGTGTGCGTTGGTGCGTGACGGCTTATGATCGGCTTATCGCGTCGCTAGCTCGCCGGTTATCGGACAGCGGTTCTCTCGGGCGACAGCGGTTCTAAAACTTGTGGGGATGGCGGTATCTCGCGGGTCGGACGGCGGGTCGTCGCGTGGCGTGCGGGTGGGGAAAGGGGGGTGCCTTTATTGGTCGAGTGTTATCATCATGTGTGGGTATTAGGCAACAGTAGGCGACATGTAAAAAACGCTGACAAGCAATTTATTAGTATCGTTAGCATCATGTACCAGGTGTGATTATAGCGATTTTTTTTCTCTCTAATGCATATCCAAGCTAACTCAAGTCAAATAAAAATCATGTGCCACCCTCATCATCATCATGTGTCACCCTCAACATCATCATGTGCCACCCTCATCATCATCATGTGCCACCCTCAACATCATCATGTGCCACCCTCAATACCATCCCTTCATATCCTATCATCATCTTGTGCCACCCTCAACATCATCATCATGTGCCACCATCATCATCCCTTCATATCCCATCATCATCTTGTGCCACCCTCAAAACTATCATCATCATCTTGTGCCACCCTCAACACTATCATCATCATCATGTGCCACCCTCAACACTATCATGTACCACCCTCAACATCAACCTTCATATCCTATCATCATCTTGTGCCACCCTCATCATCCCTTAATGTTCTATCATCAAGCCACACAAAGTATCAATCATCTCTCTCTCTCTCTCACACACACACATTCATGGTAAACCAAAACAAAATTCGTTCTATATTTCACAACTTTATTAATACAACAAATATACGACACACATATATATATATTACTGTCCGGTTGTTGATAATTTTAAGCGTCTGGGCGGGCCCCTCGAAGCCGAAGTATCCACGGGGCGAGCAAACGATAAATGATACGGTCGTTTACGTGCTGTCTCGATGAAAAAGGCATGAGAATTCTGTTAAGTTTCGCGCCACGACACTTAAGAAGTATATACTAAACACAATATAGACCGCACGTGTTGCTAAACAAATCTTGCAACACCCGCGGGTTGTAGACGAATGGAACGTGTGAGTTTTGCTCTATAAAGTTTAAAATATCCACGTGTCTGGGAGGCAAACCGTAGGAATCGAAATACTCACATTCGCCGAGTCCGTTGTAAAATAGGGCCACCCAATGCTCTCCGGGTTCGTGGGCAGGGTCGGTGTTTATGACAAAGGCCGCGGTCGCCGTTGGGTCGATGCTTGGCGGTAAGTGGTTTCGTGGAATGACACTAACAAGGGAACAACGTCGAACGAAAATATCCGACATCAAAAGGTTGTAAATCTCCCTCGTGTTCATATTCTTCTTCTTCTTTCTCTCTCAAACGGCGAAGTCTGTTAGAATCTGCCTTGTTTTGGACACCTCGAACACCGAGTCCAACTCGGCGTAGACGATAACTTGTAGGGGAGGTTGGTGGGAGCGGCAAACTTGAGTTCTATCGACAAGGGTCCGCTTGTGGCTAGCTCAAAATGGGAGCCGTCCAGTAGGCTGGACGAGAGGTCAAAACTAAATAGACAGTATCCGTCCTTGAATTCTCTATAATCAACGTTATTCCCAGCGTCTTTACCAATCAGACCCATGGCCAGATTTGTGCCGAAGAAAGCTCTCGCGTATTGATTTCGTTCAAAGTCCATAGTTTGAGGCTTTCCCGAGATACATTTCCCGTCGACCGTCAGGTTCATATAAATCAGACCAAAGTGTTGAAAATTGAAGGGGTTAGCTGTGTAAACACCATTAAAAGCACTGGCCGTAATCAGACCTATCACTATACGGGTCGGTGTCTGAGACAAAAATAAATTGTCTTGACTGTGGGAGAACATCCCGCTAGCGATGGAAAATGTCTTGATGGTAACCCTCTTGATCGGATACCGCGCATTCCCGCTTAAGAGAGCCTTTTCGTGGGCCAGAGAAATCGCGGGGTTTAGCTTAGCTTTCCTGACCACGAGCGCGGCGTAGGTGATAACACCTTTATAACCCACAGAGCTATCGTGAGCCGCGAGGCTGAACACATCCTTCGAGGGCGTGAGTTTTATCTTTACATCGACTCTGTTTAACATGTAACGATCCTGCACAAAGACATCAGAGTGCAAACGACTCATCATTTCAACCTCTTTACTACCCGAAGTCAAATCGCGCCGTGTTTTAAAACCCTCATTTTCTTTCAAATCGTCATGGTGGCCAGCTGTGTCTTTGTAGAACAGAGCGGCCGTCAAGTATCCCGTTTTCGCATCCTCCCCGTAATTTAGCGTGGCCTCAAACACTGCTCTAAAAGGATAGGTATTCTCCGACGGTGTAACCAACGTGTCGTTTAGCGATACGTCGACTTGTGAAAATAGACTGTGAAGATAATTGTTGACCGGTCCTACCTCAGCATCGACTGGTACACTATCACCAATCGGGAGGGTGATCTTGACCCGCAGATGTAAAAACGTGTTGAAAAGATCTAGATACTCCTCGCTGTTTCCAGAAATGAAAAACTCTATCGGTGCGCTATGCGACGAAGCTGCGATCGGACGAATTTCAATAAACTGGCCAGAGTCTAGAGAAGTCTGCGTGGGTGGAACGCTAAATAAATCCAAACCAGAGTGAAGACATTCGCACGATTTGGGGTGAATGAGGGACATTATTAGTCGAAAATATCCTTTGCCACCCTCGTCCTCTAAAAACCAAGGCCTTACCGCCGGTTTTTAACCAGGGTAAAATAGCCCTCCCGATTCCACCGAAGAAACTACCGATTCCTCGACCGCTCTGACTTCGACCTCCTATAAACACGGGCATCCCATCGCCCGCCTGACAACAGTAAAAGTCTTCGTATAACTCAACATCTCTATGAAGGGGAGTGTGTTTCACCATTATACCAGCTCGAGATGCTTCTTGACTCGAAAGTGTACCGTTAGCACCGACGTCCCGCTGGTGAATGGAATGGTTTTTCCGTGTTCGTTGGCTAAAAGTATTTCCACGGTATCGAAGGAAAATCTACTCAGGGGTAGGTAGTGAGGCTTATCGTAGATCTGAAACACCGAGGTGTGATTTCTATTGAGAACAGGCACGCTCCTGAGGAGAGGCACCATCACATCCCGACCGGTCTGGGGGAAACGAGATCGCAGTAGACGTAGACATTCTTTGCAACACTTTCCAAGTCCATTACACCCACGCTGAAGATATCGGGAGCCGTGTCTGATATTGAGGTCGTGGGGAAGGCTAACATGTTTTTCAAAGTGTCGCTTATGGTAACACTGACTCCTTTTTCGTAAAGTTTCAAGATGGCTTTATTCACCTCTTTTGCGTAAATCAATCTCATTTTTTTCCCTTTCACTCCCCTGTACGACTCATCCTCCGCTTTTAAGATCGACGCGTTCAACGCGCCGATGAACGCATCGGGTTTCGTGTATAACCCAGGCTCCAATGTCACGTTGAAATAAAATCTGGCGTCGCAAATATCGTCGTTATCGAGAGATTCGTAGCGAATCCAGACATCACCCTCTATTACATTGAAATAATTTAGCGGAAACTGTATCTCCACCAGTGCGATCTCATACTGCGTCGAAATGTCATTGGTCTGAGGGAGTTTAACGAAAAAGTGGCCTGGGTTATTATCCTTAATAAGTTCCATAGATGCATTGCTGGGCAGGGTGACATAAAAGCTCTTTTTTTTTGTTACTCGTTTCACCGTCGCCTCTCCAAGTTTGGATTCGGTAGCATGTAACCCAAACAGCTGCTCAGTAGGGCTATCCAGAGTTTTCCCTCCTTCGCGTCTGGCTTTTCGGTGGTCAGATTGAACAGCGAGACCGCTACAACTGTATATATAACTACCACTTGACAAATAAAGACAAGTTCTAAGTAGGGGGATAGTTTCCCAAACATCGACCCCCACCAGCGTGGTTCGCCGTCTCTCCTGACTCCCGAGTTTACGGCTCGCAAATCGGGCTCTCCACCAAAAATTACCACTTCTTCTTCCTCTTCTCGCATCTCTAGTTTTTGTATCTGACAATGTCCTTGGACGGTATCCAAGTGTTAAATGAGGAATCGTACCCAAACCATTTGACTAAACACTCCTTTCGCCCAAAGGATGTGCGACGCTCGGTTATGATACTCTCGATTCTGTACTCGTGCCTGTCTCCAACTTTTTGAATTTCCGGTGTGTAGAATGACCCCTCTATCTCATCGCCCTTATCGTCTTTCAACACATATGTAACGGGGTTTGTTTCATTTACTCGACTGATGGAAAACAGTTCCTCCGTCCAAGCCGGGGCATAACCCTTTTTAAAATTGGCTCTGCCCAAGACCAGTCTAACTCGATCACCGGGCTTGTACAGGGGTCTTTCAAATTTAAAGTTGTGTTTGCTATTATACAACGTGTTCCATACCTGTTCTTGATTGTCTGCGTTGACGTCGACCGGTGCCATTTTTATACTTCTGTGATACGAATGGTTATAACTTCGAAGAAGGGCGGGTAGGACTAGGACATAAGACAACTTATTGGATTTCGTGAAATATCGCCACATCCGTTGTTTCAGAGTCCTATTAAAGCTTTCCACCACGGCGGCCTTAATATCTTCGTTCTACGTAGTGAAAAAGTGAACGTTGTTGTCAGCGAGGAATTTCTGAAATGTTCTGTTCAGAAACTTTGACCCCTTATCGGTTTGAAAACTCGCGGGTTTCCCATCGAGAAATATCTTACCGACGGCTTCCACTAAGGATTTCCCCGTTTTGGTTCGTATCGGTACAGACCACGCGAATTTACTGAAAACGTCCACGCTAGAAACCAAATAGGAATATCCGTCGTTGTGTTTTTTCAAATGTCTCAAATCGATTAGGTCTGCCTGATATTGCTGTTGGGGGCCACTCGTTATAATGGGACGCCTTTCAAATCTGCGACGAATTGGTTTATGAAGGGTATAGGTATCCTGATGACTCAGCCATTGTTTGATCTTTGCGAGTCCCAGTTTGGTGTTACGTTGCAGGGCCGTTGCACCACTATACGCCCCTGGTCGACTAGGGTCAATGTAACGACGTCTCAATATTTTCTCCACCGTTCCCATTTTGGTGCTGGGATTCCGCTCTTTCTTTTTTTAGGTTTCAGTTTATACGTGGTTACGGGCGGAGTGGTTTCATTACCTACCTTTGGGGTTTCCGCTGGTGGTGGTGGTGGTGTCTTGGTCTGCTCTGGTGATACCTCGAATGATGGTGTTGGTGGGGAAGGTGTTTTTTCTGTTGCCGTGTTGTGTTGAATGAGATCGACCGAGCCCAATGAGCGTCGTTTATACTGCTCCAATCTAGTTAAATATTGATGCAGGGCACGTTGGTACACTCTGGCCTTCTCGGTGGGTGCTAAATCATCGCGGAATAGGATACGTTGCATTTCATCATCTAAATCTCTCAAGTTGTCACCGATCGCCTCGGGTGGGCTATACGACGTGGTAGTAGTCTGTTTAAGACCCTCGAGGAATCGAGGATCCATCAAAATCATTTTTTTGGCCATTGTTACGCACCTAGTACTCCACCGAGAATACTTAATATAGGACGGAGCAAAGCACCTATAAACCCACCGGTTTGTAGAATCTCTTTCCGCCGCTTAAGACTCGGTTTCTTTTTAGTGAGAAGTCTCAACTTGTTCTTGTGTCGACGCAGCTCGCACTTCTGTTGCTGAGTGAGTCTAACATTACCTTTTAATATGTTATGACAACACTCGCACAAAAAGTTAATGAGTTTGGGAGAGGCTGTTTTTAATATGGCTCTTAAACCGCTCGGCGAGGCGGCGCGCATACATTTCAACATTTCACCGTGCCGTCTAAGTGCTTCATCACACATGATTCTCTACTTTGGCACGTAGACGATTTGTCTCTCCCCCGGGAATATTTTTGTTCTCAACCTAAGATTATCAGGTGTGTCCTAACGAAGATCAACCAGCAAATAACCGTGAGAAGTAGCTGTCGCGTCCTTAAAACTATCTTGGAGGTACCCCACCTGACCTGGGTACATTTGTTTACCCAGATTCATAATTTGACTCCCGTCTCTCGGGTTCTTGAAAAGGACTAAATAGTGCGTATTGAGACTTATGGTTCGATGTTCTTTATTTTTTCCGAATAGATTTTGAACAATGTACATCACACTAATATCTCTGTGATGACTACCTTTGGTGAATAATTTTGTTACCTGCTCGTCCGTCTCAGACATCAAGTCATCGATGACGATCAGTCTTCTCTTCTTACCACCTTCCAATTTATCGACGTCTGGTAGACCCTCGATAAATCTCACTGACCCCATTGTCTCGTATATCGATTGCCATTCCCCATAACACCATATAACTTCCTCCGGTACGGGGACAGCTAGCTCGTGAAGGTTCTGTATAAACTTTTGCGCAAATACCGTTTTCCCACACCCGGTAGGACCGGCTATCAGAGCTGTGAAGGGATGATTCCATCGGGGATCCATCCTCACAAGTGCTAGTAACTTTAGTGATTGCGCCCCCGACGAAAATAACAACGAGTGATTTTAGGTCAGCGCGCGAGGTTTCCCCCTCTTCAACTAACACCTATTTTTATAAGCCACAACATATATAAACACTACAGGGGGATTAGGAGTTTCCTAGTCTCAAGCCGCATTACCTGAGACCGAATTGTTACACGCATCATATTTCCCCACACATCACCCTATTGGGTCAGTTCCAGAGGTCACTGAACATGTCGCAACACGACTGATTACCACGCCTGATAACGTATTGCGTTAGCTGCTATAAATAGACGGTCCTCGACCCGATAAACGGGTATAAAAACCCCCCAGTCGAGCAGTGCACACGCACATACATAGCCAACGTCTGTTGCCAGGTGGTTTGTGTTTGTTTTTCTTTGAATATGGAGTCGTGTAGCTTGAATACGCCAATTTCGTTTGATGTTAGGGATCAGCGCATATTTATGTCACGTGGAAATGAGACTGTAGTTCCATTGTCTAAAGATGGCGTTAAGGCAGTCTCGGTTTGTGTTTTTCGTAACAGACCATTGATAAATATAAGGACATATAGCGGTGATAGTTTTTTGAAGTTTCCTACCAGAACTGGGATAACACTATCGAGAGAGGAATTTATCACGTTAGTCGAGATGCGAGAGGAAATTTTAACCGCTTATGCTAACCTCAACTACACGCCGCCTGTTGTTAACCAGATCAGCTACACGCCACCTCTCGTTAACCAGATCAGCTACACGCCACCTCTCGTTAATCAGATCAACTACACGCCGCCTCTCGTTAACCACCAAAACTACATACCATCTCTTGTTAACACGAATCTCATCGACTACACGCCCCCTTGGTTAATCAAGGGAACCTCGCTCTTGTTAATCAGACGACAGATCCGGCACCCAATATGAATGCCGCGGGTGTTTCAGCAGAGTCACCAATTACCTATTCCAGCTTTGATCAGGGTTTTGTCAAAATGGAGGGCGGTTGTGTTTTGAAGGCTAATGAAACTTCCTATGCACCCGTGTTTGATAGACATTTAACAAACAGTACCACCAAAACAGGAGGGAGGAAACCCAGACGCTTAAAATTATCAACAACCGGACAGTAATATATATATATATGTGTGTGTCGTATATTTGTTGTATTAATAAAGTTGTGAAATATAGAACGAATTTTGTTTTGGTTTACCATGCATGTGTGTGAGAGAGAGAGATGATTGATACTTTGTGTTGCGTGATGATAGAACATTAAGGGATGATGATGAGGGTGGCACAAGATGATGATAGGATATGAAGGTTGATGTTGAGAGTGGCACATGATGATGATAGTATTGAGGGTGGCTCATGATGATGATTATGATGATAGTGTTGAGGGTGGCACAAGATGATGATGATAGTGTTGAGGGTGGCACAAGATGATGATGGGATATGAAGGGATGATGATGGTGTTGAGGGTGGCACATTATGATGATGTTGAGGGTGGCACAAGATGATGATAGGATATGAAGGGATGGTATTGAGGGTGGCACATGATGATGTTGAGGGTGGCACATGATGATGATGAGGGTGGCACATGATGATGTTGAGGGTGGCACATGATGATGATGAGGGTGGCACATGATTTTTATTTGACTTGAGTTAGCTTGGATATGCATTAGAGAGAAGAAAAAAATCGCTATAATCACACCTGGTACATGATGCTAACGATACTAATAAATTGCTTGTCAACGTTTTTTGCATGTCGCCTACTGTTGCCTAATACCCACACATGATGATAACACTCGACCAATAAAGGCACCCCCCTTTCCCCACCCGCACGCCACGCGACGACCCGCCGTCCGACCCGCGAGATACCGCCATCCCCACAAGTTTTAGAACCGCTGTCGCCCGAGAGAACCGCTGTCCGATAACCGGCGAGCTAGCGACGCGATAAGCCGATCATAAGCCGTCACGCACCAACGCACACACCACGACCACCGAGATCGTCACGCACCAACGCACACCACCGAGATAAGCCGATTACCGATCACGACCACCGAGATAATAAGCCGATTATCGGACTTTTGCACGGGTTTGGTGCAAGTTTCGTGCGGTTTTCGGTGCCAAATCTATTGTCTTTCTGTGCATGTCCGTGCACTTTTAGAATGGGTAAACAGCCACACCTACTACTGATTCCAAAAAGGGCCTGTTGTGTAATACTCTCAGTTGGCTTCCATAGTGTGTGTCCTATCCAGCACCATCGTCTTAGCTGTATCTCTTTATCCACTGGTATTTGACTGGTACATTTCCATAATTCTATGTTAGTGATTTTGTCCTGCCATTTCCATCCTTTTATTCTGCGTAAGCATCCATTAATGAAAGTCTGTGTCTTCATGATTGTCAATTTTGTTGTTCTCCATGTTTTACAGCCATATAACAGGACCGACTTAACATTTGAGTTGAAAATTTTTATTTTTGTATTTAACCTAATTTTAAAAGCTCCTCTTGCTTTTGATATCCTTATTTTGGTATCATTTTCTGTTCCTCCCTCTTTATCTATATTACTGCCCAGATATATGTAAGATTGTACGTCTAGTAGAGGTATTTCTCCTAATTTTATTTGGTTATTGCCAACTGCATTAATTCCCATAGTGTTGGTCTTATCTCTATTAATCCTCAGTCCTAGCTGTTGTGATCTCTCATCAAGTATGCTCATTTTATCCTGCATTTGTTGATGGCTGTGTGATAGGAGAGCTGCGGAATCTGCGAAGTCTAAATCGCCAAGTTGTTTGGTCAGTGACTACTGGATCCCATTTCTGTTGTTTTGAGTTATTTTCATAACCCAATCTATGGCCAGTAGAAAGAGAAATGGAGACAGAAGGCATCCCTGCCTTACTCCTGTTCTTATTTCAAATGCTTCTGTAAGTTGTCCTTCATGCACCACACTACATTGTGTTCCTTCATACATTGTTTTTATCAGGTTAATAAACTTTATGGGAATTCCGTAATGACTCAGCAACTTCCAAAGCATTCTTCTGTCTAAACTATCAAATGCCTTTTCGTAATCTATGAATCCAATATAAAGTGGGGATTTTAGTTCTAAACTTTGTTCAACTATTATGCGTAGAGTACTTATTTGATCAGCACATGATCTGTTCTTCCTAAAACCTGCTTGTTCATCTCTCAAATGTTTCTCTATGGTCTCTTTTAGTCTCACCAGAATGGTTCTGCTTAATATTTTTTTCCTGGCACTGATAGTGGCATAATTCCCCTATAATTTGTGCACTCCTGTAAACTTCCTTTATTTGGTAGTTATTGCATTATAATTCAGCTTATTGCATAAATACATATCGTGAGTTACTTGTGATTGCGCTTCATTCATCGTTCTTGTTGGGTATTGTTGCGTTTGCTCCCGAGGGCTTGATATTTATGATATATCATCATTCATCGTAAGCAATCAGAATATCGAAACACGATCCGGATTTAAAAAAAAAACACACAAGTTCACGAAGGGCACAGAGCACTAAACTCAGTAGCTCTGGCAGCAAGCCGTATTTGGAATATGAGGAAACTGCAACAAGGATCACTTTTCAGACTATGACCTCAATGGTTCTTGCCGTCTATTCGCCATATTGGCCGGTATTCCAGAAATTCAAGGAAAAACTGTTCAATGGATAGTTTAGAGAAAGGAGTTTATGGCAAAAGATGGTTCGGAGAATACAGGCATCCACTGGGGAAGCAGACAAATTTAACGGATGAAATCGTAGTCTAGAACATTCGGGTGTAGGACACAATTTACCAGATTGAACGTTGAAGGAAATAGCAGAATAATGACTGTTACTAGTCAAATTACAATTGCAAATTGCATAAGATGAGGCTTAGTAGAAGCAAAGCAAGAAACTTATGTTGAGTTTGAAAACTATCTTAATCAGCAAGTAAATTCCACCATTGATAGGATGGTAAAAAAAAACTCGGCAGCGATATTAGTAGTAATTAAATTTTATTATTAATATTGAGAACATGGTAAAATACGCAGAACATTATGTACACTACATCAGCAAGGCAAAGCTGATATTGAAGAAACTAGTTATGTTCTGATGGTTTTGATGAGTTTATATTTCCTACTTAAAGAGAGACCATCGCACTATTAGTCTCATGAGCCATATGACGAAAATATTACTAACAATTATCATGAGACGCGTAAGAAACAAAATAAAACCAGAAATAAGTGAGGAACAATGTGGATTTGTGGAAGGAAAGGGCACCAATAATGCAATATACATCTTAAGAACATTGATAGAAAGATCTATAGAGGTAAAGAAAGATCTATAATATGTGCTTTATAGACTACACAAAAGCATTTGACAAAGTAAAGCATGTGGAAATAATAAATATGCTGGAGAAATTAAACAATGATGGCAAGGATCTGCGAATCATAAAAAAAACATGTACTGGCAACAAACAGCAGCTATACGAATTAACAACCAAACAGGACAAATTCAATTATAAAACAGGGAGTCAGACAAGGCTGTGTTCTGTCGCCGGATTTGTTTTCACTTTACAGCGAACATATGAGATCAATAGTAGACAAAAAAGGAATTGAAGTCAACGGTCACAACATAAATAATTTGCGATATGCGAATGACACAGTCTTAATAGCAGAGACAGAGAATGAACTACAAGAAATGATAGACATAATAGTAAAAGAAAACATCAAGAAAGGTCTCAGTCTGAATAGTAAGAAAACAGAAGTAATGGTCATATCGAAGAACAAATCATCACCAGCATGGAGCATAACAATAAACATGACACATTTGAAACAAGTGCAACGTGCCAAATACTTGGGCACAATAATAACAGCGGATGGATGATGCACCACGGAAATAAAAAGCAGAATAGTTCAGGCCAAAATAGCATTTCAGAAAATGAAAAATATCTTATGCAACAAGTCTATGTCAATAGATATGAGAAAGAGAGTTCATCGGTGCTATATAGAACCAATTCTGATCTATGGAAGCGAACCGTGGACAGTAGACAAACAAATGAAAAGACGATTAGAGGCCACAGAGATGGGATTTCTCAGAAAAATATTGAAAGTTCCCTGGACAGCTAAAAAGACCAATGAGGAAGCTCTCAAAGAGGCCAACACTAAAAGGGAGCTACTAAGAGACACCAGAAAGAAACAATCAACATTTTTCGGGCACATCGTGAGAAAAGGAAAGTTGGAATACTTGGTTACAACTGGCAAAATAAAAGGAAAGAGAGATCGCAGACGACAAAGAGAGAAAATACTAGATAGCTTGGTATCATGACATGGAAAGCAATCATCAACAGAACTGATATGATGCACTGCAGATAGAAGATTGTGGAAGAACATGATCGCCTACGCCAACCGGTATAGCACATGATGACGATGACTTAAAGAGGAGGCAGCTCACACAACAAAATATGAACATTGTGAGAAAGTTGACCGTGCGTTAATCAATGGTCATCACAGTGTGATGGGACGGCACTCGATGATGATGACGATGAATGAAAGTATCGAAATCTTGTTTGGTATCGATGTCTAGTAAATAGACCGGAAACGATTTCTGACCTCAAAGGAAACAAAAACCAAGAGATTGAGACAAGAAGATGACTGGAGACTGACTGTTGTTTGTAAATAAGATTAGTCGTCTTGTATGTTTTGATAACGTAGTATCTGTTGTTTTTGTTCTTTGGACAAAAATATTATAGATTATATGGGTTGAAAGCTGCTATAAACATAGATTTGCTTATTAATATCATATGTTTAATATGAATTTAATTAGTTTATTTAATGATTCTTCTTCTTGCCTTGTTACTTTTTTGATGAGTTATACGATTTAAAATAAAATATGTGGTAATTATTATAATAATTGAAGACATAGGACCACCAATAATGCAGAGTGAAGTGGAGGACGCAATTCGACACATGAAAAGAGGCAAATCTCCAGGTCCTGGCAATATAACAATCGAAGAGATAAAAATAAATGCATTTCATTAGGAGGCAAAATATAGGAGAGCTGGGAGTACAATTACAAATCATAACAAAATTACAATTACTCAATACTCAATGACATAAAAATAACACTGCCCGAAGATCTACTAAAATCTATATTTGTAGCCATGCCGATGAAGTCAGGAGCCACTGATTGTGAAGACCATCGCACTATTAGTCTCATGAGCCATATGACTAAAATATTACTAAGAATAATCATGAGACCTGTAAGAAACAAAATAAAACCAGAAATTAATAAGGAACAATGTGGATTTGTGGAAGGAAAGGGCACCAATAATGCAATGTACATCTTAAGAACATTGATAGAAAGATCTATAGAGGTATAGAAAGATCTATAATATGTGCTTTATAGACTACACAAAAGCATTTGACAAAGTAAAGCATGTGGGAAATAATGTGGAAATATGGGAGGGACATGATCACCTACGCCAACCGGTATGGCACATGATGATGATAATGAATTATTATAATATTAATATTATTAAAATAATTATTATAAAAAATAAATATTAAATAAAGTAATAAGTTTACATGACTTTACATTTACACTGCTTTTAGTAAAAATTAAAATGAGTAAAATCATTTTCATTTTAGTAAAATTAAAAGTGACAAAAACGTAAATGAAAATGACTTAGAAAGTAAGAAAGTTGACACTTAACTAAGTTATTTAAACAATAATAATAATATGATGCAAACAAACATCTCAATCTAATCAGTAATTGAATTTCAATCAATGATTTAGGCTTTTAATTTAGACTAGACTTACTAATAAATAAGACTTAGTCTTTAGTAGACATGTACGGATGGCTCAGAACTACTAACTAGAGGGAAGAGTGGATCTGTATATATTTTTGACATACTTTACTGCTACACTACTTAACTTTGCGTGTATGTACTCAAACTTCTTGTATTGGAATGGAAGGATGCAATGGTGTACTACTGTATTGTATTGTTACCTTTGTAGGAATGCATATTTGACAGAACACTCACACTGCAAAGAACTATTATCATGCAAATATACCATATGACCTTATATAAACCATCAACAATATTCTTTAGTTCGGACTGGAGTCAAAGCAGTTAGTCGGAGCATTCCCATAAAACAACAGTGAAAAGTGTTATTGTTAAGTTCATGGGGAACAAATAACGTTAAAATACAAACTGTTTGAAATAATATTATCAGTGACCAGCCTCTGTCTCTCCAATTCAATCCTGGATAAATTCAAGATGTTGTCTGAAAATATGTGAAGAGAAATAATGTTGCTTATTAACACACTTTTGTTTCCTCAGAGCTTCATACAATATCCGCATCATCTATGTAGATATTTATCTTTAGTAGTACATCTACATTTATTCCTATCTTTAAAAAACATTTTCTCTTTAGATTGTGCTAATTTCAATCTGCTTCTTACTATGATTAAAATTCTGAAAGACTTTTTTGTCCAACTGTGTGTGTGCATTTCTGTTACAGTATGTTATCACATTTGTCTCTTCAACCCATCACTTTAATTGGTTTTCAACAAGTTGTATATTAAAATAAAAAATGTTTTTTTAATAGATATATATACATACATACACACATGCAAACTCTCTCTCTCTCACACTGAGGGTGCTCAAAACCTATATTTTCTTTTTCTTCCCCCATAATCCTGGAGGTCATTGGAGCACTTCTGATAGTCTTCGTCCACAATCAATCCCGCACCAGTGGAATCATCTGAATTACTATCTCATCTTCCAAACAACGAAAAGTAACTGTAGTCCCCATCATAGCAGTCTCAGCACACGCCAAAAGACATAAGGCGAAACCGCAAAGAAAGTGAACACATCCATCTGTTCCCTGTCATATGAATTTTCATTCTTCATAAGCAATCGGAATATCGAAACATGATCAAAACGGATGACGCGCACAGGTCACGGTATGCACAGAGCACTTAACTCAGTAGCTCCTGCAACAAATAATAAATAAACTACCTAAGTATTATATGATAACGTAACAAAAATATGAATTTACTGTTACTTAGTGAAGATTTGATGATGTCCTATGTGGCTGGTGGAGAAAGGGAAGGTTACTGTTTCCATAGACACACCAGATAACTGTACGTCTGGTGTTTTCTCTCTCTCTCTCTCTCACTTTCTGCCTCTTAGCATTACTGGTTGAGGGTTCTGGTTCACTTTCCATCTTTTCAATATTTGCCATACAAGTACAGCTTTCATGTTTCATGATAAGTTTCTTTTTTCTCTTCATTGATAATATAATCTTCCTCTTAACTTTGTTGCTTCCACACTCTTATTGGATGCTACATTTAATAGATAGTAATTATATAAAGCTATACACGCAAAAAATGCAATGATAACTTATAAAAAGATTTGGGCGCACAATAGAATACATTACAGATAACCATGTTTTTCGCTACACTTATGCATATATAGTTCAAACATAGAAGCATCATTAAAACTCTAGATCAAAATCCTCTTAAATTTAGTGTTCAAACTTTGAAATGTTCAAAGTTAGGAATTTTGAAGTGAGAGGTTCAACTGTATATGTAGAGACAGAGAGAGTAAAAAAAAAAGTAAAGTACCCCCGTCATGCCAAGTGGCGTATAGGGAAATATGGTGTTAGTGACCCTATATTTTACAGACCATCAGCACATGATTTTTGGGGTAATGTGTGGTAGAGACAGAGAGAGATATACTTTATTTCTCCATTATTAAATTCTTGTTGATGTTAATGCACAAAATGTTGCAGAAAAAAATTTATATTCTGGCTCTTTAACTCTTTCCGTACGTTCCGCCGCATGGTGCGCCATTTCCATTTCGGTTGCGTACGTTCAGCCGCATAGTGCACCATGCTCAATTTTATTAGTGTGAACGCCATCAGACCATATTCGTTTTACATGTCTTGTATCATCTGGATATTGGTGAAATCTAATACCTTGTTCAATTATCTAACTACTCATATATAATATGTTATGTGTTAGATAAATATAAATATATAGATTGATTCTTAAAACCATGAACAATTCTGTCTCTGAAATCTCTTCCGTTGCGTCGATAAAAAGCTTCCGTACGGAAAGAGTTAATATGCTAAGTAATAATATAAAGTCACAGAATTATTTTCCTTTGACTTCTATTTTTTTTTTTAATTGATTTTTTTTTTTTATTTAACCACTTTAAGTTTGAAGCAAAGGTGTTAATTTAGTTTTATACCAATTTGTTTGCATGAAAATTAATCATAATCAGGAACCTTATAGATACAGTGAAATCCTTGCATGAGAGAAATGAACTTTATCATATACAATGGTGATCACTGTAAATAAAATGACAAAACAAGAGTTTAAAAAAAGTAAAAGTAAAGTACCCCCGTCACGCCAAGTGGCGTATAGGGAAATATAGTGTTAGTGACGCTATATTTTACAGACCTTCAGCACATGATTTTTGGGGTAATGTGATCGGTATTACGCCCGTGCTGCTTTACTTTCCCAGAAAAAAATCCGGTACCCATTTAAGGCTTGGTGAACCCGGAAGCCGTCGGTTGGGATCGAACTCTACCCCTTGTTCGTGGTAGTCCAGTTCACTAACCACTGAGCTATCACGGCTCCCACAAAACAAGAGTGCTGATTAAAAAAAAAAAATGGTTTTTTTTTTCAGGGGCTGTGTAATCTTGAAGGGTGCAGAAGTTTGATCTCATCATGATTGTGCCAAAAACAATACAACATTTTTCTCTTTGAGATTTTAATAACCCTCAAGATTGTATAATTTACAAAGGAAACTTCAGTTTGGTGAGTTTCATCCGGTCTCTTATTTGGTAACATAAGTGTGCTAGCTTTTGGCTTTACTCAACCTTGTGTTGTTAAATCTAGTTATATGATATATAGCAAATTCTGCATTGGTGAATCAATAGGCATGTCTTTGAAACCAGATACAATTTTATTAATTACATTCTGTATTTCAGAACCATAAATAATACACTGGACCTTTGCAAAACAAAATTCAAAATAAATTGCTAAGTGAACAAAGAAGAAAATCTTAGACTGTTACTTTAGTTATATATTTTCGTCAGCTTTTTCTGATTTCCTTAATTAAATTGTATAAGTGATAACAGTTGAACGCTTAGAGGAGATAGATGCATGAAAGATTAATAGAGTTATTTATAGCAGTGTGTGTTTTATTTTAAATCAGCCTGGTTTTGTTAATCCTAGCATTATCTATCATCAACTCATCAAAAACTTCCTACAGACAGTACTCACTGAGATAACAAAAAATATTCAGTGCAAGATCAGTCTTTAGAATTGTGTATTGTGGATTTTTTTCAAAACTCTCATTTGTGTTAGGCTTAACTATCACACCACACTTTTTCACATTTCTCCTTTATTCATTTCTCACTGTGATTACTTCAAGAAAACCTGATTCTCCTTTCTCCCACTTTTTTAGGGTAACCTTGACCTTCAGTCTTGTCTATATAATCATTCTGTACTTTTGTTCATTCGACTGGACACTCATCAACTTTTATACTCTATTAATTTCATGGATTAATCCTTAGATTAAGTTATGATCAAAATCTGCTACATCTAAGGGAGATGTTCTCTTCCTTTGGTTATTGTAAGAATGATTGGTGTGTGCAAAACTGTTTATCTTCCAGTTATTTCTTTCTCATGCTTATATGATGTACTGCATAAACTGTTGTTGACATAATTTAGAGTTCTCAAATTATTGTCCTTTTGATTGCCATGTTTTAGAACCATTTGTGTCATTTGTTTTATGTTATCTTCTTTTTTTTATCTTGCAGTTTGTGTGACTGATTTGTTGAAACCTTTCCTTTGTGATGGCAACCAAAGTAAGTTTGTGTAGCATTTAAAAGCATAACCATTAAATCTTTGGTCAGCCAATAGATGTATAAATTCTTAGGTAAAGGAAAGATCACACATATTACATTTTATAGTATAAATATTGTGAATATAAGTAGTATTTAACATACATCTTATTTTTTAACAAGATTTTTGTACCATTAAAATTTGTTAAAGTATTTGAGGATTTTATTTATATATATATTTATTAAAATCTTCATTATTAAACTTAATATTTACTTCCCTTTATAATTTTGCAATTAATTATATCCATGGGTCTTGAAAACCATATGTCTGCAATTGTAACTGACTCATTGTTGCAAGGTTATGCCCATTTAATCTATGTTAGCTTACATTTTAAACATAAGTATAACACTTTTATTCAACTTAGTAAAATATGGACAACAAAAAGTATAAAAACAAGCATTATGATTAGATTTTAATACTAGTGTAAATTCAGTCCTCTTAAGGATCAGAGACAAGGTTGTTGAAAAATACAATAAAGTTACAGTCAACAACTGATTGAGGAAAGTTCCGAACACTAGATGGAATGATAAAATAGACAACAGAATTATGAATAGAAAATGTAGATAGATTGGGCACAATTAAAAAAACTTGACGTCAGTATAAGCAAGACAGATCCTATAGAATGGGATTCACAGGAAAAGAGAAAGAATGGAAGGCCCAGGAATGCATATGGAGAAGTTAAGTCATGGAAAATTTAGGAACATTGGTCTAGACTTCAGAGAAATAGATAAAAATGTCTAAGAATAGGAGGGGAGAAGAAACCATGAACTGAGCTCAAAAATACCGGTCTATACTGCTTTTTTATTGATTGATAACACTTTTAATATATAAAGTAGTAAGCACAGCTTTAAGGATTTTATTCTTCATGACTTAATATCATTTATAGAAGGATGAACTTATGTGTTTCTTAGATTTGGCTTTTACTTTATTTTCTTATCATGTTTGTACTGTATCTTTTAAAAAATATTCCTGTATTCTCTTCCAGTCATTTCTTATCATTTTCTTGTTCTTTCCTAATAATGTGCTTTAAGATATGTAATCATTTTACACTCCTTTAAATCATGCTAATTTCATCCATTTGCTTACATTATTATCATTATTTTATCCATACCTACTTATAGTACTGCAGTGTTCAATTTATACATTATCTGACAAATAGATCTCATATTTTGTTTAGTACTAAGATATGTATCAAACAACAACAAAATAAAGAGAAGCTACAGGCACTTCCAAAATTCAGAACCATTTAAAAATAAAAATGTTTTATATTTTCAGCTTGTAAAGTATTCGAGAGTTGTAATGTACATGCCTTCTCTGCGGTTATTAGTGAACAAATGCAGGGCATTTTCTTCAGCTGCAGACATCTTGGATGTTCACATACAAGACACAGCCGACGAATCTTCAAGTTAGTTTGACTTGATTTTTGTTTTCTGATAAATAGCCCTTGATATAAGAATGCCTATTGTAGTAGTAAAAGTAAAGTTCCCCCGTCACGCCAAGTGGCGGCGTATAGGGAATATGGTGTTAGTGACCATAAATTTTACAGACCGTCGGCACATGATTTTTGGGCTAATGTGGTCGGTATTATGCTCGTGCCGCTTTACTTTCCCAGAAAAAAATCAGGTACCCACTTAAGGCTGGGTGAACCCGGAGGCCGTCAGTTGGGATCGAACTCTACCCCTTGTCCTTTGTAGTCCAGTTCACTAACCACTGAGCTATCGCGGCTCCCAATGCCTATTGTAGTAAATATAAAAAGTTTATTAAATGATTTGCTTTTTTTATTAATACACGCACTCGTGAATATTCATATATATTAAGGGTAATAAAAATTTGTTCTGAAATTGGTACATCACTGTTACTTGGGTAACGAATAATTGTAGTTTATGGATCAGAAAAATGTAATGGTATTTTTTAATTCTTTTATGATGCTTTTACCAGGCTTGCAAATTAGTTATAACGCATTTTGTTAAAATTTGTCTAGTCAAAAAAAATAACTGTTAGCGTTCTGGACTTTTTTTGTCTGTCTATAAATTATGAGCCCACACAGGCTAGGCATGACTAGTAAGGCACTACCTGCTTGCGCGTGGCAGTGGATGAGAGAGGTATGGTTTGGGGAAACAAAGCATACACTACAAATTGTGGCTGCAGTTGGAGAGATGTTCAAATTCACAAGTCATTTTAAATTTGCTATTGTAATGGATTCAGTACTGGCAGGTACTGCATATCACTTGAAACAAAAGTGATGTTAGTAAAGAAAGTGTACAAAAAGTTAAAATCAAAAGCAGAAATATGCCGGAAACATGGTATTTCCTTAAGAACACCACATACAATCGTGAAGGACAGAAACATGTCAGTGTTTTACAAGCTATGGTTTTGAGCAGAATAGTAAGAAAATTATGAAGCCGATTACGAAGGTGTCGACTGTGCTTTACATACACAGTTCCAACATCTAGGAGCAACAATACCCTGATCTCAGGACCCATCCTTATTTAAAAGGGGAAAGAACAAGCTTAGAGTCTAAGTCATACTAACTTCAACCTAAGTATGGGCTGGCTGAAACGATTCAAAAGTGCGACATGAAAGTAGTCTGTGGTGAGTCTGGGTCATTTCCAAAGGAAACAACTGATAAGTGGAAGCAAAGTGAACAACAGGAAATTATCAAACAATTTAAAAGCAAGAATATATACTAAGCAGATGAGACGGGTCTCTTTTATAAGTGTGTCACACACACTTGTTGAAAAAAGACAAGCATACAGTGGTTACTTAAAGAAAGAATTTCTATTTTAATCATTGCTGACAACATGAATGGTGACCAGCTGCCCTGCTCTCAATAGGAAATTTGAAAAGCCACATTATTTTTTAAATATGTGTTGTTTGCATGTGCCATTTTAAAAATATAAGAACACTGCCAACAGAGTACTAGTTTAAAAAAAAATCACGTATGATGGGTATGGGAATAATTGTGCAAGCTGGACAGGAAATTATTGTTGCAGGGAAGAAGTATTGTACTTATTATGGACAATTGCTCAACTCATCCACATTTAACATGTTTGAGAGTTATTTATTTGTGTACATAGTACACTCCTCTATTATTAAACATGAACTGGATATAACGAGATACAATTATAACGACAATATTTTGAGGATCTCGTTATAACCAAATTCTACTGTACTAGTTACACTGCCTGCCATTTTAAGAAATATTTTCAGAACATCCAAAGACGGTAGAAGATTGAATAAGGCTCAAGTTTTCTGTTCTGTAATAATTTATGAATAGTGGACAAAGTTTTTCAATTTTTATTCAAATACTGTCCCATAGATTATGTTCACACACATTTAGCTGTGATAGTTTATAAGCAAACAAGGTCACAGCATCAGATGCTGAGGGAGCCAGTTATTTTCCTCACTGTTATGGCTTTACCCCAATTCAGTGAGGGAGGTACCCATTCCTTTATTAGCTGGGCTGATTGGAGAGCATCAGATTGGTTTTGTAACCTCATTTACAGTCTGTTAACATTTTCGAGCCAGCATGTCATGGCTATACTTCTGATGTTCAGATAACACAGTGAGCAATTAATTCATTGCTTTTGTATATTGACACATTTCGTACCATGAGCTGCAAATCGCTGCTTTAGCAACAGCCACATAAACCCAGTAGCCACATTTTGCAGCTTTTGATTTATTGACATCTTCTTAATTATTTCCTCTAAACTTTGCAATTCTCTTCTTTAACCTCTCTTCTGACTTCTAGAACAAATTACTAAAAAAACAGTGTTTTAGATCAATTTATTTTCTCACTGTTATTTCCAATTTTAGAAAAATTTAGAAGAAACGGCCTGGCCACAATGTGTTAAACTTTTAAGTAGTTAATGCGTTAAAGTGCTTCTAAATGCTCATATTTGTTTAGGATATTTAAATGCTCATATTTGTTTAGGATATCTAAATGCTCATATTTATTTAGGATATTTAAATGCTCATATTTGTTTAGTATATCTAAATGATCATATTTGTTTAGGATATCTAAATGCTCATATTTTTTTAGGATATCTAAATGATCATATTTGTTTAGGATATCTAAATGCTCATATTTATTTAGGATATTTAAATGCTCATATTTGTTTAGGATATCTAAATGATCATATTTGTTTAGGATATCTAAATGCTCATATTTGTTTAGGATATCTAAATGATCATATTTGTTTAGGATATCTAAATGCTCATATTTGTTTAGGATATCTAAATGCTCATATATGTTTAGGATATCTAAATGCTCATATTTGTTTAGGATATCTAAATGCTCATATTTGTTTAGGATATTTAAATGCTCATATTTGTTTAGGATATTTAAATGCTCATATTTGTTTAGGATATCTAAATGCTCATATTTGTTTAGGATATCTAAATGCTCATATTTGTTTAGGATATTTAAATGCTCATATTTGTTTAGGATATCTAAATGCTTTTTTTGCTGTGCAATAATGTTATTGCTTATCTTTTTTAGATTCTCAGACTGTTTGGCCTGATCATCTGTTAGGTCCATTAGGCCCTCAAGACAAGAGATTTCCAATGCCTGGTAGAGTAGGACCATGTGTCAACACTAGAAAATTGAGACAGTTAGATATCACAAGTGTCATTCAACCATCAACAGTTGATCCAGACAATGTCCTACCCAAGCTTCCATCACAGCGACATGTAGATATTGTTGAACAGTTTTTAACCTCATTAGATGAGGCAAGTATATCTGTGATTATTTTGTTAATGGTGTAAGCAAAATTTGTATCTGAATGTTTTATGTTTTATTATTATATTGGCTGTTATTAATGAAAAACTTTTTTTTTTCTTTTCAAAATAATATAATATTCAGCTTTATTATGGTCAAGGAGAATTTTTTAAAATAGAAAAAAAGTGGTATGGGTACAGCTTTATGTAAGTAATCAATAACACAGTATAGAATGACATTGTGGCTCATTAGGTCTTCAGCAGGAACAATAAACAACACAGAAATATAAGTAAATAAAACTAACACTACATAGCTAACTAATAATAAGATATTAAAACAAAATAATATTGTAAAAAAAGAATGAAAGGACTCAACTTTCAGCTGCTGTGACTAGGTCCGGAATCAGATGGGGCGACTAGCGGGGAGGTCATGAGCGCAGGAGATGGGCTCTTACTATAGGAATTCTAGAATTATGCAGAGAGAAAACGTATATAGATAAACGTCCACATACAAGCTCACAAGTATCCACACATAGGTCAGTGTTCATACACAAAGCACTCTCAACACGGGAAAAGGTGCCAGGCTTAAAAGGGGCAAATCATGTGTGGGCCGAGCAGAAGATGTCGTCAAACAGGTCTGTGGGCTTACCAATATCAACGCTGGCAAGGAGTGATTACCGGTGCCTACATCATTCAGAGGGACATTCTCGTGTATTGTTACACTCAACAGGAACTATAGGGAACAGAACTCAGTCGTGGTCAATGCGGAGGTCAACGGTCTCCTCTAGGATAACACCGATGAGAAAGATGCTGTCATCTATACAGATGGATCTGTAATATGACACCAAAGAAGTGCATGGGCATTTTCAGCACGCTCGGCAGGTAAATAGTCAAAGAAGACAGTGGTGCGTACGTCATGACCACGAGTAGCATGATGGAGATGATGGCAGTGACCAAGGCATTCAAATGGTTAGAGTCACAAGACTACACCCGCGCCTGTATACTTAGTGATTCGATGAGCATGATAAAAAAAGTGGAGGCAAGCTTTGCACGCATGCAATGGTTAGAGTCACTGCAGATGTCTGTTATGAGACAGTGTAACAAAATTATGGTTATAAAATATGTAACTTCTAGGTCATCTGGAATGCACCAAGCCTCATTTTTCAACCCACATTCACTTTAATGCCAAGCCAGCATGTTACTATTAAACTAATTTTTTATGAATACATTACAATTGATGAAGAGGCACTTTACAGAAAAGGAATTCATTGGACTGCTACTTCGTGCTGATGCTTAAGCTGGTGCAAGCATTAATAACTATAATTACAAGTGAATGTAACTGAATATAAACATATTTATAGACTTTTGTTATTGCTATCCATTTTGCTTGCATATTTAGTGCTACACATCCACAACTCCTTGTTCTAGTTTGACACATTCTTTTTATATAACTCTTTTTCCCTCTTAGGTTGATATAGACTTCATAGACAGAGGTGTGTCCTGTCCTGTTACTTCAAACTTAACTGAATACAGAGCATATAATTGTCCACAGCTACTACGGAAAGGTATAAACTTTTTTTTCAGGAAGCCTTATATTACTCTGTTTTGTATAATTACAGTGGAACCCTGCTAATTATACACAATTCATTCAAAGTGGCTGTTCTAATTTCACAAAAGAAGTAATGCTAATTGAATTTATTCATTCCATATGATTGTTGTTTTTTTATACCTTTAATAACACATGTACAGTATTTAGTGCATAGAGTCATACATAAAAACTATACTCCCAATAAACATACAGTATATTAACATTTTTTGTTTCAATTATTAAATCCTATCGTTATCCATAAAAATACACAAAAAATGCCAGATTCTGCTTCAGAAACCTAACAGGGCAAAAAAACATGCTTGAAATTGAGACACATTTATACCACAATGTCAACATACGTAACTCCATGTATTGAGTTTGTTGAATCAAGTTCAATACCTTTGTCATCCTCAGTTAACAATTCCCTGTATGTAATATCATCACTATTGCTACTTAAATCCGTACATAAAAACTATACTTTCAATAAACTTATCTATCTATTGACCTTTCGAGCCGTAACCGGCCCATAGGGCGTAGACCAAGATACACCTTCTCCTATATGAATTTTTGTTCTAGCAGTTTTCTTTTAAAGATATTTTATCAAATCTCGCCATCTGTCTCTGTTCTGTGCAAGCAGTTCTATCTCATTGAGGGAGCCGATTCCTGCTGCTCTTGCCTCTCTCATCAATGTTCTTCTCAGTGTCTCCCTGGGTCTTCCTCTTTTTCTTTTACCTGTTGTTTCCCATATGAGGGCTTGCTTTGCTATTCGATTATTATCTCTTCTCATCACATGTCCAACGTATGACCATCGTCTTTTCTTTATTACTGAAGATATTAGTGGTTGATTGGCGATTTCTCTAATTTCCTCGTTTGTTTTGAATTCGTTCCATTCTATACCAAGTATTTTCCTTAGACATTTATTTTCGAATGCGTTCAACTTTGTTTCTATATCTCTTGTTGTTTTCCAGCTTTCACACGCATACGTAAGGGTTGATAGTACATTTGATTTGAATAGCCTAAGTTTTGTGTTTGTGCTAATGAGTTTTGATTTCCACAACTTTTCAAGGCTTCTGAAAGACATTGCTGCTTTAGCCAGTCTGATTCTAATTTCTTTGCTCGTATCCCCTTCTCGATCAATGTGACTTCCAAGATAGATGAAGTGATCGATCTCTTCTACTGGTTTGTTTTCCATGTATATTTTGTCACTTGTTGGAATTAAACTTTTCATGACTTTAGTCTTTTCATGATTGACCTCAAGCCCAATTTTGCTGGCTATTGATGATAGTTCATTTGTGTTTTCCTGCATCGTTTTTATCTGATTGCTGATAAGAACTATGTCATCAGCAAAGTCCAGGTCCTCCAAATGGTCTCCTTGTATCCATTCGATGCCTTTATTACCAGTGCAGCATTTCTTCATTATGAAGTCCATAACAATTCCAAATAACAAGGGCGATAAAATACATCCTTGTTTAACCCCAGTTTCTATTGGGAAACATTCGCTCAGTCCTTCCTCTGTTCGAACTGCACATGTGTAACCATCATACATGTCTTTGATAATATTTATGATTTTTGATGGTAAGCCATATTGCTTCAGAATTTTCCACAAAGAATCTCTATGAATACTATCAAATGCTTTTTTGAAGTCGATGAAGTTAAGTACAAAAGGTTTTTGCTTTTCAATGTGTTCCTCCAATATAAGTCGTAGAGTGAAAATGTGGTCAAGACAGCTTCTCCCTTTTCTAAACCCAGCCTGTTCTTCACGCATTACTGTATCTATTGAATCCTTTATTCTATTTAGGATGATTTTACAGAATAATTTTGAGGCAACTGACAAAAGAGTCACGCCTCTCCAATTGTTACAATCTCTAAGATTGCCCTTTTTTGGGATCTTAACAATGATTCCTTTTTTCCATTTATGAGGCGTCTTCTCTGTTTTCCAAATGATGTTGAACATTTTTTGGAGATGTATTAAATTATGGCTATCAATTGCCTTGAGGATCTCAGCTGTTAACTTATCCTCTCCAGCAGCCTTGTTATTGGTCATTAGCTTTAAGGTGGTTTCTATTTCACTCAAGGTGAAGTCATCTAAATTTACATCTAATTCTGCTGCTGGTGTTTCAGCTTCAAAATCTATTAAACTGTGAGGTAGTGGACGGTTAAGAATTTCTTTGAAGTGTTCCGCCCAACGGGCTTTTATTTCTGCGCTTGTTGTTAGCATTAATCCAGATTTGTCTAGAATTGGTGTTCCACTGGATGTATAGGTGTTTGTCAGCATCTTTTGTACAGTATAAAGAGTTCTGCTGTCTCCTGTAATTGCAGCTGTCTCTGCTTTCTCTGCCAAGTTGTCTATATACGCTCTTGTATCTCTTCTTGCCGAACTTTTCACTTTGTTGTCTAATTCTTTGTATGTTGCTTTTGCCAGAACCTTTCCAAGATCTGTCTTTACATTAGTCATGGCTCTCTTCGCTTCTCTTCTTTCTTTGATGTATTTCCATGTGGTGTCTGAGATCCAAGCTCGTTTTTCCATTTTCTTCAGTCCAGCACTTGCTTCTGCTGCTGTCATTAGTATTTTGCTCTGTGAGTCCCACATTTCATTGATATCTAAGTCTATTTCACCAAGTGCTGAATAACAATTACTTAGCTCTATGTTAAACTTTTCCTTTATTGCTTCATCTTTCAGTTTATGACTATCAATTTTTTGTGTAATTGACCTCTTCTGTTGGTTTCTAAATTTTAATCTTATTTTCCCAATGCACAGGTTGTGGTCACTATTAACATCAGCACCTCTGTATGCTCTTACATCTATTAATGATGATCTGAATTGTTGTTTAATACATAGGTGGTCAATTTGATTTGATGTTCTATCATCAGGAGATATCCATGTTGTTTTGTGGATATTTTTATGTGGAAATAATGTCCCACCTATAACTAAATTTTCTATTAAACATAATTCTATTAATCTTTCTCCATTCTGACTTGTTGTATTACAGCCTTCTCTCCCCATCACATGTTCCACTCCTGCGTTATCTTGTCCTACTTGGCGTTGAAGTCTCCCATTACAATTAAAAGATCGTGTTTTGGTATTTTGTTTATAAGTTGTTGCAGTTGGTTATAAAAATCATCCTTAACTTCATCATCAGCTTCGTTAGTAGGCGCATAACATTGAATAATTGAAAGTCTTCCATGTTTTGTTTTGTATCGTGTTCGTATCAGACGGCTATTTACCGGTTCCCATTCTAATAAACTTCTTGCAGCTTTGTCTGTCATCATTATGCCTACTCCTTCACGGTGTTTTCCATCTTCCCTTCCAAAAAAAAAACTACTATTTATTATCAATAGATCTCCTACCTGTTCCAGGCCAGCGCATTTCGCTTAATCCTAAAATATCTAGATCGTATCTGTCCATCTCGCTCGCGACCTGTGCATGTTTCGTCGGAGCGGCCATTGTTCGCACATTCCAGAATCCTATTTTGTTGTTGTTTTAGGGCCGAAAAAACTATCACTACTATCTACTGCTAATTTACACATTCTGTATCAGGTCTACGTTTCATTAACAACATCGTTTTTACGATAGCGGCTTGTTAAACCTCTGATCAACGGTTATATACCAAGCCGGAGAAAAATAATTCCTCCATTTTGGAAACAACCGGAAACGGGATATGTATCTATATAATAATATATAATAATATATGTATATAATAAACTTATAGGGTGTTAATAAAGTCGCTGTGCAGTGAAAATATTTTTGAAATTACAGAAAATTGTGACATAAATTTGTATTATTCATCTATACACTACTGCTCTTGGCTGGCTTGTTTTGGGTAAAGTGGCTGTTCACACGATAAAGTTGTGTCTACAGCATGTGTTTAAAATATCCACCACGGGTCTCAAGATGTTTGTTGACTTGCCTCTTCATATTTTCGAAAACCTGGATAATGACCAGTGATATTTGTTGGATCTTGGTGACGATTTCTTCCTTCAGGTCATTAGTTGTTTGCTGATTATTTAAACATTTCCTTTCAGCACATCCCACAGATAATAGGCAGAGTTAGGTCTAGTGAACGAGCAGGCCAGATTCCACTTGAAATAATGCGATTTGCAAACATGTTTTCTAAATAAATGATGTTACAGCTGTGTATGCTGTTGTTCCATCCTACTGAAACCAGGCTTCTTTAATTTCCTGCTCTATAAGGTGGGTTATTAAGGGTTCCAGGATTAAAGTATGGTAACGTTCTGCGTTGATTGTTGCATTGAAAAATATTGGCCCAATTATCTGCATATGACTTGTGGTGCACCACACTCTGACTTTCTGATTGTGAAGTGGCATTTTATGTAGTTCATGGGGGTTTTCACTGCTCCACATACAATTGTTCTGACTTGACGTAACTGGAGAGATGAAACCATGCCTCATCAGTGAAGAAAGTCACGTCAGGAACTTCATGACCTTGTTTAGAAATAATGTTCGGAAACCTCATGCAGTAGTTCAATCAGGATTGTCAATCTCTTTCATGGAATTGAGATGATTTAGTTAATCTGTAGGGATGACAGTGCAGCTTACTCTTCTGAACCTTGTGGACAGTGCTCATTGCTAAATTTACCTGTTGAGACATTCACCTCCTCAAAGATTTATTAGGGCTCTTTGTAATTCTGGTTTGGATATCATGGACTGTGTCTTCTGAAGTTGAAGGCCTTCCAGATCAGTATGCATCTACCATACTACCTGACAAAACTTGTCAATCAAGTTCTGCATTGTGGTGGAGGACTTGAGTCTGGAAATTTTAGCACAAATTGTCAAATTACTTCTTCGGTATATTTGTCACCATTACGGAAGACATGTTTAACCAAAAATACCGTTTTCAATGTTTAACATAATTTCCTTTCCACAATGAAACAGTGAATATAATGACGACTTGTTGTGTTATTCTGCAGATAGGATTGTAGACACAGAATATCATGACGTAAATTTCATCAATCAGCGACATAATTTCAAAAATATTTGTCAAGTCACTGAGCAGTGACTTTATAAACAGCCTGTATATTAAATGCTAAAAATAAAAATTGATTGCACTTTAACTGTGAGCTGATGACAAAAGTAAAAGACGAAGAGGTTGAGATATTGTTTGGATGCGAAGTAACCTTTCATAAAAACACATGTAACCCATCTTGTGTTCTTTTTATTTCTTAGTTTTGTTTCTTTGCACTAGATGATGTTTAAAATTGGAAAGATACTTTAGATTCTTTACTCAAAAACCTATCCATTTCTGTCTGCTTTTGGTGATTTTTCTCATTTTTTATTTTAAATGGTCATCAGTACTGTCATTTATTTGTTTGATGCTTCTATTGGTCACAGCAATGGTAGAATGTCATTTTTACATCAAGCTCAGTGTTTTCTCTCAGCAGCAACAGGAGTTCTTTCATTTTTTGCAGCAGATATGCTCCACTTCTATCTATCTATTGACCTTTCGAGCCGTAACCGGCCCATAGGGCGTAGACCAAGATACACCTTCTCCTATATGAATTTTTGTTCTAGCAGTTTTCTTTTAAAGATATTTTATTAAATCTCGCCATCTGTCTCTGTTCTGTGCAAACAGTTCTATCTCATTGAGGGAGCCGATTCCTGCTGCTCTTGCCTCTCTCATCAATGTTCTTCTCAGTGTCTCCCTGGGTCTTCCTCTTTTTCTTTTACCTGTTGTTTCCCATATGAGGGCTTGCTTTGCTATTCGATTATTATCTCTTCTCATCACATGTCCAACGTATGACCATCGTCTTTTCTTTATTACTGAAGATATTAGTGGTTGATTGGCGATTTCTCTAATTTCCTCGTTTGTTTTGAATTCGTTCCATTCTATACCAAGTATTTTCCTTAGACATTTATTTTCGAATGCGTTCAACTTTGTTTCTATATCTCTTGTTGTTTTCCAGCTTTCACACGCATACGTAAGGGTTGATAGTACATTTGATTTGAATAGCCTAAGTTACTCCACTTACTTCCTCCTTTTCTGAAGAAATTTGCTCACCTATTTCTTGCTGCTTCTTTTGCAGTTCCTAGTGTTTTTCAGTGGTCCTCACGTTTTTGTGGTCTGGCAACAAAATTTCTACATCCTTATCTTCCATCTCCAAACTCGTAGAATTCCCAAGGACACAGTATCATCCTCCATTACAGCCTCCTGTCCAGGCACTTTCTCAATACCATCAAGGTTCCTAGGTGGCACATGATCTGACCATGACTTCTTCCTGACAGAGTTCAGTGACCCAAAAGAAACTTCCCTCCAGGCATTATTTATTGTCCACAAGCAATGAAGCAGATTCAAATTATTCTTCCCAAAAGTCACGGAAAGTTCTGGGTCAGAGGACACCTCAATACAACTTTGGATAAGCGCTTTTGTGTAGAGCTTCTTGAAGTTTGAAATGACCTGCTGATCCATGGGTTGGATTAGAGGAGTGCTGGGATGGTGAGGGCATGAACTAGAACTTAACTTGAAGAAAGTTGTTTTCATCCACCAAATAAGTCACCAGAATAATATGTAGAAGTTTTGTACATTACCAGAAGGGCTTTGAGTAGTAAATATTTTTTCTCAAAAATAAATCGTACAACTGCATCACAGATGCACTAAGTGAAGAACTGGAATAGTTGTCAAAATTACAAGTTGTTTGCTTAGAGGCATGACAAATACTGCAATTTTGCTGTATTTCTAATTTTGTTACTTCAAATATAAACCAATTTATATTACACCGTTTTCTAGTTAGGAGAGTTTTTAAAACTTGGAAACATAGACAACTTGCTTATGTTGTTGCGATCTTTTTTTATCAGTTAGCTGTCATTTTTGTGTTTTGTCTCAGGAAGAGAAACCCTAATAATAATATTTTTGTATCCATATTTCTAGCTCTTATTTCCATTGATTTCTATGTCTTAAACATACACCTTGTGTTTCCTATCTTTACTTAAAACAAGTTTATTTGTTACAGAGGGCTATCATTTATTTCCTGGACCATGCCTAGAAAAGTATTACAGGCTTATCTTATTTAAATTTGGCCTACAAAATTGTCCCCTTGTGAATGTACACTGATCTCGACCTATTCAGCACTATGAAAGTCGTGCATTTCAAAACTGCTCAAAAACTGCCTGCAATCCCAATATGATGTCATCTACAGTGTCAAAGTGGCACTTCCTCAGCTTCTATTTCAGTTTAAAAAACAATGCAAAGTCACAGAGGGCAGGTGAATATGGAGGGTGTGGGACACTGGCATGTTGTTTTATATAAAAATTTGCATCATTCTGAGTGAGGTGTGAGCTTACATGTTGTCATGATGCATACCACAGTTCTGGTCTTTTTTGTTGCACATCTACATCAACACTCAAGCACATCAAAATGCAGCAATAGGATTCAGAATTCACCATAGTGCCCTAAGGAACAAATTTCAGGAAAATTATTCCCTTGGCATAGAAAAAAAAACCAATGAGTTTACATTTTTTTTGCACTGCAGACCTGTCACACCTTCTGTGATCTTGATGACTACAGGCTCATCCACTATGATGGCTGTTGTCTTGACTCTGGATTGTTGATGTAGTTGCAACTTTCATCGCTTGTGATGATCATGTAGATAAATGTTTTGTCATTGTTAGCCACATCATGCAACTCAAAACACATGTCAAGACACTATTGTGTTTGATTGAGTGTCAAGAGCCTACGGTCAAACTTCATAGCAACACAGCGCTTTCTGTTAGGATCTCCTGACAGACTCGTGCAAAACACTACTGCAAACTCAGCACACTTGGCATCATTAATCTTCAGATTTTGCATGAATATTTCTAGTGGTTACATCATGTTAGCCTCTAAAAATGGGTACCAGAGATTTTTTCTTGGAAGTAAAGGTGGCCTGGCGTGATACCGACCACATCACCCAAAAATGTGCCTTGGTTATAGAAAAATATGGTCACTGACACCATATTCCCCTCACACCTAGCAAGGCGTGAAGGGAACCTTTACTTATTTTACTTTACATCATGGTAATTACAGTCCCCTGGAACTTTCTGATGTTCTCTTGTATATACATAAACACAAAAATATTTCTCATTTTGCTCTTAATTTTAGAGCTACATATTGTGATGAAACTAACATATTTGTTGCCCATGTTTTAAAATTCCAGAGTTTAAAGAACTTTTTCCAGACAAAAATATCATGGAAGGCATCCTTACAGTTGTGACTATCTGTCTCAATACAGAGAACGATATGACAGTGTGGTCTTCAGATGTAGAAAAAGAGCGAGAAGAGTTACATGAAATGGTGCGTTGTTTTGTTATTACTTTTTAAAAAAATCAACACTACAGTGGTGTGTGTGTGTGTATTGTTAGGAGAAGTTATTTCAATAAATTAAGCTCAGAAACGTGGACAAGTTATTGATTGACAGTTATTATAATAGCTGAATTGTTATTGTTGAAGGTTAACAGCCTGATGTGTATGTATGAGAGGTAACTCTTATCTAAAACATAGCTAACCTCAGTGTGGTTTGCTAGAAATATTTTCCGAAGGCCCTGGTCCAAAAGGGCGTAATTGTTTAACTACACATTTGGCCTGATTTCTCTCTCTGCGATCAGGACTCAATCAGAGTAGGATTCCAGACTCTCACATGAAGACAGCTGTCTGTTTAAGTGAATTGACATCATAATTAAAGTCAATTAGAGTGTTAGATCCACTCTGCTTGAATACCTGTTAAAACGTTGCACTGTGTTCTGCGCCAGTGGCCCAGTGCATCTGATTTCAGCCAGCATTTTGTTCAGGTTTGCTTTCCTTAGCCTTTGATTGTCCCCAATCTTCCTACAAGGCAGCAGATTATCTTTTCTGTAGGGGGATTCTGCCCTTAGATGGTCGGCCTTCCTAGGTTTACGAGCACCATCTGCCCGAGTCACTAGAGGTGACTAACACAGACATGCACACACAATGATATGAGGCATGACTAACACTGACACACACCAAAATATGAGATATGACTAACACAGACAGACACACACACACACACTAAGATATGAGATGTGACTAACACAGACACAATCTAAAATATGAGATATGACTAACACAGATACACACACTAAAATATGAGATATGACTAACACAGACACAATCTAAAATATGAGATATGACTAACACAGATACACACACTAAAATATGAGATATGACTAAACACAGTCATGCACACACAAAGATAAAGATAGGAGATGTGACTAACATAGACATGTACACACAAATATATGTGATATGACTAAACACAAACACACAAAGATACGAGACATGACTAAAGACAGACACACACGAAGATGAGATGTGACTATCATGGACATACACACAAATATATGAGATATGACTAACAGACATGCACGCACAAAGATATGATACATGACTTAGACAGATACACACTAAGATATGAGACATGATTAACACAGACACACACCAAGATATGAGACATGATTAACACAGACACACACCAAGATATGAGCCACGGCCAGCACACACACACACAAGCTAAGATATGAGCCATGGCTAGCACAGAAATACATCATGATATGAGCCATGGCTAGCACGGAAATACACCAAGATATGAACCATGGCTAGCACATACACCCACCAAGATATGAGCCATGGCTAGCACGGATATACACTAAGATATGAACCATGGCCAGCACAGACACACTCACAATAATATATGAGCTACAACTAACATATGCAGGTCTGATTTAAATAGCTTGCAGAGCCATTAATGTATTTTTCCTAAGGACTAATGTTCATTTCTTCAAACCCCACACATTTATGGTGAAATTTAAACACAGGATATGTTTTACAATTTTCATATCCTTTTTTTGGTCTGTGTGTATAAATACAGTTATCTGTGGTTCTTGTGTAAACATGGTTCCTAACATGAAATCATTGTGTCAGCTCTTTTAACATATTTCCTACTAAGGGGCTTAGCTCTTAGAAGTCCTTGGTTATTTTTTTATAGTATTTTGGGATATTTCAGTTTCCTATTTGTGGACAACCACAGAAGTAATTCTTTGATTTGAACCTAGGCTTATTATATATATAGCTGAATAGGTGGTGGATGAGCTTTTATTTAGTGTTAATGTTTTTGTAATTAAAATGTGTTGACTTTAAAATATGACATAACTTCTTTGTTATTAAAAATAAATGCTGGCCTAAAAACACACAACATAAATAGTTGCAAAGAATGGGAAAAAAGCATGTAGATTATTATGAAAATCTTTGCTACCGTCATGTACAACATTCATTTCTGTATAATTTAATGAAAATAAATTGGAAAAAAATCATTTAAAAATGTTAGTAGTACACATTTTTAAAATGCATTTGACAAATAATAGTCAAATTGCTCTATGTTAGGCAGACACATCTACAACACACCTAATGTTAGAAACGAAGGATGCCATGTTTCATTTGAAAAGAAATTAAAGAAATAATATTGAATGTTATATATACTCACAGAGGTTATTAAATATAATAGTTCATCAAATAAGGTATATACATGCTTGCGCACACATACTTATAGACACTTTTATACACAAACACTGAATATGAAATGAATGAAAACATCAGCATCCATTATCAATCATATAATGACTTGGACAAAGGCTGTTTATCTTGTTGCTGAAGCAGAAATGCTTATTGCATACCAGGCATATATTTTTACTTCTCATTTTCATTTTTTTGGTTTGATAGTAAAGAAAACAATTTAGTGATAAATCAGATATAGCCGGAACAACCTGATGGCAGTCATTTACTTGTTTTACAATCTCAAACATTAGGACACAGATATTTTTATCTATAGCAGCAAGTTCCTTTGTAAAGTGAAGCTGTGCACACCTCTTAGGTGGTTCCAAATCCTGTATATCCGAGTGCTGTTTTTAGTGTTGAAATAATATAAAAGCATTAACCCTAGCTATGCCTATTAAATTATAAAGTAAAGTTTTCCAGTACTTATTGGTTTTCCTAAGTGATTTTGTATTTAGAAATTATTTGATCAGACCTATCTTCTCCTCCCATATACTTATTTTGATCACTAACAGCTAAGTCAACACATATTTGTTCTACATTTGCATGATGTTTTAGAATTTCAAGATTTGAGCATAGAGATAGTCATATCAACAGTTTTATTATCCTCTAACCCATCCTCTTATCTGGCACCTTGCACTTTTCCCTGGTACCTCATATTTTTAACTCTGCTGGAAACACACACCCCACTCCCCTTTCCAATTTGCTAAAATGGTGCCACAAGCTAATGTTTTTTCTTGTAAAAGATTTATAAATAAATATAATAATTAGTAATTATCCCTAAATATTCTATATCCCTGATAGAAGAGGCTTTGATATAATTTCATAACAACATCAGATCCCAAACCTTATGTTGAGGAGCTGAACCTCTCCTTGTGTATACTTCAAAGTTATATGTATATCCTGTTACTGCATCTATGATATGCTGCTATCCATAATTTCATTCTCCATTTTGTTGGTTTGTCCTTGGTGTACTTTCTGAATGTCCATCAGCATAAGAGTGAAACTTCTGAGTCACATGAATAGGTGGTTGAATGTTGAGAGCTCTGTTGATAAACAAATAAATAAGCTTTTATTTGTTACTTACAAGATCAATATTTATATTGTAACAAGCAACAAGTTGTACTCTATTTGATAGCAAAAGCATTACTGTATAAAAGATTCATTAAATTAGCACTTCTAAAAATGTATTATAACTATAAATTGCCTGGTTTATTACCATTATGGTTTTAAAAAAATAAAACCAAAAAATCTTCCCTAATTAGTAGTGAACTGTAGCAAACATTTCTATAGCAACTTGCTAAAGTAAGTAGTAAAGTACCCCCGTCACGCCAAGTGGCGTATAGGGAAATATGGTGTTAGTGACCCTATATTTTACAGACCTTCAACACGTGATTTTTGGGGTAATGTGGTCAGTATTACGCCCGTGCTGCTTTACTTTCCCAGAAAAAATCCGGTACCCATTTAAGCCTGGGTGAACCCGGAAGCCGTCGGTTGGGATCGAACCCTACCCCTTGTCCGTGGTAGTCCAGTTCACTAACCACTGAGCTATCGCAGCTCCCATCTTGCTAAAGGAAGAAAATAATTAAATGAAGCACAAATATTAACTTTTTTGTATCGATTATTAAATACTATTGTTATCCATAAAAACACATTAAAAATGCCAGATACTGCTTTCAGAAACTTAACAGGCAAAAAAAAAACATGCTTGAAATTGAGACACATTTATGCCACAATGTCACCGTACATAGCTCCATGTATTGAATTGAATCAAGTTCAATATCTTTGTCATCCTCAGTTAACAATTCCCCGTCTGTAATATCATCACTCATCATCATCATGTGCCGTACTTGTTGGCGTAGGCAATCATGTCCTTCCGCAATCTTCTATCTACAGTGCATCATATCAGTTCTGTTGTTGACTGTTTGCCATGCCATGACATCAAGCTATCCAGTATTTTCTCTCTTTGTCATCCGCGATCTCTTTTTCCTTGTATTTTGTCAGCTGTAACCAAGTATTCCAACTTTCCTCTTCTCATGATGTGCCCAAAAAATTCTGATTGTTTCTTTCTGATATTTTTTAGGAGCTCCCTTTTTTGTGTTGGCTATCATCACTATTGGTACTTAAATCCAAATTAGGGATGTAGTCAGAATCATGATGATATTTTATTTTATTAGTAAAAAATTCATTTTAGGCAAACAGTCGAAGAGCCAGTCAATTCCCAGAATGGCATTGTATGGGACAGGAATTTAGCATGCTCTTGGGATTAAATTTTTATAAACTAAAATTGGAAATTTTTTTTTTTTTTACGTTTTATTAAAGTCTAACACTAATTTTTCTGTTATGTGATTTTTTAATAGTTTTTTTCCTCCCAAAATATCTTTAAAAAGGCTCTGCTAACAGTGGTGCCACCCACTATTAAGAAAGTTCTGAAGGTGATATACCCCGGACGTTTGAGGGTTAACACGCTGTGGCTATGCTGTTTTTCAGAATTTTTCTAAGATTTGAAATAACAGCAAGAAAATAGGTGGAAATTTTATGTAAAACACATGGTTTGTTCTGACAATGTGTACAGAAAGTCAGGAAAGATATTAAAGTATCTTTAGCTGGTTACTAGAGCTGCAACTTGCAGCTTCTGGTACAGAATAACTCTGGACCAGTACTTGCAGTTTCACAAATATTATGTCTGAATATTATTTAAGTCCTGTTAGCATTATTTTTGTCTTTGATTTGTATGTTGATAAGTTTTATGTAGCAACAAAATCTATACAGAAGTTTGAATTTGACTGCATTGGGTGCTTCACTTTTTCTAGTTGATTAATTCTGTTCAAGCCAGAGAAATATTTTCCCAAGTTAAAGAGTTGCGGCAAAAGGTGTTGAAATGTGATGTGGTAATTATATCTAGCTATCTATTGACCTTTCGAGTTGTGATCAGCTCATAGGGCATAGACCCAGATATTCTTTCTCTTTTTCTAAATATTCTTTCTAGTAGTCTCAATCCTTGCAAAAAACATTTATCAAATCTCGCCATTTGTTTCTGTTCTGTGCAAGCATCTTAATCTCACTGAGGGAGCCGATTCCTGCTTCCTTTGCCTCTCTGGTCAATGTTTTTCTAGTTCTCTTCAGGTAATTATATGCCCGGGTCTTTATTGCAAGAAAATTGTTCAACTGATGTGAATGTTAACTATAATGTAGCCATTAATACTCAAAAGCAGTGATGACTTTAACAAGACCATAAATGTTTCTTCTTCTCCCTCTCTTTCTCTTTTGAACTTTAGTTTATACAAACAGCTGTTGGAACCTGTCAAGCTCTCGAGGATTCAGGTTACTGGGCAGACTTCATTGACCCTCTGTCAGGAAAGCCAGTAAGCTCTTTAATACTGTACACATAACTAGATTATATTATTAATTATTTAAATTATTTTATTGTTGAGAAATTATAATTGTAAAATAATTTATGTTTATATGTGTTTTTATTTTGTACAATTTTAAAATGAAATTATCTTTAAAACCCATCTGAGTTTTAATGGTAGTTTTGAATCACTACAAACGTTTTTGTTTGTTTTCACATTTCTTTGTGATAGCATTCTATTTGATGTGAAGCTAAGTTGTATCCTATTATTTGTCTTCATTGTATAACTCTATACATTCTTTTTAAGCATAATAAGCTTCTCTTGTGCAGAAAAGTGGAGGCTTGATCTGTACATATGCAGTCGGTAGAGGCATTACAGAAGTCAAAAATACGTAAGGTCACCTTTGTCTACGTCCCAGGACATGCAGGAGTACAGGGAAATGAAAGAGTGAGCAGGTTGTCTAGCTGCGCTATTGTTGAGGACGGTCAACCAATGGATTGGGCGGACATCATCAATGCCCACTGGAAAGTTGGAAGGACAGAGGACTTCGACAACCATGAGTCCACGTCACTCCTTCGGATGAAAGAGATGGGAGTTAAGATGGGCACAGCCAGAAACGAGAAACTTAGTGGGCGTTTAAGAAGACTAATCAACCAAGACAGAACTGGAGTCATCCGTTGCTGGACACTTTGAGACTTGCTGAGGAGAGGATCTGAGCAACTGGACATGTTCGGAGTGCAGTGATGATGACCCACTAATAATTCAATAACTCTTATGCAGTTATTATTTTTGCAATGCATCTTTATTAATCTGTAAATAATCTTTTGAGACTCTTTATATTCTTTTGCGGCGTACTTCTCAAACTATCTTATTGTCCATGGCTGTATATAGAGTTTTGTTGTGTTTATGGTCATCTTTCATACTGTCCTAGGTTGGACTGTCACTGGGCATTTGTCTCCACTATTCTCAATGTGACTTTGTTCTGAATCTTTTTTCACCTTATTACCAGAGTTCATTGCATGGCCTTTCTTATGATGGTTTCTCAATAATCCCTCTGTGTTCATGGTATGTCAAGTGATCTTAGTAGTTGTTTAACATACTGGATTCTCTTCATTGGAGTAGATTCATTATAGGTATTCTCTTAAACTTATTTTATTATTTCTTTGTTAAAATATCTGTTACTTAATTTGTTAGGGTGTAATGATGCACTGTCACTACCTTAGCAAAACTCAAATTGAAGACAAAACAGCATGCAAGGAAGTCATGGTTATAATCAAAGATAGTTGCAATAATAGCAATTTTAATAAGGAACACCCAAAAGCTGACTGAGTATTACACAACAGGCCCTTTTTTGGAATCCCCGGGAAAAAGACAAAGAGGAAGACCAAATTATTCTTGGAGAAGACAGATAGAAGCAAAGATGAAGATAATGTGGAAGATATGGAATTACCTTAAAAGAATGGCAAGAAACAGAATGGCTTGGAAAATGTTTGTTGAAGTTCTATGCTCCACAGGGAGCTAAATGTAGAACAAGAAAGGCTGATGCAACATAGACATAGTCCTTTCTTGTGGAGACCATATGATGATCTTTAGACTGTTCAACTGACTATTGCATATTCACTTTGCTGGATTGGTTAGGATTATCTGACTTGAAATCATAAACTAACTTGAGTTATCAAGTTTAAATTCATGTATAGTTTTTGTTCCCATTATAAAAATGTTAATAAATATATCAAATAAAAAAAACATTGCATAACATTAATAAAACTGTTAGGGGGGGGGGGGCTGATATTCCTTTTCTAGAGTGGCAGTCAATGTAAACTGACTTATATCCATATATAGATAGTAAAGATGTAGCTGGGTGCAGAAACTGGTGCTTTTGCTGTGTCTTTGTTTTGTGCATTTTTTCCTTTCTTGTCGTGTTTGTTACGTAAATCTTTATGTCTCTCATTTTCATGGCACCCTATCAGTGCACCATTTCTGTCTGTGATATGTTTCCAGATTTTCACTGTTGAAGTTGAAAGGCTTCACTGTCATTCAAACAGTTATCTTTAAACAGAGTATTGGTTGGCAGATAGTTAATGTATTAATAGCCAAATGTAAAGTAAAAAACTATAACCAGAAATGACAATCATGAGTCCATGTGTGAGGAGAAGAAACAAAATAGAAAATTCTCTACTGGCCTGTCTGGCTCACAGGAGGGGTAGAGTGATGACCTTGTTTCCCTGACTTTCTGTTTGACAATTTGTAGGATGATGAGGGAAGCCTGATGGACATGTTATTAGAAGTAAAAAAAAAAAAAAAAAATAGACTGTTATGTGAAATAATTTTCTCTTATAACATTTTTATATTTCCTTTTATTTAGACAGTCATGGTTATTGATGAGGAGAATATTGAAGTTAGGGTGTGAGTGTTTTGTTGTTTGAGTGACATCATACATTGCAGGAAAATTGTTTAAATTAAAGAATGAGAAATATTGATTAAGTAATTTAAAAATTGGGGGGAGATTGGGAAAGGAGGGTTCATGATATATATATATATATTGAGGTGAGTGAAATTCATCCTGCTAACTATAACCAGATGGTCACATCTCATCTAATGCACCAACACTCAAGACAGTTTAATAAATATAAACATGATCATTTGTGACCATGTGAATAATAAATACTTAAAAGAACCCTCTGTTTTAATGTTAAAGTGGGGTTTTATTGAATGTTTTTAAATTTTGTTTTAAAATGAATGCTGGTTTTTATATGTGGTCTGATACATGCAAGTATTTTGATTATGCTTATTCAGTACAGATATAAGTAATTCAGGATAACAACTAACATTAACTAGCATGCACATACAGTTTTATTTAGATCAGTCTTTAATTAAAAAAAAATAATGTCATCTTATGAGTTACAACATTATACTCACATTAAATATTTATTTGTTTCAATCTTTGCAGTTTAAGAATCCCCACACGAGCAGTACACTATATGAAACTGATGATCGCTACAGAAAACTGGGGTTTGCTATTGATGATCTTGGTTGTTGTAAAGTGATCAATCATCCCGTTTGGGGAAACCATGCATTTGTTTGTTCGTTGTTTACATCTGCCCCACTGAATCATCCTCTTATTATGAACTTGATTGACTGAATCAGTAATTCTCACATTTTTTGAAAATAATACATGTCACCAAAGCTCGATGAGACACACCATGTTTGTTATTATTGGTAATAACATTGAATTTAGAGAAGATCTTCTTTTTCAGGGTTCATCCATTTTGTGGTCATGGATGCATTGTCATTAGTTTGTGCAAATTGCGAATGTCTGTACCTTCAGCCCAACATATCCATCTCTGGCAGAGGGGTAGATTATTATTATTAATTTGTGTATGTGTGAAAATAACTTTTAATCAATCAAAACCTTACTGCACACTTAAATGTCCTTTCTAAAAATTAATGAGTTTCTCAACAAGTTTTGAGATCAATTTGAAACAATCTAGGATTTCAAGTGTAATTGAAAGTAATGAAATTTTTTGTATTTGGGTAATGTTTGTTGAGATGTTACGTTATTTTTGTAAATACTTTTAATATCTGAGACTGAATACAGCATTGGCTTTTTAAAAAAAATATCTCTATCCTCTTATTCTGAGATCTGAAGTCCAAGTTGTGCAAATCAGATCTGCAGTTCCAGCATGATGATAGAGATAACAAGACAAATAACAAAAATTATTGGATACATGAAGAGACACATTAATTTACTAAAAGTCTTTTTGGAAGGGAAATTAAAAAAATTTAGGCAGGTAACAATTATTAAAGTGGATTATATCATATAAGTGTATGAATAAAAGAATCTATGACATCATGTATCATCAAACAAGAGACAAAGTGAAATGGTGTTTCATGCTAGCTGACTTTAGTTGCAGAGATGCACAGGGTGATGATTTCTCACTTGAGCTAATATATCTAAGATCACTTGATGAACACATAAAGTAAGATTCATGAAGATGACTGTGCACACAAAAGACATTTAAGAAATCAGGTCATGAAATATTGAAAAAAAATAATTCTAGAAAATAAATCATTTTTTTCCTCAGTAAATGTCTTTAAAGATTAGAGACTACAACCTTTTATTAACAGAAAAGATTGACAATTGATGTGAGGGCACAGGTTTAAACTGTATGATAAAATGTCTGAAAAAAACCAGATATTTGAATTCTTTAAAGATTCTGTGAACTTTAGAAAGAAAAATGTATTTTCATCTACTCCAGCATGACTATTGATCCAAATACTTGATAACAGTTTGGCTATAACTTTCTTTGAACTTAGTAGTATAAAAGCAGAAGTAGAGTATTTTGAAAGGACCTTGTTCCAATTGATTTTTAAGGATATTATGAATCCCGGTCTCTTAAAGACTTATTTTGGTCAGAGTTTTCAGTATTAAAATGAATGTTATTGTGAAGTTTTTTTTTTGTTTTTAATCATGAATTTATGAGTGATAAGAATGTTTATGTATCATTGTTAACTGTTCCATTCACTCAGGTTGTTAAAGTAAAATTGTTTAATAACATCCCCTGTTTATATTTTTTTAATCTGCTCTAATTTATTGTGTGTTATCATCATTCTGTCACAGATAGGAGTGGAGTTGTATGTAAAATTTCAGTCTCCTTAAATGTTTCTTGTTACTCACAAAACAAGTAGATGTTTTCTGACTTACCTAGAAGTATTGTTCTGTATTACATTGTTTCTGTCAGAAACATACTAATTCTGTACTAGTGCTGTCACAAAGACATGATATGGTGTGTTATACGTTGAGATCATCATCACAGCACTCAGGACAAACCCATAGATGTTCCTATCTTCTCCTTGAAGTACTAAAACCTCCAAGGAGAACCCTAACCCTCGCGCATGAACCCAATATATTGCACAACCTGGGATCTATTTTTGGTAGATTGCTAACAATTTTGTTTGGGCTGTGGCCATTTGGCCTACACTTTTAGACTTTTAACTACCAGGGGTGCCTTAATGTGCACGCCAGACCTCTTGTTTTTCATCATTGTTCAAGAGGTCTCAACATTGGATCTTACTACCAGAGACTTGGGGAGGGTAAAACCGTGATGAAGCCACAAGTTAGGAGAGAAAAATTTCCACCTCCTGGTGGCAGAATTTGAAAAAAAAAGGGGGAAATTTCAGAGCCCAATATTTAGCCATTAGACCACACATAGCAACATAAATAGATGTAATAAAGAATAAAGTTGTCAGTGACAAATGAATTGGTTGTTATAGTTTAATATTTTTATAGAATTAGAATTTGATGTTATGTACCAAGTAGCTTTAATTTTGTAGGATGCGAATTCAACTAAAAACCATTGGGGCAAAGATGCCAGCGACAGACTGAACATTTTAACTTCCCACAGAAATCATAAATGAACCCTGACTAGTATGAGGAAGGTGAAGACAGTACTTCGTCACAGTGGAAAAATAGTTTGCAAAATCCTAGACGAAAGACTACAATCATTGACAACCATAACTAATATGAAGCAGAAATGATAAATGGGTTTCTGAGAAAAAAAAAATCAGACGTTGCATAGATGTTATCTTTGCTTTAAGACAGTTCACTGAGAAATGTATTGAGTACAACCAAGAAAACACATTTAGCATTTTTAGACCACAAAAAGACAGTTCTCAGTTTAGACAAAGACTATAACAACTATTAAAACAGCGTGGTCCAATCCATCATGGTCGCAGGCCCATGAGACTCATTTGGGTGGCACGTGACCCTCTTTAATAGTTCCAGCCTATGTTTCATTAAATATCATCATCAAGTACCATGCCTGCTGGCGTAGGTGATCATGTCACTCCACAACTTTTGATCTCAGACAGCTATTTACCATTTCTGTTGTTGACCTTCTGCCAAGCCATTTGCTTAAGCTATCTGGTATCTTTTCTCTTTGCTTTCCTCTATCTCTTCATCCCTCAATTTTCCCAGTTGTTACAATATATTCCAGCTGTTTTCTTCTCATTACATGGCCAAAAAATGATGATTGTTTGTTCCTAATATTGAATATTATCTCTCTTTTTGCTTTGGCCTCTTTCAGAACGTTTTCATAACTCTTCTTAGCTGTCCATGGTATTCTCAACATTCTTCTGTAAAACTACATTTCTATAGCCTCCAGTGATTTTCTTGTCTGTTGTCTTATTTGACATGATTCACATCCATATGTTAAGACTGGCTCTGCATAACATTTAAGAACTCAAAATGGATTGCACACCATCTTCCTCATTTTTTGGAAAGCTGCTTTTGCCTGAGCTATTCTGCATCTCACCTGTTGTACATCTACTATCTGAGGTTAACATTGTTCCCAGATATTTAAATTCATTTAATATTATAATTCATTGAATATAACATATGGTAAAACTTTAGATTAGAGATTCGAATAGCTTTTAGTTTTTAGGGAAACTTCACAATGAAAACATTTCTTTAGATCCGTCGAGAAATGCCGTGGGGTTTGAATTTGGGCTCCTATGGACTGCAGGTGGTTCCCGCTGTCGGAGCAAAGTTATTGCAAAGATCAATGTAGAATGAACGCATGTATGTGTGAAAATTTACCTCCTACATGCCACACTGACCGTCCCGACTTCCCATACAATGGAAGTAGTAGTAGCCTCCTTCAGTCATAGTTGACTGAATTTTTCAGCGCTTCTAGAACAGTTTTTTTTTCTTCTTTTCTTTCACCGTGTATTCGGTTGATGGTGTAAACGGTAGCACAAAGCTATAAAATCATATGGTGGGGCCATCTCTGAAGGTATAAAGAAAACTTGACCATTTGACTGATGACCCTCATCAAGGCCAGCTCCTTGTCGTGGGGATGGGACTTAACAGTCACCAGGGACTGAAAACTAAGATTGGCCAGGCCTTCCTACAACCAAGCAAGACCACAGTCTGCTCTAGCAAGTTCAAGTGCTGAAGTCAGAGGCAACCAGCCAAAAGGTGCACAACAATCAGGATGCCACGCACTCAACGCAAATGGAAGTATGTCTATAACCGCAAATCAATATGGACACTCAGGCAGGTGCAGCGCCGGGTCCTCAGCCTCATAAGGGCCCAACCTCTATTACTGGATGTCCTTCTCAACCGCTCTGTGGAGTCAGGGGGCGAGAGAATAGAGCTACTGGCCAATCCAAAATAAGACCACTCAAAATAATGCACTGGAATGCTGAAGGCATCAACAGCAAAAGAGATGGGTACAGTAAAAAGATAGAATTAGAAAATATCCTGCATGAAGAACAAATAAGCATATGCTGTTTGCAGGAAACTCATCTAAACAACGACATAGCCTTGAAGATTAGGGGATACCAGTACTACCGATCTGAAAGAAAAAAACAGACAAAAGGGCGGAATACTGACACTTGTAAGGAACAACATTAATGCATGTCAGATTGAAGTGTATATGGATGGGGCGGAATATCAAATACTGCACCTCAGGACAGGAAATACAGACTTCCATCTACTTAACTACTACTGTCCGAGTGACCGTCCACTAGCACTAGACACAATTACATTAAAAGAAAGAATAATTGTATGTGGAGACTTTAACAGCCATTCACAGAGCTGGGGCTATGAACATATGGACAAGAGAGGTGAAGAGCTTGAAAATTGGCAGGATGACAATGGGCTTATACTATTAAACCAGGCAACAGATCCACCAACATTCTATTCCAGATCATGGCATACCACATCTACACCAGACCTTGCTTTCCATTCACCAGACCTGGATTGGAATATCACACGTATTGTGGGGAAACAACTTGGAGGCAGCAACCACAGACCTGTCTTTTTAGTGGTGCAAAATGAGGCCGCCAGGGAGAGCAGCACTCTCTCCAGATGGAATTACAAAAAGGCAGACTGGAAAATGTATCAACACTACACCAGTGTACTGACTAAAGATATAAATACAGATAGAGACATCAACAAAATAGTTGATGAATTCAGTAGACTAATAATACAAGCTGCCAGTGAAACAATACCTAGAGGGGCACGGAAACACTACAAACCATACTGGAGTAGTGAACTAGAGCAACTGCACAATGACATGGAAACATCTCGAAAGCAAGCAGAAAATAACCCTTGCCAAGAACACCACAATAACTACCAGCATGCTAAAGCCAAATTTCAATGGGCTAAACTACAAGCCAGACAGAGAAGCTGGAAAGAGAAAACAGAGTCCTTGAATCTTGAACGAGACACAAGAAAAGTGTGGAAGCTTGTAAAACAGCTGAATGATGAGGGTACAGAAAGGAACACCAAAATTACGCTGAAGAAGGATGGAAACATTCTAACAGGTAAACATGCAGCAAATTACTTTGCAGACTCCTTTGCAAATGACAATAATATTGAGAAGCTAGGCTATTAGCCTAGAGAAACGACAAGAGACCTGTTTAAAACAACAAAATGCAAGACAAGAAGAGACCACACATGAAGTCATGGAAATACCCATTACACAAAGAGAGCTAGAGCTGGCAATATCCAAATTAAAAATGAAAAAGTCACCAGGCAGTGATGGAGTGTCTAATGAAATGATTGGGAACTGCAGATAAAGCAAAACTACTGCAGATCTACAACATTTGCTGGATCACAGGTAGAGTGCCACAGGCATGGAGAGAAGCAATTATGATACCATTACTAAAGCCAGGAAAAGATGTTTCAACGACATCCAGCTATAGACCAATCAGCCTTACAAGCTGTTTGTGTAAAACAATGGAACGTATAATCAATCTCAGACTGCAGTGGTACCTGGAAAGTGAAAACCTCCTTGTGCCACAGCAAGCAGGCTTTAGGCAGTGTTACTCTACCGAAGATCAGGCAACCTATCTTTCACAGGAAATTGAGGATGCGTTTCAAGAAAAGAAACTGGTACTAGCAGCATGGATAGACCTAAAGAAAGCATTTGATAAGGTATGGAAGGAAGGGCTTTTGAAGAAACTGAGAAATTACAGAGTAAATGGGAGGATGCACAAAAGGGTGAAAGCATACCTGCATAAAAGGAGAGCCAGAGTGCAACTGGATGGTCTTAAAAGTAAGAAGGTACTACTGCGCCAGGGTGTCCCACAGGGAGGGGTACTATCTCCAACATTTTTTCTAGTGTACATCAACGACCTAGTTACTGAACTACCACATGGTATTAAAGTGGCAATGTTTGCAGATGACTTGGTAATGTGGTGCACAGAGGAGTATGCAACAGTGGCCTCCAAATTGCTACAAAAGAGCTATGAATGCACTGAATTCATGGACAAATAGATGGTGTATCAGCATCAATACAGACAAATGCAGTACTACACTTTTCACACTCTCCCCAAAACAAAAAGCAGGAGCCATCTACATAAACAATGAGCCTGTGAAAGAAGACATACAAGCTACATATCTCGGAGTTACATTTGATAACAAACTATCTTGGAAACAGCAGATAAATAAGGCAACCCAAAAAGCAAGGAGGAAATTGGCTATTCTAAGAAAGTTGTGTGGAACCACATTGGGTGCGAGTGGGAAAACACTCAGTAAAGTTTACCAACAGAGTATACGCCCACATTTAGAATATGGATCATCCGCATGGTGCTCAGCATCAAACACCACATTGCAAGAACTGGATAAAGTACAAACCAGGCACTTAGAGTCATCACAGGAGCAATGAAATCAACACCAATATTGGAGATGGAGAAATTGTGGAGGATACCAGCACTGAGAGAACGGAGAGACACAAAGGTGCTGATACAGGCAGAAAAATGTGTATGCATGCCGAGACATCCAATGAAGGACTGATTCCAAAATCTTGCATTGGGACGACTTAAGAGAAGCAGTTTTATCCACCAAGCCAAGCGTATTAGTAGACAAACACCAGACATGCCAAGAGTTGTTAACCCCCTACTGCCCATACCAGAACAGACTCCCTGGGCAGATGAATCAGGATTATCAGTTCAAATACGGACAGAAGTGAAAGGAATAGTTGACAAAGAGGAACAGAATAGTCTACAGTGAAAAACAATAACTCTCAGTTTCCTGGATGAAGAATACCCACAAGACCTATGGATCCGTGTGTACACAGATGGATCAGCACAGAATGCAGTAAAGAATGGGGGAGCAGGTGCATATATAGAGTACCCAAATAACACTAGGGATATGAATAAAATAGCAACAGGGAAATATTGTCACAATTATGATGCAGAAATACAAGCAATAAAGTTGGCAATAGAAAAACTGCTGAACAGTAATCTTAGCCCACAGCCTGTAGTGTTTTTGACAGATGCAAGATCAGTACTCCAGGCACTACAATCCAGAAAATTACCACATCTGCAGACCTTATTGACTGAACTCTGCAAGCACCACAGGGTTGCCCTGCAGTGGATCCCGTCTCACTGTGGAATACCAGGAAATGAGAAAGCAGATCAGTTGGCAAAGGAAGGTTCAACAGGCACACAACTAGATACACCGGTTACATACCATCATAAGAAACAGATAATCAAATAAATCAGAGGACCACAAGCCCCAAATCAGGATGCCTTTCATAATATGAATAGATATGAACAAGTTATCATTATTCACCTAAGAACAGGACACAATCGACTCCATAGTCACATGTATACAAAATTCAAGATCGGCACATAACTACTTGTACATGTGGACAGGCACCCCAGGCTGCTGAACACATACTTCAAGACTGCACTGAATATAGTAGACTGAGGAAAATCCATTGGCCCATAGATACAACACTACAGACAAAACTATATGGGCCACTGCAAGAATTACAAAAGACAGTAAAATTCATATAGGAAACGACATTGCTGATATAGACAATACTTCGAGCGAACGAAAGATAGATAGACTGATGACCATCAAATATTATCCTATTATGAGTTTTAGTTGAGGGCAGAGCAATGAAAAAACAAGTGAAAACTGAAACCAAGTTCAGGCAGTTTAAATAGTCTTTAGGGGACTGGTTGGTCTCGAGGCAAAGAAATTGTGGGTTCAAATCCCGGCTGCACCATTTGGGATTTTTATTTACGATTTCTCTCTGCGGCAACCACCCATGGTCTCAGCAGTGAGGCCCGGCTTTAAACGTCAATTACTCATGGACGGAAAAAATAGGAATACTTCCGAAGACGGAGTTATCTGCCTGTGCGGCGAAGGACCCCTGTACACGCGACTGCCAGGGAAAAATGGATTAACATAACAAAATTCAGTTTCTATTCTCTAGGGACTTAGTCAAAGCTAAAAGCTGGCGAACACAAGTCTTTTAAAACATCCTACCGGCACATAGTTTCCATGGTTACGCCACTGAGTACGGGTTCGATCCTGCTTTGGTCCATGTTTTTTTTTTTCTGTTTATTATATTTGTCAATTTTTCCGAGTGCTGTAAACATACCTCTTCCTCTGAATTGATTCGCTGATTATCGCCTCGGAAGTTTCTCTCTATAATAATATTCATTTATTATTATATATTTGTCTCCTACCAGGGCCTGATTTACCTATCATTTTGGGCCACACAATCAGAAAAGTGGGGGGGGGGCGCTCAGCAATAGTTTTAGAATTTGCTTTGACACTACACTTTTATACCAGTATATGATTTCAAGTATTGTGAGACTTTCTGGTTTTTTTTTTTTTGGGGGGGGGGGGGGGGGGTGCGCCTCAAAGTTTAATTTAGCTTAAGACGTCACAAAGTCTAAATCCCTCACTGGGGGAAACCGACTAGGAGGTCAAGGCTAGGTCTCGGTCAACTGATGACCCGCTGACCTTGCTGTTGTGATCGCAGGCGCTTGAGTACCCCATGTTTTATAAAGTGATGAAAGACCGACATTTGCTGTGTTACTATTATTTGAGAAATAGGCAAGACACGCCTACCCCAACGGTTACCTACAATTTTGTATTGGGAACAATATAAGCTCAAATGTTTGTGTAATTAAAATAGTGTATCGTATTTTTCGTGATTAAAGAATATTATGTAACCCACGGCCGTCCGGTTTTTGCTATCACAATATCCGGCCTTTGATTCAAGGAAATATTGTCAGCCTCCAAATGTAACTCGTGTAGTTGTTACACATACACTTTTGATTCGGGAGCCAAATAATAATAAATGAATATAGTTATAGAGGGAAACTTCGAGGCGACATTTCAGCGAATCATAGGAGGAGGTATGTTTACAGTACTCGGAATAAATGACAAATAATCAACAACAGGAAAAAAAACAAAGAACAATATATGGTCCGAAGCAGGATCGAACCCGTACTTCATTGCACAGCGCTTGCCACGAAAAGCCAAACGCTAGGGAACACTGGCAGCTACTTTTGATTCGTCCTACTCGTGCCATGCTTGGAAATCTTTTGTTCCCCCAAATATTGGAGCAATGAATTCAGCAGTCTCCATCTGTCTCTCTCTCTTTCTCTCTCTCTCTCTCTCTCTGTCTTTCCAGCAACCTGAGTGCCGGTGAAACCAAGGTTCGCTCACTTTGTGATATCGTCTTCCCACTATTTACTATGCATGTCTTACAGTCCTTTTCTCCACACTATTTTATGCGATATTGTTTTAGCCAGTCTTGGGACACGCGACTGCACCACCAGAGTTGACTTTTCGTATCACTGTTTTAGGCGTATAAAAAAAAGTAAAGTGCCCCCGTCACGCCAAGTGGCGTATAGGGAAATATGGTGTTAGTGACCCTATATTTTACAGACCTTCAGCACATGATTTTTGGGGTAATGTGGTCAGTATTACGCCCGTGCTGCTTTACTTTCCCAGAAAAAAATCCGGTACCCATTTAAGGCTGGGTGAACCCGGAAGCCGTCGGTTGGGATCGAACCCTACCCCTTGTCCTTTGTAGTCCAGTTCACTAACCACTGAGCTATCGCGGCTCCCTTTTATGCGTATACATATATATATATTGTTTTAGCAACAAAAAGAGTTCTTAAATGTTAAGCAGAGCCAGTCTTAACATATGGATGTGAATCATGCCCAATAAGACAAAAGACAAGACAATTACTGGAGGCTGTAGAAATCTGGTTTTACAGACGAATGTTTATAATACCATGGACATCTAAGAAGAGTTATGAAAATGTTCTGAACAAAGCAAAAAAGAGAGATAAATCCCAAAATTACGAAGAAACAATCATCATTTTTTGGCCATGTAATGAGAAGGGAACAGCTGGAATATATTGTAACAACTGTGAAAATTGATGGGCGATGAGATAGAGGGAAGTAAAGTAAAAAGATACCAGACAGCTTAAGAGAATGACTTGGCAGAAGGTCAACAACTGAAATGCTAAATAATTGTCGAGATCGAAAGTTGTGGAGAGACATGATCACCTACGCCAGCAGGCATGGTACTTGATGATGATGTTTTAGCCAGTCTTAGGACATGCGACTGCACCACCAGTGTTTACTTTTCATCTCACTATTTAATGCGATATTATTTCAGCCAGTCCTGGCACATGTGACTGCACAAGCAAATGCTGTCACATACCAGCTTTCACCATTGTTAAGGCATCCAAACATTTCTATAGCAGCTAAACAACAAATGATAAATAGCATTTTCAGACCAACTTTGTGCTATGAAAGTCAAACATGGACCCTTTCTAAATCACATTTAAGAAAGATCAATACATGTGAGATGCGATGCTTGAGAAAAGTAACAAACAACACAAGAAGAGATAGAATACCAAATGAAACCATAAGAAAAATGATGGGAACAAAACCCTGCCAAGAATATATAGAACAACAACTTAAATGGTTTGGCCACCTGGTCAGAATGAACCCTTACCAATTACCATCAAGGGCGTTCTTCTCGAGAATGCATGGAAAAAGACCAAGAGGAAGATCTAGAAGAAGATGGATAGATGCAGTGACAGAGACATATAACAACAAAGGAAAATCACTAATTCAAACAGTTCGAGCAGCCTCTAGAACGACAAATGATATAACTATGACACCTTTTCGGTACCAGTGAGAAAGAGAAAGAGAAAGAAGATTATTTAGTGCGATATTATGTTAGCCAGTGTTTACTTTTCTCCTCACTAGTGGAAAGAGAAGGACGTAGGGCTCGAGGCAGAACTAGACTACGTAGACGATCGAGAAATCGAGCGTCTGAGTTGAAAATCATCTTCAACGCTTTTACTGGCGGTGCTGCACGTTTGGTAAAGTGCTGGAGAGGGTATCTGAGCATTATGATATTGTGCGATGAAGGTGACGTATAACTAAACAACAGTTCTAGCGTGAGTAATACTCAATAACTCACGCTAGAACTATATCTGTTGGTGTGGAGAATGTTGCTGCTTATGTTTGCCGCCTTTATGTCCAGTGGAACCGAATTTTGCGTGTATATAACTTTTTTCCTATTTTCACACATGCAGTCGTATATCCCTCGCCATATAGGCAGGTATTCTCCCATTTCAGAGGTAGTCTCATCTTTGTTTAATCGTCGCGAGTTGTGACGTTTTATTAGTAGATTTGTTTCCTATCAATTGTGTCCGGCAGCGACCATGTGTTGGTCAACTCTTTTCGATTGGTCAACTGGCATGGGTTCTTTAACGTGCGCAGAATGCTCACGAGCCCTCCTGTTTTTGTCGCTATCGGACAGGACTAGACATCGAACCTCACAACACAGAAACCACGGAAGGGTAACGCCACAAAGAAAATATTCAGTTTGTGAAAATGTTTTTCCTTTCCAGAGGTCGACGTCTATACCAGCCAACAATCCCCTGTGTTGTTGTTGTTGACGGATTGCCACGAGTTGATACGGGCAGGTTGCCCTTTGACTCATTTGATGTAGCGGGTCTTAATGGCTTTCTTGACATTCCCGGCTCTTACTGGAGAAGTTGGAGTTTGTCTTTCCCAGGATATGCTGGGAAACTACTAGTCCAGCCCAGAGGTACTGCAATACTGGGTCTTCTATATCAGCAACAGCCACCACTACAAGGAACACGGTAATCCTAGCTTCTGTTAGCCAGTCTGGTTTGACGCAGACTGTTACCAGTGGAGACCACGAGGAGGTAAAACTGCTAGGTCTTGGTCAGCTGATGTTCCGCCGACCCTGCTATTGAGACAATTGCGACCGCAGGTCGCAGGCGCTTCTGTTCCCCCTAAAGTGCAGAGAGTGAGTCATTATGATGTGCAACACGAACGTATCAGATCAGACACCGCCATTAACAAGAGAAAGTATCTATAGATCTGGGCATGAGCGCATTAAAGCTGTTTCAGATAATTAACAATGGATCATTATGTTATTTGATATTGAATTGATCTTCGAAATTGGATCTAAAAAAATATGACATCGCCATTTTATTTTTAATAATGGTTTTCCTCCAAAGAAGGTTACTACAAAAGTGGAATCAAAACAGCGGAAAGAGACATTAACCAGGGCCGGAGTGAGACTTGGTGAGCCCCTAAACTGGCTAAGCTTAAATAAACTTTGAGGCCCCCTGTGGGGAAAAAAAAACACCATAAAGTCTTTATCCATAGATTGCAACATAAACAGATGTGAGGCCACTCGGATTGTGAAGTCCTAGACTGTAGCTTATTTAGCTTATGCCTAAATCTGGCCCTGGTCATAGAGAGTAAGAAAGGTGCAGGAGAGCACAATAATGAGGTGTGTTTGTATGTGTGTGTGTGGGGAGGGGGGTATCTATCTATTGACCTTTCGAGCCATAGCCGACCCATAGGGCATAGACCCAGATACTCTTTCTCTTATCTAAATTTTTATTCTAGCAGTTTTTAATACTTCTAAAGATATTTTATAAAATCTTGCCATTTGTCTCTGTTCTGTGCAAGCAACTTTATCTCATGGTGGGTCATCCATGTGCTAATTTATTATCAGCAAGATTCTTCTGTATAACCACAGAAAGAAAAAAACAAATGAAATAGTTTCCACCTTGCAAGAACTATTTAACGTGTAGCAATTCACCCGACACCTCCGGAAAAAAAAAGACCGAAGCATTTGCAAGAAAATTACAGACTATTTATGCGACTTTATGGGGTTTTTTTTTTCTATTTTAAAATAGATATAAAAGTCTTATACATATTTTAGCGATAATCACTTTTATAAATACGTATAGTTAGACTGGAACGTAAATATTCCTGCCCCCCCCCCCCCACAATAAAGCAATTACTTTTTAAAGTGGGAGTTATATATTTTAAAAAAATTATGATTAACACGTGAATATATACTTTACTACTAAACAATACAATTCTTACAATTTTAACCTTAGAAATTCAATGCCTATTATATGTGTTTGTACTTGTATATATCTGCAAAGTACGATATTAATATTTCACTAAATATATTTTTAAAAATTGAATACAAGTAATTATGATATTAATACTGTATTGCACTTATGAAACACCTATTTAACCCAAGTATTATTATATTATTTGTTTAAAAAAAGAACATTTTATTTATTTACATAAATACTCAAGTTTATACCGTACTTTCTAATCTGGTATTCATACTGGTTTGGGAGTGTCCTGATTTGCAGTAACGCTAATCTATTGGTCCAATCGTGCATGGCGTTAAACCAAAACAGGTTATCAATATTTGAAGAGCAACTTCATCAACAATGGTGCCGGTCATATATTTGTATCGACCCAGTTTAATACTCCAGCCACTGTTGTTAGTTGAAGTCTAAAAGTAACGTTTTAGATCTAGTTCTATACTTTTAACGGGCATACTAATAATGTAAAGTAATAAATTATGGTTATGGTTAATCGAAGCCCCATTATCACTGCAAACAAATTAAAATCCATGATTGCCCAACCGCCCGCACCAGCGGAATCATCCAAATTAAAATTCATATCATTGAGAGATCCAGTGAACGCAGCCGAACGGTCCTTCGTCGTACGATATCACCATTCATGGTAAGCAATCGGAAAATCAAAACACGATCCGGGTGAAAAACACAGCTCACGTTGTGCACAAATCACTAAACTCAATAGCTCAGCAGCAAGCCGGACTTGGAATATAAGGAAACCAACAAAGAACACTTTTCAGACTGAGCCTCAATGGTTCTTGTCGCCTAGCCACCACATTGACTGGTATTCCCTGGAATAAATTAATCTTATCATTCATAAAGACAGCTTCTGGGCGGGACTTCTGCAACGATAAAGTTTATTCTTTCAATTTAGTTAAATTATGTGCCAAACGTGTGTGTGTGTGTGTGTGTATATATATATATATATATATATATATATATATATATATATATATATATATATATATATAGTAGAGTTTGATAAGAATCTTTAAAATATTGCCCAACTTGTTTTCTGGTGCAGAAAATATTGCTTCATAATAAATATCTATAATATTTGAAGGGCACTGTAGTTTGAGGGAGCCGCGATAGATCAGTGGTTAGTGAACTGGACTACAAAGGACAAGGGGTAGAGTTCGTTCCCAACCGACGGCTTCCGGGTTTACCCAGCCTTAAATGGGTACCTGTTTTTTTCTGGAAAGTAAAGCAGCACGGGCGTAATACCGACCACATTACCCCAAAAATCACGTGCTGAAGGTCTGTACAATTTATGGTCACTAACACCATATTTCCTATACGCCACTTGGCGTGACGGGGGCTCTTTACTTTTTTACTTACTGTAGTTTTGAGTCAAGATAATCGCCTAACAACCAGAAGATTTCTGGTTCAACCCATTTGGATTTGCCCCATCGATCTATTATTTCAAGGTGAGCGCATGTGTACATGTGTGGTTGTTTATGTTAGTCGTGAGTAATTGACCCAGTTGTTGCCACAATTTAAAAAAAGCCCAACCCAACTTGTTACAGCGCTTTCTGGACTCTTTCATCAAGCCATCGAATCCTGCATAAGTGCAGCTCTCCACAGCCAATAGTCCTTTAAATAGTTTCCCATTCAGTGCTCTCTCGAAGTCGTTTAAATGTTTACACTTGAAGCACATTCAATGGCTTAAATCACACTTGAAGTATGTGTTTCCTGCAGTGTTTATTTTCTCTACTCTGAGTACCGTCAAAAGGTTTTTATTTGTAAATGAACATTCATTCATTCACTATATCACCACTATATGCCTTAAGAAAAACGAAAACTACCATCCCGGAGTTATAATTTATGGAGTCTTTCGGAACAGAAAATAGGAGTTGGGAGGGGGTGTGTGCCAGCGGGGATGAGAAAAAAAGGATGCACACACAGTAAAGTCGTGGATAGACATAGTGTGTTCCTATGTACCCTCTGATGGTAAAAGAATAGCATTGACTAAATGGAGCATCTGACATGCACAAACCTGATGATTTCCCGTTAGCTACCCAACTATTGTCTAATGCTTTTATTCTTCTTGTTCAATCATCTCAAGACTACTCCTCTTCATCGCCCACCAAGAAAAAAAAATACGCCGTCGGTGCATTGTATCGCGCTATTCACGCAAGCCACGATTACTGCGCCTTTCGGTCTCCGGTAGAATTACCAGATCTTGTAACGTGAAAATGAGGACACCATACCTACCTGAACCTTCAGACCCCAACATAACGTTTAACGGCTATAAATACACCCAACTATGTATAGTAATGCAAATTCAAGCAATTTGAATTCAAACGTTAATTATGCTGCATGTTTTGATAGCTGAGTTATTGCAGTCCGGACATGCATAAAGAAATACTTCAAAACTACAAAAACAAATGGAATTGTTCACTCATTTCTAGTAGAAAGAGGATTACGTCATTTTAACAAATATGACATTTTTTAAATTCACGCTGATTTCCTGTAAATGACAGAATTTTTTTTTTTTTTAGACAGGTACAAAAGAAAAACCAAAAGTTGTACTTTAATATAGCTAGTCCCTTCATTGATTTCACAGTGAGACGATCTTACTCCTCCGACCAATTGGTATGAACTACAGAGAATAGTCTTTTCGCTTTGGTTTTATGGGCTGGAATGGCAGAGAAAAACTGACATTTTTACGAGCTCGGAGTGACACAAAGGGCGTTGCTGCACATGTCTTTAGATTGCAGAATTAAAAGAATAAACTGTTATACATGCTGATTTCTTGACAAACCATGTATCTGGCAGACGATCCAATTTCTACACAAGAGAATTTTTAAAATCCCATCCACATGGAATAAAAAAAAAAAAATAAATAAATCTTAAGTGGAGTTTCCAGACATTCGAATTTAGGTTGGACACTTTCCTGGCCGATAATTTCACTTGACAAATTGAAGGCATGCCCGGACATAGAATATATTGTAAATTAAATCAGTCTTTGGCATGGCGTTTTTGGGTAGTGGGTTGCTCTTCCATTCCTACTCTCTTGTCCAGAATGGTTAGTCTGTGTCCAGGGGGACCGCTTGCAGGTGGAGTAGAGTCTGGACTTTGGATCAACTCTGTTGTTCGCCATTCTATGCATTCTATGAGGCGTTCATTCGGCTGTGAGTCGCTGATCACTCTCAGACCAGGTGCTGATTGGCATTTTGGTCTCCGTATAATGTTTTCTATTTAAATTATTTCAATTGTTTAAACTGAGTACGCAAAATTAACCACTGACATTTCAGAATAAAAATAAAAATAGAGTAAATTGCGGGTTCGATGAAACCAAGAAAAATCTTCCCATCGTGGAATAGGAAGCGTGAGATAGGTGACCTGCGATCGTCACGTTTTAGGCAACACCCGACCAAGACCTCCTAGCTAGGTTCCGATAACAATCTCCGTCAGAAAAATAAAATGGCTATCAAGGTAAGGACTGCCACAGTCAACGACGTGGTGGGATATGTTGATTTAGAAGACCTAGTTTGTTCAAGTCGGCCTCTATAGTGGACAAGATCCAGCTAGTCTATTTTCTTCCCTGACTGTGACCAGGGTCCTGTTAACCAGACGGGCGGAATTAGTGATATTAATAAATTAATGCTTATGAGAGGGAAAGTTTCAAAGGTCATCTGTTTGATACTTTAAGATAAAATATTTTGTTGTCTACCACAAACATATTAACAATATAAACTATATACCTTCCTCAATGAAAGCACCATTGAAAAAAAATACGATGCGAGTTATAGTTCTAAACAACACCATAAGAAAAAAAATGGATGCGATTGTGACAACGCAGGAGAAACACGCCTATGGAAGTAACTCAGTTTTACATTTTAAGCCTTTTTGAAAAGAAACACGAAAAGTCGAAATATACTTAACGAATAAACGTGAAAAAAGGTAAAGAAATAAGGAAGACATGAAATGATCTTAGGAAAATGGCACGAAACAAGAAGCTTGGAAAATGTTTATCGAAGACCTAGTTACATGTTATCCATAGGGAGTTGAAAGGGAGAAAAAAGAAGAGTCGATTACTTCATCATCATCATCAAGTACCGGGCCTGCTGGCGTAGGGGATCGTGTCTCTCCACAACTATCGGTCTCGGCAGCTATTTATCATTTCTGTTGTTGACCTTCTGCCAAGCCATTCTCTTAAGCTGTCTGTTATTTTTTCTCTTTGCTTCCCCTCGATCTCTTCGTCCCTAAATTTTTCCAGTTGTTCTCCTCTCATTACATGGCCAAAAAATGATGATTGTTTCTTCCTAATATTGGAAATTAGCTCTCTTTTTGCTTTGACCTCTCTCAGAACATCTTCATTACTCTTCTTAGCTGTCCATAGTACTCTCAACATTCTTCTGTAAAACCACATTTCTACAGATTCCAGTGATTTTCTTGTCTGTTGTCCTATTGTCCATGATTCGCATCCATATGTTAAGACTGGCTCTACGTAACATTTAAGAAATCTTTTTCTAGTTTCTATTGTCAAAAATGGATTGCATAGTATCTTCCTCATTTTTTTGGAAAGCTGCTTTTGCCTGAGCCATTCTGCATCTCACCTCTTTTGTACATCTTCCGTCTGAGGTTAACAAAGTTCCCAAATATTTACATTCATTTATCTGTTTTAATATTGTTCCACTTGTCTTTATTTTGCACTGAGGTGATGTCTTTTCCTTTGTTGTTACCATTACATCTGTCTTTTTGCTATTAAGGCTGAGTCCTTTATTTTTGCTTTCTCTCACTATAATGTCCAACATTTCTTGTAACTCATTTTCACTCCTAGCGATTAAGACTGTATCATCAGCATACCTTAGATTATTTATGTTATGACCTCCAATTGTTATTCCAGGCATGCCCCTTATGGATATTAAAATAATCTCACTATAAATATTAAACAAATCTGGTGACAGCACACAGCCTTGTCTAACACCCTGTTTTATTTGTTGAAACATTCCCAATTGGTTTCCAGTTCTTATGGCTGCTGTTTGTTGCCAGTACATGTTCTTTATTATTCTTAGATCTTTGCTGTCTACGTTTATGCTTTATAAAATGTTGATTATTTCTTGGTGCTTTACTTTGTCAAATGCCTTGGTGTAATCTATGAAACATAGGTATAGATCTGTTTTCACCTCCATGGCTCTTTCTACTAAAGATCTATGATATAAATGGCATGGCTTGTTCCTTTATCTCTAACAAAACCACACTGTTCATCACTAATTTCTGGACTGATTTTGTTTCGCACTCTTCGCATGATGATTCTTAGTAATATCTTAGTCATATTACTCATACGGCTTATTGTGCGATGATCATCGCATTCAATTGCACCCGATTTCTTTGGTAGGGCTATGAATATTGATTTGAGCATGTTGTCTGGTATATATCCGCTGTTGTAGATAATGTTGTTATAAAAGTATATGCACTAAAATCATATTTCCCATATGCCTTAAGGTGTTTAAGAACTGACTTTTAAAACTAATATGTAATTGAAGAATGCATTTCTACATCAAGGATCAACATACATACATTACTGTATAATTATGATTTTTATTATGCCAAATAATGTGTGCAATTCTATCAATAGCCAGCAAAATTGGGCTTGAGATCAATCATGAAAAGACTAAGGTCATGAAAAGTTTAATTCCAATAAATGACAGAATATACATGGAAAACAAACCAGTGGGAGAGATCGATCACTTTGTCTATCTTGGAAGTTACATTGATCGGGAAGGAGATACAAGTAAAGAAATTAGAATCAGAATAGCTAAAGCAGTAATGTCTTGCAGAAGCCTTGAAAAGTTGTGGAAATCAAAACTCATTAGCACAAACACAAAACTTAGTCTATTCAAATCAAATGTACTATCAACCCTAGAGTATGCATGCGAGAGCTGGAAAACAAGAGACATAGAAACAAAGTTGAACGCATTCAAAAATAGAAGTCTAAGGAAATTACATGGTATAGCATGGAACGAATTTAAAACAAATGAGGAAATTAGAAAAATCGCCAATCAACCACTAATATCTTCAGTAATCAAGAAAAGACGCTGGTCATATGTTGGACATGTGATGAGAAGAGATAATAACTGAATAGCAAAGTAAGCCCTCATGTGGGAAACAACAGGTAAGAGGAAAAGAGGAAGACCCAGAGAGACACTGAGAAGAGCATTGATGAGAGAGGCAAGAGCAGCAGGAATCGGCTCCTTCAATGAGATAGAGTTGTTTGCACAGAACAGAGATATGATAAAAGATATTTACAAGGATTGAAAACTGCGAGATGGAGTATCTGGGTCTACGTCCTATGGGCTGCTATGGCTCGAAAGGGTCAATTGATAGATAGAATGTGTGCAAATCCACTTAAATGTATTCTGTCCATCGTCCCCTTATGTTTTCTTTATCAATCAACAGTTCTCCTTTCTTTGATCTTAAACATCCAGTTTTTTATTGCGTTTTTCTTCCTGTTAATTCCTCAATTTGTAATCGATTACTTTCTTATGTCATTTCATATAACTGGCAAGGGTTTCTCTTCGCGAAACAATTTCATGCCGTACGTCGTTTTAGATAACAGATTCGGCATGCGTTAGATACACGTATGTCAAGCCGATAATTCCCCGCTACAACAGTCGAGGATTTGCGCGGATTAAGTGTATAGTAATAATATATTGCTAATGCGCAACTATTTGTCGCAGATAACTTAGAAGTGTTTCAAGAATTGCATTACATAAGCAATGTCGTAAAGGTTAAAACAGCATTAATATTATGCTAACATTTTAGCACGTTGAAGTCTAATACTTCATTCCCCTGCGTGGGACTTTCCTAACTTTCTGTTAATCTAATTAGAAACGTTGGTCAATTAGTTTGTTAGTTCGCTTGTTTGTTTTGTTGTTGTTAGTTAGTTAGTTAGTTAGTTAGTTAGTTAGCTTGTTTTTTAGTTAGTTAGTTAGTTAGTTAGTTAGTTAGTTAGTTAGTTAGTTACTTAGTTAGTTAGTTTGTTTGTTAGTTAGTTAGTTAGTTAGTTAGTTACTGCACTTGAAAAAACTCTAACTGTTCGTATTCCATTCTCAGTATATGGCTCACAACGAGTAGCGTCTGACTACATTAGTTTTGTGTAGATTTATCAGTCTCCTTTGGCTCTCTTCGTAGCGTTCTTATCTCTTCTTGTAATGTAATGCTCGTTCAGTCTTTTCAAAGTCGTAGATTCACATTCATTGCCAAGATCACTTGCTCATCCTGTCTCATTGTGAGCATTTATAATGCCAGTCACTGCTCGTCCACCCTCCACAACAGCCAACCAAGCAGCAAGTCTATCTGCTCATTAATTTCCTATCACACCCAAATACCCTGGGACAAAAATAGAGCACATTTTAATGTGCTTTGATATCTTCATAGGCTCTGGCCACTTAGAGCAAAGCCCTTTGGAACATCCTAAGCAGCCCCAATGAATCATTGAGACAGCGTAGGATTTGTGGGTAAAAGTTTGTCTCAAACAAATTTATTGTCTTAGTTACTGCCATGACCTCCATCGTCAAACTATTTGTAGTCAAGGCAAGCACACCAGTTTAATCATCTATATTCTATAACTGTGTGTGGTGGGGGGGGGGTGTCTTTAGAGCATCACTGATACACTTAGTCAATCTTCACCATTTCTCTCCAGTCATTCTTTAGGACTGCAAGATCGAGGTCTGTCCATTCATTGGTTTCCCATCTCTTTCTCTGTCTATATTTCATTCTCTCTTTGCATCATTTCTTACAGAATGGTCTTTGCTACAAGATACTGGCCAGATCGTTCATTTAATTTTACTTGTCTTCACAATAGCCAAAAGATCAGCATGTAATCCAATTGGTTGTTGTATCCTTTTGTGAACTTTTTCATTGTGATACGATCTAAGTAAGATATATCCAACATCTTACAACATTTCCTCTTCATAGCATATATTTTCTTCTGTAGTTCTGTTGTAAGGCCCCACGCTTCGCAAGCGTAGCCTATACAAAAATTGATATAACAAGGGTGCGCATTAGCTTTGGAAACTAACCCTAACAAATCTAAAGTTCAACACGTCACATAGTCATGTTATATAATTAGTATTATACGTTTTGGAACTACTTTCACCTCTACCTAATATCTACTTGTGGATGGAGCAATTGTTGTAGTATGGTGATTGCTTTAACCTTAAAAATACCCCCACTTAGTATTCTGTGTGGTGTAGAATGATCATAATCAGAAGCTACAAGAATGAGACCTAGTGCTTTGTCTCGTCAGGAGATGAAATAAGACGTATAGTCAAAATAGCGAATCATTTCGGGGGACGAGGTATATTTACAATACTTTTGGGGAGGGGGGGCACAAATGATCAACAGAGGAAGAACAATAATCGGCCCGAAGCAGAGTCGAACCCGTACTCCTCGACACAAAACTTTACCACGAGAGACAAACGCTAGTGCACACAGCTTAGTCTTAGTTGACCGTGTGGTCTAGCGTTTCTTTCTCGTAGCAAGGAGCTGTGTCGAGGAGTAAAGGTTCAATCCTGCTTCGGGTTGTCCATTGGTCTGTTCTTTTTCTGTTGATTATTTGTGGTTTTCTTCATGAGTTGTAAACATACAATACATCTTCTCCTGAAATGATTCGCTGATCTATCGTCTCAGAAGTTTCCCTCCATAGCAATATTCATTTAATTATTATTTACTCCAAAGTATAAATATCATAGGTTCAACATTTTAAAGGGAAAACTAAACAGCAGTAAATAATTGTAGTAATTTACGTTAACTATTTCGATAAATAAATGGGTGCCGGTGTATATATGTATTTATGATCCTTTGTTAAAAGAAGAGCTAGGGAGGAGTGGATAGGCAGGACATGTACAGACTAATCGGCAACATAATACGAAAACCATTGATTTGGGTTATTTGGTGCTATAGGGCGCAAACTACAAAGAAACTACAGCAACAATAGGGCTCACTCACACCACACCTCCCACGCGTATCTTAAAAGTCCAGTGGTACCATATGCTCCAGGCCCGCCGACCGAATTATTGAGACGTGCTAGATCGAGTCTACCGGCTGTCGTGTTCATTCATGATCAGCTGTTGAAACCCCAAGTAGTGATCTCCCCTGGACGCGATTGATTCAATCTTGTCGCTGATTGGCCGTGTTCGGAATTTATCGAACGTTTTGATTGGCAGACCGTCGGCACCAACAGGGTCTAATACAGTTCCAGTCTGTGTCGTCTGCAAGGTAGGAATTCTAAACAATGTGTGATTTCTTTTCCAAAATAATTATACATTTGTTTAATTATGCAGTGAAATATTTATAATTTAGAGTATTGCATGAAAATATTTATTGTTGTGTTACCAATTTAATTGTTCTGTTTGATCGGATTAATTGATTTGAGAGTGTTTACTTCTCCAAACTCCGACAATCAGTCGAGTCAGAGAGCCCATATTTTGTAAACAGTTCCAGAATGGTGACATTGATCTGTTCGATCTTGCTATGGCAGAGTGCCAGGAGCTTTAGAAATAATTTGGTTAGGGTTATTTTCAGTGCTTCTGTCAGAAGGTAGTTTTTTTGGTAAAAAACTGGAGGTTAAAGTGTTTTGCATATATATAATTTCTGTGTTGTTACCAGGCATTTCATTTATTTTCTATCTCTTTCAATACTTTCATTTCATCAGGACATGGTGGAACATTCATTGTTTAATTTAAAAAAGGCAACATCAGTCGTTTGTTACATATATCTATCTTATGACAAAAATTTGTAAAAAAAAAAAAAAAAATGAGAACAAACATTTAAGATTACCTTTCATAAAACATATAAAACATGCAAGTAATTTATTGTCTTTTAACTTTGTGCACTCAGTTTTAGCACTGCGTTCTTCATTGATGGTAGGCTAGACTAGAGGAGGTAGCATGCAGATTTACCAGAGATCACAGCAGATATTATGGAGACACTAACACTACTAACACTGCAACGATAACACAAACAGAATGACTTTAGTTTGTGTAAGCATTTTGTTAGGTTTGTTTTGTTTTGTTCATGTTTGCTGTTTTTGTTTCAGATGAGTGAAATGCAGTTATTTAATCAAATATGACCGTAGAAGGCTGTCATTGACAGGCTGTTGATACTTCAATAAACAAAATAAGTTATGTAGTACACTTTTAATGGTGGAAGCCCTTATCACAAAATTCCGTCCAGTGGACATCTTGTAGATGTCTGCCCTTTCCTATCATGCCTGGTGGAGCCAAACGAAGCAAGTCACCAAGTCCAGACAGGTAAGAATAATAAATAACTTTGTATTTTTATATTTTAATAAATGGCTTGAAATCTCTTACTGAAAGTTACTGAGAGTCAAACAGTGATTATCACACCTTGCAGAACAGGAATAAAATTATTGTTAGATACAGGTTGCCCACAGCAAAATTCCCTTATTTACTTTTTGTACTTTAATTTCAGCTGGTAAGTAAAATAAAGTAAAGGTTCCTTCCATGATTTGCTAGTCATATAGGAAATATGGCGCTAGTGAGCATATTTTTCCATGACCACGGCCATGGCACATATTTGGATGTTGTGGTTGATATCACACCAGGCCAACTTTACTTCCCAGAAAATTCACTGGCATCCATTTCTTGGAGGTTGGGTGAATCCCAGAGCCTTGTTAGTCCAAACAAAATAATTGGCCATTTCTGGGTATTGAACCCAGACCCTTCTGATCAGGAAGCGAGCACACTAACCACTCAGCCACCGAGCACACTAACCACTCAGCCACCGAGCACACTAACCACTCAGCCACCGAGCACATTAACCACTCAGCCACCGAGCACACTAACCACTCAGCCACCAAGACTGGTGTATGTTACCGATCTCCAAGCAGATTGGTCATCTAAGAAATATGTAAGTGTAAGAAAAAGTAAAAAATATGTCAATTCTTCTATTGCCATTCTACTTAGTCTGTGGCTGCCCTATGATTGGATTGTGACTTTATTATCAACTTTAATTCTTTTTGTCATTGATTATCTTTCTTCCTTTTGTGTTTCTTTTGAGATTAATGAAATGATAATTCTACTGACAATTTCCAGCTTTTTTAAAGACTTTGACAATCCATCTTATATAATTAATCTGAATATTGTTGATGCAAATTTTGAACTTGATTGAAAGTTAAAAACATTTACAGTGTAAGCTTTCTCTATTTTCATTAAGCATAATTTAAATACATCTTCTTTTGAAATCAATGGGTTCTGGTTCTTTTGAAATCTATAGTCCTTAAATTAGTCTGTATCCTAGCAACATGTTTGACAATTTATTTTTTGGTAATTAATTCATCAGTGCAGCCTCTAGAAAGGCCACCAGATATATATATATATATATCTATCTATCTATCTATTGTCCTTTCGAGCCGAAGACGGCACATAGGGCAGAACCACAATCTCAAAAACAGAAACCTTGCGTGCCAAAATGGCACATATTGCAGAGATCACTGATCTAAAATCTATGGCGCTGTTTCCATAACAATACTTTTTACAATGACAGCTTGTCAAGCCATCGATATCCTTAGTCGCCTCTTACGACATGACTGGAAGGTCACAGTGTCACTATTCTTTACTTCCCTCATAATGAGGCCCCGGTAACACACGGGATGTATATATATATATACTAAGAATTAAAGGCAGCCTGGCATGATAACTACCACATCATCCAAAAATGTACCATTGGCCATTGAAAAATGTGATCACTAACAGTAACACCATTCATATTTCCTATACACCTATCAAACTACAGAGGGAACTTTTACGTTACCTATTATTCCATACAAATAGCCATGTAGGGCTTCCAGGTCCAGTTTTGTATAAAAACCCTTACAAATGAAGGGAAACCCTTACAATATGGAAAGTATGGTCTTTCATTTCTATTTTGCTTATTCTTATAAAATATAGAAAATAAACATAAAATGCTTTTGAACAGCTAAAATAACAGAAAGATAAAACTACAACATTTTGGCAAAAGCATTCATCATGTATAACCAACAAACTATACACATTAAACACAAAATTCAGAGTAAGAATGCATAACAACTACACAGCTTTAAAAAATGCAGGAAAAGACGGTGGTCAGGTTTTTTCTAGAGTCTGGTTAAAAGATTAATAGTCAAAATCAGACAAATAGGATTTAATTAGACCAAAGGAACCAGAGATTAAAGAAAAAATTGAAAACAGTTTAATATTGGCCAAACAGGTTGACACTTGGGAGACAGAATCTGTTAACACTTACATAACATCAAACATAATTTTGGCACTCCAGTCTCCTCCCATTTCAGATTGCCAGGACATAATACCTCTGATGATGTCCATGTTACTGGTGTCATCTCTTGTTCCTCTCATACCCATAACCGGTTCATGTTTGAGAATCAACTCATAGCCCACTTTGATACCTCCAACCGAGAAGATTAAAATCTTTTCACTCTTTTCTCCTCTGGTCTTCTCTCCATGTCTTTCATGTGTCCTATCCCTATTTCTCCCTGTGCTATCTTTATTACTTTTCTTGTTCCTCTTCTCCCTTGCCACCCCTATTATCTCTTTCTGTTACTTTTCTTCCCATTTTCTGTTTACCCTATGGGACATCTCCTTTCATTTTTCCAATTTTTTCATTGTTTTGTTTCTTTGGTCTAATTAAATCCTACTTGCCCTATTGTCTATTAATCTTTCAACTAGATTCTATGAAAATCCTGGCCACAGTTTTTTTCCTGCATTTTTAGAGCTGTGTAGTTGTGCATTCTTACTCTAAATTTTATGTTTAATGCATATAGTTTGTTGGTTATATCTGATGAAAGCTTTTGCCGAAGTGTTTAGTTTGTCTCATCTTTCTGTTAGTTTAGCTGCTTAATACCGTTTTATGTATATTTTCTTTGTTTTCTGCAGCTATACAAACAGCCCTGTATAGTATTTAAGATTTGTTATATTTTATATTTGTGTTTAACTTCATTTAATGTATAATTATTTATTTTGATACTATTAAGTCCAACATATATTTTTTCCATGTTATGTAATATTCCTTCTTTACCCTGCTATATTTTATAAGTTTTAATCAGAAACAGTAACTATAAAGTTTTGAATTTGGTTTACAATTCCAAGACAAACAATTTAGCCCAAAAACTAAATAATTCTCTCATTAATACTTCTGTTTGTTCTTTTATAAACCAGGATATTTGGATAATTATTAATATGAGATAATTTGAAATTCAACCCAAGGCTTAAAGATATAATTTTGTATAAAATTATACAGAAATATTGAGAGTATAACCATATGATTGGTTTAAATTATTATAGAAGTCCATATGTGTTTTTTTCACTTACAAATTGCCATGAAAGGCTCGCAGGTCCAGTTTTGTATAAAAACCCTTATAAATTAAGGAAAACCCTTACAATATGGAAGGTGGAAGGTATGGTCTTTCATTTCTATTTTGTTTATTCTTTTATTATATGGAGCTTCAGTGGCTAAGTGGTTAGTGTGTTCGATTCCTAACCAGAAGGGTCCGGGTTCAATCCCCAGCAGTGGCAGATTTTTTTTCAGACTGACAAGGCTCCGGGGTTCACCCAGCCTATAAAAATGGGTACCAGAGATTATTCTGGGAAGTAAAAGCGGCCTGGCGTGATACTGACCACATCTCCCAAAAATGTGCCGTGGTTATAGAAAAATATGGTCACTAACACCATTTTCCCCATACGCCTAGCAAGGCATGAAAGGAACCTTTACTCACTTTACTTTAATATATAGAAAATAAACATACAATGGTATTTGTGGAAACACACTAAAGCTCCAGCACAAGCAAGAAGCAAACAGATTCATAGAGCAGGAGAATACGAGTGAAAGAAAAGAAAAAATAACATTTCTTAGGGGTGCTGCAAAATCCATTTTCAACTATGGCTGATGGAGGTTATCTGTCTTGTCCACTTTAAGTCATCTCCCCTAGCTATATCACACTTGAGGAAGTTGTCTTATCACTGCAAAACAGACTAAACATCTGACGTATCTGAAGTGCTGACATATTGGTATGAGATAAAAATGTAGTGAAGAGTTGTTAAAAAATGTGATTATCACTTGTTTGTTGTTATGTCAGTTGTGGCTGTTGTGACACTTAAATGTTAGTGTGTTGTTAAAACTATTATTTATCACTTAAAAAGAATTCTTGCAATTCCTTTTTGTCCCACCAAAATTACTAGTTTGTCGTATTAAAAAAATCTTTTCATCTCAAGAGATGCTCATGAGATGTGGACAAACTTTTTTCACCTTGTGTATTATATGAGATAGTCTGCACATTGTAGTGTAACCCATTAAGTGGGTATTAATGCCTTGTGTCATTAGTTTACAGCTTGCCCCATAACTTCAGCACCTTTCAGCCCAACTCATCTGTCTTTGACATCAGTAGATTTTTAGTTGCTTAACAATTTTGTCCAGGCAGCGACCGTTTTGACTAATTATTCTAACTTTTAAAGGCCTAGGGTTTTTATAGTGCACAATGTGCTCATCATCATCATCATTGAGCGCTGTCTCTGCATAGAAGGTTGGCTACCATGGAGCACCATAAATCGTCCATGTTTGTCTTGGTCTGCCTCTTTTACCTTGTATTTTCCCATCCAATATTACTTTTATTAGGCTGTTGTGTCTTTTAACATGCCCCAAAAATTTCATTTGTCTTGTTCTAATTGTGTTTAGTAGTTCTCTTTTCATTTTTAGTTGTTTTAAAACTTATTCGTTTGTGTTTTTTCTTTCCATCCATTTCTACCTATTCTTCTATAGATCCACATTTCAAAGGCTTCAATTTTCTGTTCTGTTTTCTTGTCTAATGTCCATGTTTCTGCACCATACAGGAATATTGAGAAGATGTAACATTTTGCTATTCTTAGTTTTAGCCCTGTTGTTAGTTGTTTTGATGTTAGTATATTTTTCATGGCATTAAAATGACTTTTTGCCATACCTATTCTTTTGTTTATTTCAGATGTACATTTTCCATCTCTGGTTATAGTATGTCTCAGGTTGTTGTAGCTCTGAACTGTCTCCAGATGTATTCCTTCAACTTTGATATTTAATTGTAGGTCTTGAGAATTTTCTTAGTTTATGATCATAGTTTTGTGTTCATGGAATATCCTATTTTTTGCCACTACTCAAGAGGGCTACATGTTAAATTTCACCACTAAGCAACCAGAAGAGGGTAAAGTCGCAAAGAAACCATAGATTCAGATATAACAATTTCTGACTCTGAATTAGAACCTAATCTTCTTGTTCAGAACAGATTTTTTTTTTTTTTTGCTAGATTAACCTCCCACTTCACTTTTGAACATTTTTACTGGAGGACAAAAAAGATACATCTTGCTTGCTGTTCAACATAGTTTGAATATATTTTTTGTTTTTCTCCATGTAACGAGGCCATCTTCTTTGTTTTTACCCTTGATTAAATAGAATTATTGAACATCATGCTTTCTATTTTCTAGAGTTCATATATGTATGTTCTTATTTATCTATGTCCAATATTTTTACATGGCTAAGTGCTCTGATTATGAAATTGGAATCCACCATGCATGAAATTAAATCCAGTAAAAATCCTAAAATTGTTTTTAAAAAAAAAAAAAAAAAAGAAAACTAGTACGGCTCTGGAATATGGAAAACAACAAAAATGCTATGTTCATTTATATATGTCCCTATGTCCTAGCCGAAAATAGAAGAGTGATCTGCCCAATAACATGACATATTATTGTCATCTCCATTTTGTAGATGCAATACTTCTCCTTCAACTTACACAGAGATTTATCATACACTTGTACTCACTTCATAAATGTCACTTAAAAATAACCCAATCTTAGTGACAGCTAGAACTACTTTTATTTCATTAGCCTGTCCTCACCATCACCCCACATTTTTATCTCTGCAAAAGCTGTTTTGTGATAGCACCAGCTTTTTTCCTCTCATTTCCTGCCGACTTTCTGATCTAAATCTAGTGCCATTGTGTTTCTGTAATCACAAGAGGTGATTGATAAAGGACTATAGGAAGTCCTCAATGAAAACTGAAGTGGGATAGCAGAATATATCTAGCCACTTTTCAATTATCGTAGTATTAGTGTGAGGGCAAGGAGCTTAGAGAATGCCAACAGAAATATTTGCCAGGTAGGACTAATAATTTATCTATACAACAGCAATAAAGAACATTGATTTAGTTGCAGAATTACTGTTGTAATTATGCTACTGCTATAACTACTACTCTGATTACTTTTATTTCTGTTGACGTTTTGTTACAATCACTAGTACTATAGGGTGTTTATAAAGTCTCACTACACTTGGTATCTAGGTCAATTTGAAAAAAATGTTTATGACGTCATCACAATATGTGCTCAATGGTAAGTTCACTTGTTGCGACAGTTTTCTTAATGACTTGTCTGGACTTTTAAGGATTCTGTCTTGGATATCTAAACATATTTCATCATTCACAGCAGGCCTACCAGATCGTGGAGCATCTTCCACATTTCAGTAGCAATAACTTATTCAACAAATTTCATTGACAGTGGGAGCACATATTGTGATGACGTCATAAACATTTTTTTTTCAAATTGACCTAGATACCAAGTGTAGTGAGACTTTATAAACACCCTGTACTACTGGGGGATCTATAATAATACTCTACTACTTCTATTATTAATATTAGCACAATTGTTACAACTACTATTACTAAAATAGGTCAATTCAACTATTATTTCAGTTTCTATTACATAGTTAGCTATTATGAATAATATATTTGATGCTACCACTAGTGTTGCATTTATTGCTACCAATACTGCATTTATCTTACTTTTACACATGCTGCTAAAACTAAAGATAATGCTGTTACTACTATTCTAATAATTTCATATTTATCTGCAATTTCATGATATTTTTTATCAATCACTACAATGCTAATTACTAATACTGTACTACTACTTCTATTAACACAGCTTCAGCAACAACTAGTACTATAATTTTATATCTTCTTTCCTACTTCACCGCTACACTTGCCAATGCCATTATTACCATTTCTGTCATTATCACATCTAAAGGTAAAGTATCACATTTATCTACAATTACTACTACCACTTCTACCACAGTAGTACCACTACAACTCATAGCAACATTGTTAGCTCTATTATTATTCAAAAATAATTACATTACTCTATTGCTTGTGCTATGCCACTCAAATGTCGCTACCATTATTAATACCACAATCATTATCGCCACCCTTCTGCCCACAACACTATAGCTGTAGACATAATCATTTAGTTAATCATTTTATTAAAAAAAACATTGCAATAGTTATTATTATTATAAAATGAATGTTATACAGTGATATCTTCAAAATAAGAATACATTATAAAGTTATTTTTTTATATCTAGTTTGTTATAGTTTGCCAAATATCCATACACCTTTTTTTTTATTAACAATCTTCTTTCTATCCTATACATCTTAATTTGTCTCTCAATGTCGAGGGGAATATAGTTTGCAGTCTTTTGCTCTTCTCTTGGCCTCTCTTGCTGTTATGTTTCCTAGTGTTGCTAATAATCTATGAATCTTTTTTCTTTTTTGTGGTCAGTTCTTGGGTCTGGTATTCTCGCAGCCATTATAGTAGGCTCGTTGTCTTGTATTTTGATCTTTCTATCATATCATGTGGCCAAAAATGTATATATGTTTTTTCTCTATGTATTTAATGGCGGTATTTGTTACTAGCTCCTCTCCCCCCCCCCATCCTTTCTCAGTTCTTCATTTCAGATCTAATAATTCTGGCTGTTTCCTGCCTGCCATTCGTCTAACTGATTTCGTCTCGGTAGTGGTTATTTTTCTGATTATTCTTGAGTCTTGTAGTGTACTATCTAGGCATGGCAAAGGTAGCACAATATTGGAATGAAGATTGTGCTGTAGATTATCCATTTTGCCTATATAGTTTTCTTGTTTGACAAGTTTTATTTTTTTAATTATTTTTTTTTAAAATAGATCTAGTTCATGTAGTTCAGTTAGGTAGGTAACTAGCTTATAATATACATAGTCCTGTGTCTGAATCTTGGCTGAGTGGTTAGTGTGCTCACTTCCTGTTTAGAAGTGTCCGGGTTTATCCAGAAGTGTCGATTTTTTTTTTCGGACAAGGCTCCAGCGTTCACACAGGCTCTTAAAATGGGTACCATATATTTTTATGAGAAGTAAAGGCGGCCTGGCGTGATACCGACCATATCACCCAAAATGTTCCGTGGTCATAGAAAAATATGGCAACTAACACCATATTCCCCAAACGCCTAGCAAGGCGTGGAGGGAGCTTAAAAATATGCTTGTTTGCGTACGTGTCCGCGTATGATATGATAGCCATGGTCAAGTCATATATAATTTAGACTGCTGTTTTCATTGTTAATGTGGCCGTGAGTTTGTGATAAAAATCATGTATAAGTAATTAATTCCCATTGTGTTAACAAAACCACTAACACTATTGTGTGAGTATTTTAAGTACTGAGCTAATGTCTACCATATTTCCAAAGCAGTTATTGCCATGTCATTTTCATTATCCATTAATCCAAGCAGTATCAAGTTATTTAACCAAACACTATGCCAACTAGGCTTGTTTGCATGGGGTGTTATATGGATGAACAGTCACAGTGTATTGAGGCTGACCTTTTAAAGTTCAAACAATGGAGCTCTGGTTTTTCAAATTACACAAAGTTTAAAACAAATTACTGGTTTAAGGTGCGGGCAAAGCCATTACATTGAAATGAAAGCTGAGTCCGCAAAATAGACACACGCGACAAGTTTCAGTAGTGGCTTTGTTGTACCTCCTCGACCATCGTTTCCTCAAACGTAATTCAAAACGTAGAAAGAAGTTCAGTGTTAATATTTCATTTTATACAAACCATAAAGTTGTAGAGGTTTATGAAGCCCTTTGTGCTTTTTAAACATAAAATTAAATCTGTTACCAATACTTGCAGTTTCTCTCAACCTGTGATGTTTTCTCTTACCCGTTGACTCTGAGCATCTCATTGAGACTGCACTTTACATGTGGCCTTTGTTCCCCGATTCCCCAGTCCCATCCGCATCCCCATAAAATGCGATAATGCTGTAAATATAATTGACGTGTTTGATGGCGTCAGACGCCATTCCTGCTCGTTGTTTGTTGGTGAACTTCATGCCCTTACTTTCTTTGTTTTCTTCCCAATTTTTTTGTCTGCTCTTCCACCTCCTCTTTGCACATTCACCGTTCCAGTGTCGTTTAATCCAGACCATAATAGTTTTCATTTCCTGATAATGGCCAGAAAACAGAACAGAAAATTGAAGCCTTTGAAATGTGGATTTATAGAAGAATAGGTAGAATTGGATGGAAACAAAAGATAACAAACGATAAAGTTTTAAAACAACTGAAAATAAAAAGAGAACTACTAAATACAATTAAGACAAGACAAATGAAATTTTTGGGGCATGTTAAAAGACACAACAGCCTACTAAAAGTAATATTGGAAGGAAAATACAAGGTAAAAGAGGCAGAGGCAGACCAAGACTAATATGGACGAGTAACATCAAAAGATGGTCAAGTCAATCTATGACAGCCTGCACCATCAAAGCAAGAAACAGAGTAGAATGGCGATCCATGGTAGCCAACCTTCGTTGCGGAGAAGGCACACGATGATGATGATGATGATGATAATGGCCACAGAGATATCCATAAGGACTTCAGTTCTGATTGATTCAATTTTGAACTTCCTCACTTGTAATCTGGTCCATGGATTGGAAGCTTAGCATTTTATTTAGGATTTAGCATCCCATTTCCAAATGTCTGTTATGGTGTAAGTCTCGCCGACTTATAAAAAAATTAATGTGAAAAAGTGAATGCTGCATGTAGTTTATACGTCACGGATAGCAATTATTTTTAATCTGTATATCAAGGCGCTTTTCCGATTGTTTATCTTCTTTCTCCGCTCGTTAAAATAATCATTGACTGTATGGTTGACAGCAAGTTGAGACATTTACATCTTTTGGTCTAATACACCAGCACAGCATTAAAGACAATAGTCTGATCGTTTTGGCATTTATCCTCAAGTCTGGCCCATCGATATCATTAGCAAAACTAAGATTAGTAAGTATTGATTTATTGAATGTGCTTGTTGTTAATTATACATTTTTAAAAGGAAAATAATATTTTAATGTTTATTTTAATGAATGCAATGGATTTACTATATTATAAGTAATTTTTCCATGTTAACTTACTCTGGAGTATAGTCTAATAGTTATTACCAATCTTGTCTAGACCTAAATGTTTGAAATACCCAAGCTGTCCGATTTTGATATTGAATGTGAGTCCGTTCGTGTGGCGTATTTCATTTTACAGTCACTTTCCTAGCTAAGTGAGTTATTTCGCAAATATACTTACTTGTCACTCATGTTTTTTTTTCGTTCAAGTATTATAGTGTTCGCGCTATGCTGTATGTTGCTGATTAGCCTACGTTTCACCAATTGAAAGAAAAATGTTAACAAAATATGATATAAACGTTTTAAAAGAAAACTTACAATAGTCATAAATAACTGTTAACAAAGAATACATTTATTGTGTACTATGCATCTCGTAAATTAGGCATTACAAGTAGTAGAAGCTAAAATACTTTAATGTTACTTTAGCCCTATTTAAACCCGTAAGGCGGGTCCAGTTGGGCTAAGTGTTTTTTTTCTCCACATTTAATTCCAAACCCAGTTTTTGTGGATTGTGGTTACTCAAAAAATAAATATTAAAATGCTTTTTGTAGCAACTAATCGCGACTTTTCTTTTAATGAAATGATAGGATAACACAAATAGATATGACTATGTCTACTCCATGTAGTGACATCTGAACGTATTTGCGCTTGATTACTCTGTGATTTATGTAATGAACGAATGAGGCCAACAAAGCCATTTCCAACTATAGTGATGGAAAACGAGATAGATATGTAAATAAAAATGTTTATATTATGTAAATCTGAAACTAGATGCTTGATAATGTTGAATATTGAACCTATATACATGAGGTTCCTTTCTTATAACATTCCTGAATGTTTTATGTGTCGTTTATTACTACTGTTTTGGTAACTTGAATAGAGATCGTAAGATGATCTATTTTGCGAAACTGGAGCTGTTCCACTCAAGAGCTTGCGGGTGTACGATATCTCAAGTATCTGCGGAACGAAAAGGCTAGGGTTCGGGGTATTAATTGACACTATTTTACTTATAATTACTTGAGATTTTGCTGTTATACTACTTGACTTTTTTCTCACCCTCTCCTTCTTTCTATCTTCTCTCTCATGCACACAATCTCCTCCATTCCCCCAGTTTTCAACCTCAAATACAAATAATCTCAAGACGTTTCTTTTCAAGTATAAAGATGGCAAGTGGTATAACCGTGTTCATGTCATGAAACTACTGTAGATATCTTTTATCTAGAGTCAATAAGAAAATCGTATTTGCCAGAAAGCAGTTTCAGCAACTCTGATGTGGTAAGTCGACTACAACTTTCAAGTGTTTGTGAAAAAAGACACACAGTTCACATATTTGTACCCAGTGCTGATACCATAGCCACTAAAATAGATCACGTTTAATGTAGAATCATTTCTATATCACATTTTAAACTTAGCGTTTATCTTTCTTCGTCATTGCTTGATCTTTTCAGTACAATTGTCCTTAAATTGAACAGTGTGCGTCACAGAATGTTACATTTTTGCTAAATAAGCTACATAACGACGTTAGTAATAATTGTTAATCATCATCATTGAGTGCCGACTCCGCATCGAAGGTTGGCTACCATGGAGCACCATTCCGTTCTCTCTTGCTTTGATGGTGCAGGTTGTCATAGGTTGACTTGTCCATCTTTTGATGTAACCCCTCCATGTTAGTCCTGGTCTGTCTCTGTCTCTTGCTTTGGTGGTGCAGGTTGTCATAGGTTGACTTGTCCATCTTTTGATGTAACCCGTCCATGCTAGTCAAGGTCTGTCTCTGTCTCTTGCTTTGATGGTGCAGGTTGTCATAGGTTGACTTGTCCATCTTTTGATGTAACCCGTCCATGCTAGTCAAGGTCTGCCTCTTCCTCTTTTACCTTGTATTTTACCTTCCAAGATAACTTTTAGTAGGCTGCTGTGACTTTTAACATGCCCCAGAAATCTCATTTGTCTTGTTTGAATTGTGTTTAATCTTTTCATTTTTAATTGTTTTAAGACTTTATCGTTTGTTTTCTTTTCTTTCCATCCAGTTCTTCCTTTTCTTCTATATCCACGTTACACAGGCTTCAATTTTCTGTTATGTTTTCTTGTCTTATAATTCCCATGTTTCTGTATATACAGGAATGTTGAGAAGATATCACATTTTGTTATTCTTAGTTTTAGCCCTGGTGTTATTTGTTTTGATGTTAGTATATTTTTCATGACATTAAAATTACTTTTGCCATTCCCTATTTTTTGTTTATTTCAGTTTTACCTTTTCTATCACTGGTTATAGTATGCCCAAGGCAGTTGTAGCTCTGGACTGTCTCCAGATGTATTCCTTCAACTTTGATATCCACTTGTAGGTTTTGAGTATTATCTTTGTTTATGATCATAGTTTTAATCTTTTTGATATTCATATCTAATCCTTTTTTTTTGCGTATCGTGTTTATTCCATTAAGTAATTGTTGTAGATCTTTAGGATTTTCTGCTAGCAATAGTGTCATCAGCATATCTTAGGTTATTGATTATCTTTCCATTCATGTTTAGGTCTGGCATCTCTGTGATGTTTTAAATGATGATTTAAAGATTTATTCATCAGTGTTGTTAATAACAATATTAATTAGTAATAAAAACCGTGCTAATGTTAGTTAATTGTAATAGACATAGCGGTGTTAACAAAAGAAATAGTATTGAATGACAATAGCGATACCAGTGAATAACACCAACACAAAGATAGGGATTTTGGTAACCAGTTTTCACTATTGCAAGCAAAAGCAGCACACACCGATTGGTTAACGACAGTGTTCATTAATTTGATATCAAGCATAGCTAGATTGACCAGTAACTGTTTTAAATTGTGAGGCTTCCTTCCTCACGGAATTATTAGAATAATAGTACAGACTTGTATGTTGATTGTATTGGGGTAACAAGTAATTATACTGACGAACTCACAACCAACTACATGCACTTGTTATCCGACCTAGCACTAAGTCTTTACAATTTTAATTGTGGGGTAATCACAATACATACTTTTACATGCCCTTTTTATAGGTTAAATTTCGCACTTTAACTGTATACAATAAAACGATAAAAATAAATACAACTAATGTGGTCATCTAAGGCGCAGACACTTATCACTGGTCTCTTTCCTAAGTTTTAACGTTATTTTTAGGGCTCATCAGCTGTATGCCATTAGCGGCAAAGTCTCGTTAATTTGAGTACAGAAAGTACCACCACCTGGCGTGATTTCCGTAGATTTATCTCGCCACGACCAGCCAGTACAGTATTGATTAGTAAACACCAAATACGCGGGGCAATTAATCATTGCAATCTTTTACGTTGTGCCGTGATAACACTGCGGCCTTTTGAGAATAGATGCAGTCGAGGTTAATTTGTTCCATATCGTTGTACCTATATGATCCAAACAAAGTCAGGTTTCTGGCCAATTTAGCGTTACAAATTGAATTTGTCATTTGTGTCATGTGCTTGAACAAAAGTGTCATGTGATATAGACATAGTCAGTTATCTCTTTTTTCCAATATATTATAAAATGTAATGATTTAATGACATGATTTTTTTTCTTCTAAATTTTAATTACGTGCAAAATATCTCTGGTGTTGTTGTTGTTATGAATTCCATCTTCTCAATGACATGTAATGATATCTGCACTCTGCAGGTATTTCTGAGTTTCTTTATTGTTCCGTACAAGGTATACAATATCTCTGGTACATTTGTACCACTCTCTTGCAAGAGATAATTAAATTACAATACAGGAAGTATCACAGAACATAGTGTAGTAGAGGTGTGAAGTGATTGAATATAACAAAACAATAAACCTCTTGGTGAGGTGACCCTCGCTGTGTTATTACCTCCCGTAACTGACAGCCAGGTACACCAATTTTGTTTATTGTGCGTACTAAATTTCATATGATTATGCATTATAGTGCCTTAATGTTTTATTCAAACTTTGCCGAACACATTTGTTGGTGTAACGCAATGGCAGGAGGTCTGTTTTACGTGAGTTGATTGAAGGGTGGTGAAGTAGTGGAGGTTTGGGGGGGGGGGGTGATTTTGATGAATCCATCAAGCTATATATAATTTCATCACAAGAACTGACTGCCATACGGTGAACTATGGGAGGAATGAGAAATATAAGTTGAGAAGTGGTGGGGCACGGCGTTGGCAGAGATGCACTGTGTGGGTAGACGCCGAGAAGATGCCAAAGTGTGGATGAGGTGGAGATCTGCAAATATAGTTATCCTCCATACACCACAAGGTGCAGTAGATATTGGTCGCCTTATCGACCCATAGCAGAGGGCAAGCAGACGAAAAAGTGCTTTATAACGAAACTTCAGCTTTTTGTTTTTTCTTAGCAGACTGTACAAGTGCAAATTGTATCAGTTTATTTGGCTTAATCCCCTTGTTAGCCGTGAGCTATGAACTCTTTATCAGTTTATTTGACTTAATCCCCTTGTTAGCCGTGAGCTATGAACTCTTTATCAGTTTATTTGAAGACAGTAACGTCCTATATGAACACGATCAACCCCCTACCCCCTTTTTTTCCTTTTCCCCCTTACATGCTATGGGGGAAAAAAAACCTTCATGCAATAAACACTTAGCCTCTCATGATTTAGCTAAACCAGCGTTATATTCGTTGTCCTTTATGATTTAGCTAAACCAGCGTTTATTCGTTGTCCTTTGTGATTTAGCTAAACCAGCGTTATATTCGTTGTCCTTTGTGATTTAGCTAAACCAGCGTTATATTCATTGTCCTTTGTGATTTAGCTAAACCAGCGTTATATTCGTTGTCCTTTGTGATTTAGCTAAACCAGCGTTATATTCGTTGTCCTTTATGATTTAGCTAAACCAGCGTTATATTCGTTGTCCTTTGTGATTTAGCTAAACCAGCGTTATATTCGTTGTCCTTTACAAACAAGAGACGACTGTCTTATTACGACATATCAATTCTCTGGTGTCTACCGAAGGTTTTATCACGGGGTTGGGAATAAAAGTTTGCATCACCAGAGTAGACACCGAATAGTGTATGTTGTGACAGTTGTTTGTCTAATGCTCATGTCCATCATCACCACCCACATTTTTTTTTTTTTTGGTTATGTAGTCAGCACTAGGCCGTGTTGTCATTCATCTCCAGGGTCTCCGGTACCCGTTTAAGTCGATGAATTTTGAAACCGGTGGACTAGGGATCAAACCCGGCGCCTTGTCATTAGTAGATAAGCTCACTGTTGTTCTAACTTGACTTCCGCTCATTTAATATTCGATATAAACATATAAATATAAATATGACAGATAAAGAAAAAGTCTTACACATTCAGACTGTGACACTCATTGTTCTTTGTCAGAGATCTGCACTGGCACAGAAAACCGAATCCTTTGTTTATATAATGGTCTCATCTGGCTAAAAAGCGACCTGATTTTTTGTATTAAATACCTTCCTAACATTTTTTTAAATGTCAATTTTGTAACGAACGCTAAATCCGACACCAAACATTGTGTTCCCATCTTGCACAGCACACATCTTTAATTTTAGATATCGATTGTGAACAGGTTTTTTTTTTTTTACCTCTTTCTTCCCCTCTTTCCGTCTTTACCCCCAGCACTTCAATCGTATCAAATAGATATGACAGTTGAAATATAACCTGACTGAAGATCTTGTCTCTGTCGTCCACAAATAATTGTGAATCCCGTCAGTAGTTTAAAGAACTTTGGACCATACACATAAAAATGTAGTTCCAAAATTCAAACATTAATACTCGTTTATATACACTGACTTTTACTTCGGAGAAATATTGCGTCAAAGACTTTAAAGTAACACCTTTTGTACAAATTGGTAATCGATGAAAGTTATATATATACTGAAGGGAGGTCAAAAAGTAATGCACACCAATGTTTTTCTCGGCTAATAATAAAGATAGGAATATGAAATTTTGCACACTTGGAATATGACATGTTCCAATTATGTGCACCAAATTGCACAGCATTCTGATAAATATTACGCAATCTATGAACCGTTAAAATGGAGCTTGTCAACAATGTCCGTTACAAACAGCGAATTGTCATAGAATTTCTGGTTGCGGAAAAAGAAACTGTGGCAAACATTCATAAACGACTGTGTGCAGTGTACTAATGTTCTACAGTCGATAGGAGCACAGTTAGTCGCTGGGTTCAGAGAATTAAAGCTGCAGAAAGTGCACGAGTGGAGCTGCATGATTTACCGCGTTCTGGACGTGTTGCCTCGGCTACCAGCACAGACATGTTAAACCGGGCTGATGCCATTATTCGTAAGGATAGGCGTATCACTAGTCAGCAATTGGCATTGCAGCTTACAGTCAGCAAGGGAAGTGCAATCGCAATTTTTAAAACTCTCGGATATTCAAAGATTTGCGCTCGATGGGTTCCTCGGTGCCTAACAAATGATCACAGAGTTCAAAGGAAAACATTCTGTTCTGAATTGTTGGAGCGTTTCGGTGTTGAAGGAGAAATGTTTTTGTCAAAAATTGTTACCGGTGACGAAACGTGGGCACATTATTATGAGCCTGAAACAAAAATGCATTTAATGGAATGGCATCATCCGCAGTCACCAAAAAGAAAAAAATTCAAAACATCTCCATCAGCCGGAAAGGTGATGATCACTGTCTTCTGAGACATTGATGGTGTGATTCTTGTTGATGTAATGACAAGAGGTGAGACAATCAACTTGACAGCTTACATCAATACACTGACAAAACTCAAAAATCGGTTCCACAGAGTTCGGCCTAATAAGCCATCTGCAGATTTGTTGCTTCAACATGACAATGCACGCCCTCACACAAGTCTGGTAACACGGGAAGCAATCAACAAATTTGGTTGGACTGTACTGCCCCATCCTCCTTACAGCCCTGATCTGGCTTCCTCAGATTTCCATCTGTTTGGACCACTCAAAAAATTCCTGCGTGGGAAACACTTTGACAATGATGAGGATGTGATCCGTGCAGTTAAAAAATGGCTACGCGAGCAGGACAAAACTTGGTACAAACGAGGCATTCATGACCTAGTTTCGCGTTGGCGTAAGGCAATACGCTTGGACGAGGATTATGTTGAAAAATAGGTAGTGTAAAGGGGATGTTCAGCTACAATCTGTGAAAATTTCACACATTTTGGCCGAATAGTTTCCGAGAAAAAAATTGGTGTGCATTACTTTTTGACCTCCCTACGTATATATATATATATATATATATATATATATATATATATATATATATATATATCGATGGATAGGGAACCGCGGTAGCTCAGTGGTTAGTGAACTGGACTACAAAGGACAAGAGGTAGGGTTCGATCTCAACCGACGGCTGCCAGGTTCACCCAGCCTTTAATGGGTACCGGATTTTTTTTCTGGGAAAGTAAAGCGGCACGGACGTAATACCGATCACATTCTGTAAAATGTATGGTCACTAACACCATATTCCCTATACGCCACTTGGCGTGACGAGGGCTCTTTACTTTACTTTTTATATCGATGAATTGTATAAAGATATTTATTTTGAATTAGTTCAGTTTATTTTCTATTAACATTTTATTTGTCACCAATACTTTGTATTTATTTAATATGCGGCTATATGTGATTGTTTGCTGTTGTTTAAAGGGAAACTACTATAAAGTTAGAACTTGATGAGAAAGCAGCAATCATTTGGAGCCAAGACGTCAACATGTGCGTGGGCTGAAATCAATAGTTGCTGATTGCTTGGTAAGAATCAGTGAGCCAGAACAGATAAAGATCCTACTCTATCCTTTTCGCGGTGGGTCTGGAAACAGACTAGTTTGGGAAGTGAGCAGGGATCGAAAAAGGAACCTGGATACCATGATGTTTAATGAAGTCCGAAACGCTGCCCCTAACGGCACTTAAATCACGCTAGCTATAAACCACGGCATAACGCTACTAGGCTAACACCCTTTTAAGTACTGACGACCAAGAAGAATAATCTTCTAGCCCCAATGTTTGACTTCCGACCACTTGCTTCTTGCTACCAGCTTTACTGGAGCATTGCAATTATTTGCCTGTTCCATAGAATAATCTACTCTAGCTGATGCATCAAACTACCATGGCAGGTGGCTTTATCGTGTCATGGTGTGACAACTTATGTACCCCAACCAACGATCAGTGTACGGAAATATGGAGGGGAAAAGACTAAAAGCAATAGACTCATTCTTTCGTAAACAGATTCATCAACAAGCTTTTGAATATTAGATGGGCAGATAAAATTACGGATGAAAACCTTTCGGAAAGAACTGGGATGGGATTGACCACACATTGAGAAGACCACCAAGCATTATTTCAAGACAACCAATGAACTGGAATCAAGAAGGAATTAGGAAAGTAGGAAAGTATAAGGAAACATAGACACAACTTATCGGGGGGGGGGGGGGGGGAAATTAAAATGCATTAGTGTTTGTCATAACATAATCACATCCACATTTTATTGAGTTTTATTGCTTCTACTATTTTCGCTCTGAGTTACACATGAAGGTTATGCCATATTGTTCTAGGAAAATATTACATTATGTCGCTGGTGTTTGACAGTAGATTTCTTTACTATAACAATCTATTTAGAAAATTGGAGATCGAAGTGTCCACATTCTCGTTCCAGTACATGACACCCGATCTGTAATTATATCTGCATGGGTTTATTGAAGAAGGAGACTACTGTGTTGTCAGCTGGTCTGTTTTTTTCTAACCACCGCTAAGCGCTTATCTATATTAACTTCCTTTCCGGATTTCTTTCGAATGAGTCACTTTATAAATACCGTTATCTTTACTAACAAGTTAGGCTACTCTGAATATTTTTGTGTTGTCAAATATTGATAAATCTGTAGAAATGTAAAATTATTCTTGGTGTTTAGGATGTGAAGAAAAAGGAATTAGCGGCATCCTAATAATTGTCGATTTTTATAATTCGGCTCTTGCTGATATATTTAAATGATTTACGCGACAGTCTAGTTGTGAAATTATGTGTTGCTATTCTCCCGTTTGGTGTATGTTTTACTTCTAACGTGGGGATGGACTGTGATTGCCGATATTTAAGTGGAATATGATTTATTCTTCTTTGTGTCGTGTGTTCGCGGTTCGATAGGCAAGCACATGGTTTGACAAAAATGTCAACGGAAAACGGGTATGTTCAACCCTTATGTGAAAAGTCTGTGACGGTGGATGGAGGCGGAGGAATCAAGAATGATCAACGGCCCAGAAAGCGAAAACAGCAAAGTGTGTGGTACACAGGAGGCATGTTCAGAACACGAAAGACGAACATGGCTGACCACCGTGAAAGAGATTGGAGCCTCATCACGTACCAGTCCAGAGGAAGCCATGGAGAGTCGGAGAAATTCGAACTTATGTCGGAGGAAAGATCTTAAAATAAGTACTTGGAATGTTAGGACTCTATATCAACAAGGGAAATTGGAAAATCTAATTCAAGAAGCAGAACGAATAAATATAGATATTTTAGGCATATCAGAGACTAGATGGAAGGAATGTGGGTACATTGAAGACGAAAAATATACATTTATATACTCAGGAAACACAACAGAACATCAAAGGGGGGTAGGAATACTGATAAAAAGAGAGCTACAAAAATATATAAGTACCCACTGGACATACAGTGATAGGATTATACTACTCAAGTTGAAAGCAAAACCATTCGACATAGCAATAATACAGACATATGCACCTACTCAAGACTACACAGATGAACAAATAGAGGCATACTATGAAGACCTAAATAAAGTTATGAAGCAAGTGAAATCTTCAGACATCTTGATTGTAATGGGTGACATGAACGCTAAAGTAGGAAAAGGTAGATATAAGACAATTATAGGAAATCATGGTTTAGGAAAAAGAAATGACAGAGGAGAAAGATTAATACAATTCTGTGAAGAAAACAGGCTGATAATATGTAACACCTACTTTGAGCAAGAGAAAAGGAAACTATACACATGGAAAAGCCCTGGAGATAGGAAGAGGAATCAAATAGATTACATAATGATAAAAGAAAGGTTCCGTAACAGCGTAAAGAAAGCCAAAACCTACCCAGGAGCAGATATTAATTCTGATCACAATCCTGTAATGATTAAAATGAAAATCAAACTAAAGAGAAACAAGCAAAAATCTGATTCATCAACAAACCCACTCGACATAACAGCTTTAAATCAAAAAGATATTAAAGATACCTATACAATACAAGTAAAGAACACATACCAGAAGCTGCTAGAGGAAGGAATTGAACAATACAGAAGAGAAAATCCTGATGAAAAAGTAACAACCAAATGGCAATGCATACAGAAAAGCATACAAAAAGCCTGCGACACCTTACCCAAAAGAGAAAAGAACAAAAAACAAAAATGGATAACTAACACCATCTTAGAAAAAATGGAAGAAAGGAGACAAGCGAAGAACACTGCCCAATACAATAAAATAGATAATGAGATACGCAAAATGTGCAAAAAGGCAAAAGAAGACTGGCTCAGCCAAAAATGTAGAGAAATAGAAACTATGGAAAGCAAACAAGACCTAAGAGGAATGCACACAGAAATAAAGAGAATGACTAATAAAAATAAAAAAGCCACAGAAGGTGGATGCATTGCAGACAAAAAAGGAAAAATGCTAACAGACAATAAGGATATCATAGATAGATGGCAGGAATATATAACAGAACTATTTCATGATCAAAGGGACAAGAAACCAGTTATAAAATGTACATCAGGCTATAAAATCTTAAAATCTGAGGTGGAAAAAGCTATAAAAACAATGAAAAGGGGAAAAGCAGCAGGACCTGAAAGCATACAGATAGAGATGATACAGGCACTTGAAGATTTTGGCATTGAAGTGATTACAGACATATGCAACGACATATACCACACAGGATACATACCAAATGAACTAAAAACATCAACTTTCATTGCATTGCCTAAAAAGAATGGTGCAGTTGAATGCAGTGACTTTAGAACAATAAGCCTAATGAGCCATGTTACAAAAATCTTGCTAAAAGTTATACAAGGAAGGATTCAGAATAAAATCAATACTGAATTAGATGAGCAGCAATTTGGATTTAGGAAAAATAGCGGGACAAAAGAAGCCATATTCTGCATGAGAACATTAATCGAAAAATACACAGAAGTAAACAAACCAATATATGCCTGCTTCATAGACTACACCAAAGCTTTTGATAGAGTACACCACAAACAACTTATAGAATGCCTAAAAGAGATACATATAGATGACATGGATATACGACTAATATGCAATCTATACTGGGAGCAAACAGCAATAATAAAATATAACAAAGAGTTCTCTACACCCATTGATATAAAAAGAGGAGTAAGACAAGGATGCATCCTATCACCAAACTTGTTCAATCTATACACTGAGCAAATCTTTAAAAACATCATAGAGATGCCAGGCCTACAAATTAATGGAAAGATAATCAATAACCTAAGATATGCTGACGATACTGTACTACTAGCAGAAAATCCTAAAGACCTACAACAATTACTTAATGAAATAAACACGACAAGCAAAAAATATGGACTAGATATGAATATCAAAAAGACTAAAACTATGATCATAAACAAAGAAAATACTCAAAACCCACAAGTGGATATCAAAATTGAAGGAATAGACCTTGAGACAGTTCAGAACTATAACTACCTTGGACATACTATAACCAGTGATGGAAAATGTACAACTGAAATAAACAAAAGAATAGGAATGGCAAAAAGTAATTTTAATGTCATGAAGGACATACTAACATCAAAACAAATAACACCAGAGCTAAAACTAAGAATAGCAAAATGTTACATCTTCTCAATATTCCTATATGGTGCTGAAACATGGACATTAGACAAGAAAACAGAACAGAGAATTGAAGCCTTTGAAATGTGGATATATAGAAGAATAGGTAGAATTGGATGGAAGGAAAAGAAAACAAATGACAAAGTCTTAAAACAACTAAAAATGAAAAGAGAACTTCTGAACACAATTAGAACAAGACAAATGCGATTCTTAGGCCATGTTAAAAGACACAACAGCCTACTGAAAGTGATCCTGGAGGGGAAAAATACAAGGTAAAAGAGGCAGAGGCAGACCAAGATTAACATGGACGAGTAACATCAAAAGATGGACAAATCAACCGATGACAACCTGCACCATCAAAGCAAGAGATAGAGCAAAATGGCGCTCCATGGTAGCCAACCTTCGTTGCGGAGACGGCACTCAATGATGATGATGAATAATTGTACATGAAAGCTGTTTTCTCTCTCGTTAAAATGGTGTGTGTAATTTGGTAAGGTAAACTACATTATTGAGACTGTTTAAAAAAAAAAAACTGGTTGTGTGGGACTTTTGTTAGTTGTGGAGGAGGGGGTGGGGTTGTTGAATCCTTCGCCCCGAGTATAGAAAATGACTGAAGTCAGTCGTGGATGATTTAATTCATTTTACTCGTAACATATTTTAATAATTTGTCGGTATAGCCATTATTTGTGCTGCTTTCTCCAGTTGATTTGTTGAAAAGAGAAAACACATTGACAATCTTGCCCTTATGACACACTTTTGGAACCGTAACACAGCTTGTCTTTTTTAAATGCAGCGTCATCATCATGTAATACCTGAAACATACCTACTTTGAACTTCTTTAGAGAAATTAACAGGCGTTTAAGTCCACGCCAGAATCACACAAGCGTGGCTTGTCTAAATTAACGTCAGTGAAAGGCGATCGTCAAGTGCTGAAGGAAAAAAAATGGAATAAAAAATTCGTAACGGTAGCGACATGATGAAAGGTTAGAATAGTAAACTGTTTAATAGGCAAAATGTATACAGCAGATTCTCTCAGTTCGATGCAAAGATATGATAGATGTTATATTGTAAAAGTATTTATCCAAGAATTAAGATTCGCCGCAGATAAAATAGGGGGCAAATGTGTACCTAGATAAATTAACAATAAGACTGACCATCAGCTAAACAGAAGTCATGAATGTCGCAAAAGAGAAACAGAACATCAGTATAACTATAGAAGGCAGACAACTAAAACAAGTAGGGAAATTCAAATACCTAGGAAGTTTAGTGATAAACGACAATTCACAAACAGCAGAGATAGACTCAAGATGCATCAAAGTTTGAAAAATCATTGGACAGCTATCACCACTATTGCCCAATAAGGAAATAACTATTGAGGCAAAACAAACACTCTACAATACAATCTTCATCCCAACGTTGTGCTACCAGTGCCAGACCTGGACCCTAGATGCAAGAACAATAAGAAAAATAACCTCTACGGAGATGGAATATGTTAGACGAATGACAGGAAACAGTCTGAGAGACAAGATCAGAAATGAAGAATTGAGAAAAAAAAGCTAGGAATAACTCCCGGCGTAGATATATAAAGAAACAACCGATACAGTGGTTTGGCCACAGGACAAGGCAGAGCGATCAAATCACAATACAACGACCCCTCAATAAACGTTACGAGAATACCAGACCCAAGGGCCGACCACGAAAAAGATGGATCGATGGAATATTAGAAGCACTAGGAAACATAACAGCAGCAGAGGCGAACTGAAGAGGAAAGGACTGCAAATTATATCTCCCCTCGACGCTGAAAGGCAGATGAGGAAGGAAAGAAGAAGAAGATTGACTAAAATGTTCAACTGTAGTAAATCGTCTTGATAATAAACCTACCAAACTTATTTAACTTTCTGTCGGCAATCCTAGCATTGATTTGTGCAATAAATCGATGACATCTTTGAGACAAATTGCAGGCAATATGACTAATAACAGGATATACTTGATTATATTTGGAGATAAGATAACGGTTGCTTACCTGAGACCATTATTGCGTTTGTGTCATGCTGACCCTTCGGGTTAAATAAATATTTCTTTTTCGTTAAATGCGCAAGTCGTAATGACAACTCATTTGTTCCGTTATCTATATTAACAGGCAGCATAAAATTGCTTTGGTTTATTGATTTGAATAAACCAGCAAAAATTACCACGGTAATTTTTTGCTTAGTTATATTTTAAAATGTGACAGAAATTTATATTTGCTTTAGGCGAGCCTGTTAACGGATTTTCAGTTTTCCTTCCATTTTCAAAGTATTTATGACCCTAAACAAAATATTTATTTCCGGCATTTATCCCATTACTGGGGTTGCATAGAGTGGGTGACTTATAGGACAGGAGAATAAAGGCCGCTTGACCATTGCAGTCGCCACGAGGTATTGGGATCAGCGTTTTAACTCACCCCCATGAAGGAAAAACAACTTTTCGACCCTACCGTGATTGAAACCCGCTTTCTCTTCTTTACAGAATTACAGAAATATCCTCTGTTTAACCATACCAATGAATCTGAAATGTGTAGAAAATAGAGCATGTCTTATTGCTAGCCAGAAACACAAAAACCATATCTCGAGCTCAGCGGGAGAACAAGCATAATCCGAGAGGGGCAGAACGACAAAGGCGGGCATTTGAATGGCAGATGTTATGCAGCTGTTGTTAAACTGGTTAATCCCATTTAGAGACCAGAAGAAGCTGGTGTATTAGAGGCGAAACACAGGTGCAGGCAAATGTATACATCAAGCACGTCGAGATTAGCGCTCCAACTTGAGAAAATGACAAATTAGTTCCGATATGTCTTTCCCAATTAGCCGTCCAAGATATTACCGACCTGAAACTGTAATACCACATTCCTGATTACTCCCCAGATTGTCTTGACCTCTTGATATGCTCTTGATCGGATCTATAGAGTTTTTTAACCTTATTCAGTGGACATTACACCCTGATTCAATTCATCATCATCATCGAGTGCCGTCTCCGCAACGAAGGTTGGCTACCATGGAGCGCCATTCTGCTCCGTCTCTTGCTTTGATGGTGCGGGTTGTCATAATCTGATTTGTCCATCTTTTGATGTTACTCGTCCATGTTAGTCTTGGTCTGCCTCTTTTACCTTGTATTTTCCCCTCCAGGATTACTTTAAGTAGGCTGTTTTGTCTTTTAAGAAGACACAAGAATCGCATTTGTCTTATTCTAATAGTGTTTAGTAGTTCTCTTTTAATTTTTAGTTGTTTTAAGACTTCATCGTTTGTTTTCTTTTCCTTCCATCCAATTCTACATATTCTTCTATATATCCACATTTCATAGGCTTCAATCAGCAAAGATTCAATTACATGTAAATTAAAATGTCACGGCACTTCTGATCATCATCATCATCATTAAGTGCCTTTTCCGCAATGAAGGTTGGCTACCATGGAACGCCATTCTACTCTGTTTCTTGCTTTGATGGTGCAGGCTGTCATAGATTGACTTGTCCTTCTTTTGATGTTACTCGTCCATGTTAGTCTTGGTTTATATATATATATATATATATATATATATATATATATATATATATGTTATAGACCTCATTACATTACGTTGTATTATATCTTTATCTTCATAGTATAGTGGCTAGTACTTCAATGATCACAACACACAATATGGTATATAATAGACTTGCACATAAAGTCTCTCTTCAATGTTCAACTATTAATGTTTATTGGTATGGAACATTGTTCATCAACATCTTCATTTTCTTACAAACTTGTGAGTCTACTTACGACATGTAGAATATATGAAACACAATGGAACACAATTCTTGGACACTTGTAAAACAACTTCTACTGATAACTTCTCTAGTGTCTTAATAATCTATCACTGACTTATGACTGTAACTTGTATATTTCTAACTGTTCTTGCTAACTCCATAAAAACTTATTACTACACTTCTAACTTAACTTTCTAACTGTTCTGACTCTAACTGTTAACTGGCTAACTGCCTTTAGCAGTTCGGCTGAAGCCGTTTTAACTGACTCAGTCTACATTCTACTTCTTCTAATTCTCTCGCTTGCCCTGACTTTCTTCTTGTGCCGGACTTTAAATACTCCTCAACTCTCTCTTCCACCTGAGGCTCAGCAGCCAATCAGCTGCTGCCGAGCACCCCTGCGACCCTATGATCCAAGTATTTGTCACTCAACGTTTACGTGTCCAGTGTCCACCATCTGTGACTCACCTGAACTTTCCCAAATTTGGACAAAGCATCCTGTTTTTCGCCTACTTGGTGACATAATGTTACCTCATGACAATGACCTCTCCTGGAAGTTGGATGACCACTTATTTATCAGCCGGCCAAAGTCATGGGATCAACGCATGCTCATCACAATAACAACCACTAGTTGTTGTGAACATGATGGACACTCGTGGAGATCTGACAATAACACCACGAGGTCGTTGCATGTAACTAAACTTTTCCATGTAGTGAGACATTGTGTCGATCCACTATTCTGGACCTCTCCTTCGGTGCGTGTCACTACCCACCCTCTACAACTGGTGAGTGGGGATCATGGAAAATCCCATCGCTTTGTCAAATTCTCTGAACCTCACTCCTTCCTCCTGGTTACTACCCTTCTCCTATAACCTCTACTGTAACTAAACTTCTGACTCACTAGTTATACTGAAATACCATCCTTATAGTTAAAATCTGCTGGTCGCCATCATTTATCACTGCTATAGACCATTGAGAAGCGGGTAACAACCTTAGTCTGTTACATTATCTCCCTTTAACGTTCAAATTTATTACATGGTATTAAATTTTGTAACATCAGAATAAACAGTAACAGTATACATATATAACATCATAGAGTCTATGGTTGAACTGAATTATAAAATCCCTTATCAGATTATAAGTCCTCTAAACAAAAAATTAAGTAAATTGTTCACTCAATACCAATACTTAAGCATCAAAAAAATCTTGGAGACAGGGCACTGAACAAGAAAATTTTTCTTAATACAAAGTTATTAACATTCTGTTTAAATTTACCAAAAAATACAAGGGAGACAATCTTCTATCTATATATATACAGTTGTGTCCCTGATAAAAAAAAATTCAAGTCTTCTTGAGCATTCTAACTACTTCTGATGACTGATTGCCAGCTTGTTGAGGCTACATCACAGGCATCACCCGACATCTGTCGACTGGCATCTGTGATCCCAATATCCTATAAATAAACTCATAAGAACAAACCATGTACAACACGCATTTTTTAAAGGTATTAATAAAACATTTAACATTATCTTCACAACTCTTATTACAAATGAAACCTCTGACAGACTGTCAAAGAAGGCTGAAATAAAAATACTCATGATTACAAATTTTCTGCATTAGAACATATTTGCTCAATTCACATAGAACATATATGACAATACGTAGACAATTCACACATCTCCGGAGACCACAGTCACAACAACACTTAGCTTGAGCAACACTGATAGATAATACATACATATTTCTGACAGCTCTATTTACAACATACCTTCGTTTAGCTCTATTTTAAAACTCAACTTCTTCATGATACTCTCTTTTAGTATCTCTTTAGGCTCAAGATCAGAATTATCTGGACACCATCCACTTGACAGTATCTATCAGTCATATTCATTTATTCGACTCAGATATTTCTATTTACATCTCTTATACTCACAGGACTACCATTTAGTCTCTATAACTTCTGGAAACTCTCTCTCAAGTTCCATTTCTCTTTATATAACCTTTTACAAGTTACCACTCTGGTTACATGTTTCACATGAGTCTCCTCTAGACCCATCTTCTTCAGGTCATTACCTCTCATACAACTTAAAATCTCTTAATTTCTTATGTAACCTTTCTGAGTTATCACTCAGTTACATAATTTCACATGAGTCTCCTCGACTCATTTTCTTCAATTTAAAAACCTAATTCTTTTAGGTCTCACTCAAACACAGGTCATCACCTTGTTTCTCACATTTCTCATTACCTATTATTGGTCAGTTGTTCCTTGGATTACCATCCAACTTCGCAAGTTTAAGAACTCTGACCAACTCGTAGTTAGTACCATATGTTTCACATTGGTAACTCTTAACTTCTAGTTCATCTGAGGTAATCTTTATTTCCTCAGCTCTCTTGTCTTCTATATTCTCTTGACACTACTATCATCTCTAGACATTCTCTATAAATCATCTCTTGTTTGTCAATTCTGAGTTCTCTTAACTCTAGGTACGCTAAGACTTCCGCGTCTGTAAATAGCGTCCTCTCAACTCGACTCAAGCCTTAATTAAGCCGATGTAAACATGGTTATCACCATTTTTTTATTCGTTACTTCGGGTGACTCACTCCCCAAGTGGTCACCTATACGGCTTAACTAAATTCTGGCTTCTCATTAGTGAGTCATCACAGGTAAACCTTGGGAATCCCATACCCTTGTTTACATTCTCGTCTATCGACTCTCGTATCTCTTATACGATCATTACTTTAGGAACCTTATTGTTCCTCTATTGACATCTTCATACATATAGTCTTTATAATTCATCTCCTGTCTACATAGTAGTTATTAATATCTCTTGTTGATGCATAAGACCCGTTTAGTCTTATCTAAGTTCCTTCTATTTCTTATTGAAGCATGAGACCCGTTTAGTCTCATCTAAGTTCCTCCTATTTCATATTGAAAATGAGCTCATACTTGAATCACATCTTCTCCTATGATTCTCCTCCTTGCTGGCTAAATCTAAAGTTCCATTCATTGTCGTAAAATCCTTCCTAAGTCAATATAATTTAATCATCTGTCCTCTGTTGGCTAGTCCTTTAATGAAAATATTTATGATCTGTCACTGGATATCATCTCTTCCACCAGATCTCACAAATGCCTTTTCCGTTAGACCAATACTCTGTCTCCGTATGTACATACAGGCATTAATTCTACCTTACCTTCCCATGAATGTGGATACCTCATCCGATCAAGCCTGGAAGTTATATTCTTTAGGTCTCTCCAGTTCAGTGTTTCGGTTGTGGGGTCTACTGTGGTTGCCATGTTTCCTATAATACCTACCTCTCCCTTCTATTTATGGAACAAACAATTAAAATTTATTATATGTTATATTACATGTACTAATTATCAGCACTTTATGAGCTCTGGCCTCAGTCTCTGAAATAAATAGAAATTATTATTAATTTCCCTGTGGAATAAAAACAGTGTAGTCTAAAAATTATTATTATTTAATTTCCCTGTGGGATAAACAATGCACAATGTAGTATTTCAAACACTATTAAAAAATACATCCAGTACAATTTTAAAAAATAGTTACTTAATAAATTAATTACTTAATACATTCTAATAAATTCTAATTAATTAATTATTGTTTCTCAGCTGTGCTGACGATCGGTCTTCTTTCCTTCTGGTCACCTACTGTCTAATGTTAATGTTAATTTATTTAATTTCTAACACACGCGAATGGCCATTGTAATATTTATCTATTAACACTCTTACTTGTTACTTGACTTGTTTCTCTAAATAAAGACTACACCACTTGAAATTATTAATTATCAATCACAATTCACAATTTTCCTCAATAAATTGCCACATGAGAAAATCCGACACATGTTCGACAATTACAAATGTGTCGGGAGTTATCTGACGATGACGATATTCTGTTGAGAGTTATGCCTCTTCCGGAATACTTTCAAAATAAACACTGTGGTGGGTCACAGTTCAAAGGTCGGACTCATTGATGAACTTTGAATCTCAGGTGGACGAAACAATGATTTGTTGCAACTTGACGCTATGACTTGATACCAACAAAACAGGTAATATTGACTGGCAATTTGACAATCTCTTGGCTGGTCAGATTTAATGCTGAATAAAATTTTAGTGCCTCTCTTAGACACTTGACACAGGTAAATTTCAGACTTGTAACAGCGTAATTTGACTTTTTGACCCTTGCGGACTTCTCCATGCACAACTGGACAGACACAGGTAAATTTGTTGACGTATAAACTCTTGACCTCAGCGGCGGTACACGGTGATTTCCCAAGTTGTAGACTAGACAGGCTTTTTATATCTCCGTTAACTTTCTGTCACTCAACTATTTGATTTCTCTCCGCGACAAACCCAGAATTCATCCTGGTCACGGCACCAAATTAATAATGTTATAGGCCTCATTACATTACGTTGTATTATATCTTTATCTTCATAGTATAGTGGCTAGTACTTCAATGATCACAACACACAATATGGTATATAATAGACTTGCACATAAAGTCTCTCTTCAATGTTCAACTATTAATGTTTATTGGTATGGAACATTGTTCATCAACATCTTCATTTTCTTACAAACTTGTGAGTCTACTTACGACATGTAGAATATATGAAACACAATGGAACACAATTCTTGGACACTTGTAAAACAACTTCTACTGATAACTTCTCTAGTGTCTTAATAATCTATCACTGACTTATGACTGTAACTTGTATATTTCTAACTGTTCTTGCTAACTCCATAAAAACTTATTACTACACTTCTAACTTAACTTTCTAACTGTTCTGACTCTAACTGTTAACTGGCTAACTGCCTTTAGCAGTTCGGCTGAAGCCGTTTTAACTGACTCAGTCTACATTCTACTTCTTCTAATTCTCTCGCTTGCCCTGACTTTCTTCTTGTGCCGGACTTTAAATACTCCTCAACTCTCTCTTCCACCTGAGGCTCAGCAGCCAATCAGCTGCTGCCGAGCACCCCTGCGACCCTATGATCCAAGTATTTGTCACTCAACGTTTACGTGTCCAGTGTCCACCATCTGTGACTCACCTGAACTTTCCCAAATTTGGACAAAGCATCCTGTTTTTCGCCTACTTGGTGACATAATGTTACCTCATGACAATGACCTCTCCTGGAAGTTGGATGACCACTTATTTATCAGCCGGCCAAAGTCATGGGATCAACGCATGCTCATCACAATAACAACCACTAGTTGTTGTGAACATGATGGACACTCGTGGAGATCTGACAATAACACCACGAGGTCGTTGCATGTAACTAAACTTTTCCATGTAGTGAGACATTGTGTCGATCCACTATTCTGGACCTCTCCTTCGGTGCGTGTCACTACCCACCCTCTACAACTGGTGAGTGGGGATCATGGAAAATCCCATCGCTTTGTCCAATTCTCTGAACCTCACTCCTTCCTCCTGGTTACTACCCTTCTCCTATAACCTCTACTGTAACTAAACTTCTGACTCACTAGTTATACTGAAATACCATCCTTATAGTTAAAATCTGCTGGTCGCCATCATTTATCACTGCTATAGACCATTGAGAAGCGGGTAAGAACCTTAGTCTGTTACATATATATATATATATATATATATATATATATATATATATATATATATAAAACAAACAAAAGTAGACGCCTTAACTTTATAAATCTTAAGTCATGGGTTTGGGCGAGTCGTTGCGCGTGCTAACAGATCAGCTGGATAACTAAATTCAAAAGAAGAATGATCAAGTCCACACCATATTTGAACTATTTAAAATGTGTAATACCTCCACAATGCGCCGCCCAGGGGAGTCGAAGCTAACTCACAAAGTAGTGCGGGATATTTCGAATTTTAAAGAGAACCAGAATTGCCAACAACCGAATCCTCTATTTCAACCAGAATTATGATTCATCGCCGTTTATAATTAGCGGCAGTGCCCAGTTTGATTGTAGGATTTGAGAAGCAATGTAGAGAACAACCGGCGCACCATTCGGTTAACTATCATGGCCTTAGAAAAAATAAAGGGTAATTTCCCATAACTGGGGTCTGCCGGAGGGTCTTATGGTAAGTAAAGACATCAAGATGCACCAAGATGCACCAAGATGCGTAGAGATGCGAAGCTGCTGATAACAGCAATACTAAAAAAAATATGAAAAAAATGGTATGGTGACAGCTTTACGTGGTAATGGACAAAACAAAAGTGGACGTTTCGGCCAAGTAGGCCTTCAGCTGGAACAACAAACACAAAAAAATATATATAAGGATATGTAAACAAATCTAACTAAGGGTATATAAACAAATCTAACTACATTATAATGTAGTTAGATTTGTTTACATACCCTTAGTTAGATTTGTTTACAAGTTTTAGTATTGCTGCTAGGGTCTTATGGGACCGGTTGTCTAGTTAGGTGTCCGGGTCTGAGTTTTTATTTCACCCCAGATAGAAAAAAAACACTTGTGTATCAAATGTTAAAGTACTCATTTCACATGAATTGTTTCATTAAAAAAATGTTGAGAAGCATTTTGTGCAAAAAGTCTCTACCAATAGAAGTAACAAAAAGAGGGCTTCAGTATTTTACGGATCATACCTTATCAATTGAAAGTAAGTCATGAACAATTAATAAACAAACAAGAAGATTGTTGAAGTGGTCCCATAGTAGAAGAGTGTGAATAATAGTATCATGGGGATTTGAAAGGCATACGTCTTGTATGGAGTTAATGCGCAAAATATTTTTGGAACACCTTATATTTATATATATATATATATATATATATATATATATATATATATATATATATATATATCATCATCATCATCATCAAGTAACGGGCCTACTGGCGTAGGTGATCATGTCTCTCCACAACTTTCGATCTCGGCAGCTATTTATCATGTCTGTTGTTGACCTTCTGCCAAGCCATTGCCTTAAGCTGTCTGTTATTTTTTCTCTCTGCTTCCATCTCTTCGTCCCTAAATTTTTCCAGTTGTTACAATATATTCCAGTTGTTCTCTTCTCATTACATGGCCACAAAATTATGATTGTCTCTTCCTAATATTGGAAATTAGCTCTCTTTTTGCTTTGACCTCTTTCATAACATTTTCTTTACTTTTCTTAGCTGTCCATGGTACTCTCAACACTCTTCTGTAAAGGAGCCAGTGGTGGGGTGTGTTAGACACTCCAAGGTATGATGACAGCTTTACAAGGAAGGAACACAACACAGTACTGACGTTTCGGCCTGTGGCCTTCTTCAGAATACAAGGACAACGACAACAAACGGTGAAGCACACTTATCTATAACTACACGTTAGATGATCAAGTGGAGGGCTAGGAAAGTAGGATGTAGAAATAAGAAAGGAGAGAGAAATTAATACTACACGAGGAGAAGTAGGATGGGCGTCAAGATATATAAAATGGAAAACGAGAAGGAGAAAAAAAAATGAATAAAAAAATGCACTTAGCTTAGAGCAGCAAGTCAGTCCTCCGTGCTGAAACAAGTCAGAATGACTGGGGGCGTAGAGAATGTGTGAAGAAAGTACCACGTGATTGAGACAAGGCGAGTGGGGGGGGGCAAGTGGCGGGGAAACAGAGAGAGGTGGGTGGGGAAGCTGCCAAACTGCTGGGAAACGATGGTCAATGGTACAAGGGAAGCTACAAAAGCGAAGGCCGAGAGAGGCCGACATGGCCATAAATCAGTCTAACACTGCAAGTAGGAGAACCAGCGAGAGGTATAAAGAAAGAGTGAATGAAAAGACAAAGTAGTGAACTGGGGGATGGGAGAGAGAGATAAACTCTACAGAATGGAAGACCTAAAACTGGAAGAGAAGAGAGGTAGGTCAACGGTGGCAGGGAGTAAGTGAGGAGGAAGAGATGATGAGAGGAAGAATAAGTAAACCGGTATAAGTCAAATAGGTAGGGAGAAGGGCGGTAGAGTGATTAGGGGGGGGTGTGGTCCGGAGGAAGTGAGTCACTCGAGAGGTAGGGAAGTATAGAGGAGGAGAAATGGAGAGGAGGAATAAGAAGCAGGTATGCGGGAAGTGGATAGGAGGAGATGCGGTAGGTCAAAAGTGAATAAAAAGAGAGGGAGTCTAGAAGGAGTGGAGTAATAGGGGAATGGTGCGCAAAAGGCATGAACCAAAGGAAGTAAAGAAGTAGGGAAATGATAGAACAAAGGGGAATGATAGGGTCCTAGGAGAGGAATGAAAGTGGGCATCAGGATAAGGGGGATACTAGAATAGTAGGTATAGAGGAGTAGTGACTACAAGTGAATGGAGAGGAAAAGGGTGAGTTAGGAGTGGATCAGTAGAGAGGTGGTGGGAAGAACGAGGAACAATAGAGGTGGACAGAGAGATGGTACAGTCCAGGTGGAGAGGAAATATAGTGATAAAGACCGGTCACGTCTAAAGGCCACTAATGGCGGGTCAGGGAAGAGCAGACGAGTAGTGGGGTCAGATCGAAGAATAGGGAGGTAGCGGTGAATGGTCCTAATTACAGCGTAGTGGTGACGGTGATAGGTGAGGTCGAGCACTATTCTATCCAAGGGGGATGAGTAGAGGGGGTAAGAGCAGATTGACAAGAAGTGCGGAGAACTCGACGCAGGGCAGGGAGGAGAGCTGATTCTGGACAGAGGCGTCGGCGGAAGAAGTCAAGCATAAGGTGGGCATTGTGAAGGAAATCTTCATCGTCTTGACAAAAGCGACGAAGTCTGAGAAGCTGAGAATAGGGAAGAGAGTTCTTACAGGATGTCGAGTGAGAGGAGTCGTAGCAGAGGAAACTGTGGGAGTCGGTGGCCTTGTAGAAGACCGAGGTGAGAAGATGAGAGATGCCCAAGGAGACTAGGATGTCTAGGAAAGATACGGAGGAGGTGGAGATGTGGAAGGTGATGTGGATAGAGGCGTGGAAATGTCCGACATATTCGATGAAACGGGAGATTTCACCCTCTGGAAGGTCAGACAGACCAATGCAATCATCGATGTACCTACGATACATAAGGGGAAGAGGGCCCTGGTAGGTATGGAAGATTTGGTGCTCGAGGTAGCCCACGAAGAGACAAGCATAGCTCGGGCCCATTTTAGTGCCCATCGCCACACCGCTAATCTGGATGAAGAAATTGCTATTGAACTCGAAAGAGTTGAGGTTCAAGACTAATTCCGCTAGACGGAGGAGGACGCCAGTGGTGATGGAAGGTTGGATCCTATGGTTCAGGAAAAAAAACTGAAGAGCTCGAAGGCCGTCGGAGTGGGGAATAGAAGTATACAAGGAGCAGACATCCATAACGAAGAGGCGGTAGTGGCGATCAGGAAGGAGGATGATAGAGGCGAAGATGTTGAGGGCGTCGTTAGTGTCTTTTACATACGAAGGGAGGCCCATAACTATGGGTTGAAAGACACTGTCAAGGAAGTCAGAAATGAGAACTGTGGGACATGAGAAGGAAGAGACAATAGGTCGTCCAGGAGAGTCAGGTTTGTATATTTTGGGCAGCAAATAGAAAGAGAGTCTGCCCAAGCAGTGATCAGGAAGGATCATGCGGGAGGAGCTAGAGGGAAGTAGTCCATCCTGAATGAAACAAGGATCGTACGACGCACAACGGCGTTATTAGAGACAGTGGTGTCGTCGGGGGTGGGGAGGTAGAAAGCCCAGTCGGATAATTGTTTATCCCCTTCCCGCATATAGAGGTCTTTCATCCATACCACCACCGAGCCACCCTTGTCGGCCGGCTTGTTGACAATATCATCACGTCGGCGAAGATCCTGGAGGGCTTGGTACTCCTCACTACTAAGATTGGAGTGTCGAAGCCTATGGGGACGAAGTGCCTTAATCTCCCAGTAGGTACTTTATTGTATAAAGATAACTTTGACTCTGAAGCTTACAATATATATTCGGCACAAAATAACTACACTTACTCTACACAACACTTCTGGTTGAAGCTATGGTCTCTACCAGTGTGGTATACATACATGTCTAAGCTTTAACCCATCACATTAATGTCCTTTTCGTGGTGGCAGCAGTCTTACGTGATTGTGCAGGGAATATCATGACGTAATTGCATCAATCGGTGACGTAATTAAAAAAAAATATTGTTCAAGTCACTGCACAGCGACTTTATAGACATCCTGTGTGTGTGTATATATATAAAGTATGTAAGTACACTACATATTAAAGTATAAAGTATTTTAAATACACTCTGTTTCTCTCTCTCTCTCTCTCTCTCTCTCTCGCTCTCTCTCTCTCTCTCACACACACAGACAAAGAGCGCCGTGAAAAATGTAGGTAATCATCATCATGACATCATCATCATTAGGTTGCACGTCCTTTGCAGAACTTTGCATTCACCACATCCCGCCTGAAAGAATCTCTCTTATCTCTTGTCAGGTCACACAAAACGTTACATTCACCACATCCCGCCTGAAAGAATCTCTCTTATCTCTTGTCAGGTCACACAAAACGTTGCATTCACCACAGCCCGTCTGAAAGAATCTCTCTAACTCTTGTCATGTCACACAAAACGTTGCATTCACCACAGCCCGTCTGAAAGAATCTCTCTAACTCTTGTCAGGTCACACAACACGGTAGTAGTAGTAGTAGTGGCGGTTAATGCCCCCCCCCCCTTTTCTGCCTGTATACTTTATATAGAAAAAAACGCAGCTGCGTGTATACTTTTTATATAGAAAAAATCGCAGCGGTTAATGCCCCCTAACCTTTTCTGCGTGTATACTTTCTATACAGAAAAAAAAACGAAAAAAAAAAACGCAGCAAGACGGATCGACCAAGACAGCGAGACCTTGGTGAGCATAGGTGACCTCGTGATGCGCACTGCCTCACGATATGTGTGTGCTTGTAAATAAATAGTGTTGTGATGAGTTGAAAAGGGAGGAAAGAAGGTGCTAGCTCTAGCTTGCTCATCAGTAATACTGGTTCGCTATCTCTCTCTCTCTATCTCTCTCTCTCCCTCTCCATCACTATCTCTTTCACTCTCGATCATTCTCTCTCCAATTCCGTCTCTGTCTCTCGCGTTATCTCTCTCTCCCTCTCCGTCTCTGTCTCTCTCGTTATCTCTCCCCCTCTCCATCGCTCTCTCCCTCTCTCAATCTCTTGTCTCTTTCGTTATCTCTCTCCGTCTCTGTCTCTCTCGTTATCTCTCCCCCTCTCCATCGCTCTCTCTCGCTCCCTCTCTGTCTCTTTCACTCTCGCTGTCTCTATCTCTCGCTATCTCTCTCCCTCTCCATCGCTCTCTCTCGCTCCCTCTCCAGCTCTGTCTCTTTCGGTCTCGCTATCTCTCTCCATCTCTGGCTCTCGCGATCTCTCGCCCGCTCCATCGCTCTCGCTCCCTCTCCAGCTCTGTCTCTTTAAACCAGGTGCTAGCTCTCGCTTGCTCATCAGTAATAGTGGTTCGCTCTCTCTCTCTCTCTCTCTCTCTCTCTCTCTCTCTCTCTCTCTCTCTCTCTCTCTCTGACAAGTGAATTAACCAAGACAGGTAGAATAAACAAATATGAAGCCTTCTATATAATTTTCACAATAACAATTTTATTAATTCATCAGTGAACATATATTTTATACTTGTACAGTAAAATTTAACATCTCTCTCTCGCTCTCCCTTCTCCTAACCCCCTCCTAGTCTTTTCTCCTACCATGTCACCCGCCCATCGCACTTTCCGTTTTGACCACACAAGCTCGAACGCGATGACTAATCACCCGATCGGGAACCCTTGAATGTGGAATAAATAAAAACTAGTGGCGGGAATGCTCTCTACCATCCACTTAGTATCGGGTCTGTTGAGCACGGCAGTGTCTACGGGGTTATGTTCCTTTAGAGAATCATCGAATCTGGTGAAATCATCACGATTATTGATTAACTTCGGGAACTCGAGAACAGCTGAATTATTAAGGGAGGCGTGGACGAAGCGTAAATCTCCATCCTCTCTGTGACGGAGGATAAGATGGTGACCATAGTTAATTTTAAAACGAGTTGTCTGACTATCAAACACATCTCTTAAAAGAATAGACCAGTCTGTGATGAATGGACGATCAGGTGAGTGGAAGAAAGTGTATGTGGAAACTGTTCTATTGATACTAGCGTGAGTGTTTATGACTGACCAGTTTTGTTGATATACATCCCGCACATCAGATGGTAGTGTTGCTAATGGGTCATCGGGTTTGTGCTTTTTACCATCTGTGGATTGTTCCTCATCTAACTCTCTCTTCTTCGATGATGAGGGGCCAACTGTAACGAAGTTGAAGGAGCCATTAGTGAAGTGGGTGTTGTAGCAGGTACCGACGGTGTTGTAGATGCTGTTGTAGAAACTGAATGTTTCAGTCTTCTCATATGTCGGGTTAAAGAACCTCGAGTCGTATACGTACGCTGACATGTGGTGCACACATGACGGATAAGAGAAGCTGATATGGTAGACAGTACCGAGGGTGCAACTAGCGATGTAGACGATAACAATGATGAAGGAGCTGTTGTAGAAACTAAGTGTTTTACTCTCCTATGGCTGGCTAAAGATCTTCGACTCTTATATGAACGTTGACAAATAGGACACGTATGACGGATAAGAGAAACTGTTACGGTAGCCGGTACCGATAGTGAAACTGGTGATGTAGACGGTACCAAGGGTGAAGTTGATTCCTGTGCTGAATGTTTTAGTCTCCTATGGCTGGCTAAAGAACTTCGACTCGAATATGAACGTTGACAAATGTCACAAACATGGTGTATAAGACGATGAGCGGCCCGTATATGCTGAACCATATCTTGGCGCCGTTTAAACTGCTTCGAACATATTGCACACTGATGTTTACCAGAAGATGTTTCGTTATGAGAAAACATCTGTAGAAGATCAAATAGTCCTTTATCAATTATACTTAACATACCTAATTTAAATACATTAATATTTAATACCAAGCACATCAGGACTAAAAATATCCACTTTTAATCAACCAATAAGATAATCACATGAAAAACGAAGGAATAATACACTCAACAAGGCTTAACATACGTACTTTATACACATCACCAGTAATACAATCGAGTAGCCTTTTATTGATAACCTACCACATCGTTATGAGATAAGAGAAAAACAGAAAAAAAAATATTCAACTTACATCATAAAAATAGATCCACAACACAGACCGGTAGACTGAACAGTACTATGAAAATAAACTTCCGTGAATCAATCGCGCTTATAACAAGAAGTTTCACATGCAACTGGTAAATAAAAGTTGGACGACACTATTTCACTCTCGACTAACATCTAGGCTAACCAATCAGAGAAGAGGATTTCTATCGGACACCCATCAACGAAATGACTAACCTTTAGATTAACCAATCAGAGAAGAGGATTTCTATCGGACACCCATCAACGAAACGACTAACCTTTAGATTAACCAATCAGAGAAGAGGATTTCTATCGGACACCCATCAACGAAATGACTGACCTTTAGATTAACTAATCAGAGAAGAGGATTACTGTTATCGTGATAATTGACCTTATTTTCTACTTGAAGTGCTGTCGAGTCTGACGCATGGGTTACTTTAAATCGATTCGACCCCTGATACAATCCACCTGTCGGGTCAATGATGGGGGAAATAATACAGGTATGGGTTACTTGAACGCACTTTGACCCCTGATGCAATACCAGAGGAGTTGTATAAGACCCAAAAATTACGCCAAATCGCAAAAATTTTACTACCAGAACACACAAAAATTTAAACTCATAAGCGAAAAAGTCGACCTCAAAACCCTAAAAATCTACTCCCATACTGATACTAGTTAGACACATCGAACAGATAGTTACATCCAAAGTCCCGTCAAATCGCCAATATTTTTCCCACAGAACACAAAAATGTAGGCTCATACTAAAAAAATCGACCTCAAAACCATAAAAAGCTACTCACATAGTCATACTAGTTAGACACAACGAGCAGGAAGTTATATTCAAGGTCCAAAAAGAGTGGCCAAATCACTAACATTTTACCTCCAGAACACAAAAATTTAGGCACATACTAAAAAAGTCGACCTAAAAAGCCCAAAAAAGCTACTCACATAGTCATAATAGTTAGACACAACGAGCAGGAAGTTATATTCAAGGTCCAAAAAAACGTTATTTTAGACATCCCCATTGCAAAGATTTACATAAAAAAACACTTTTGAAATTGTTACCCCCTTACCATTTTTTTAGGGATACACCCATAAAAGCGGCAAAAATCGTAAATTTTCACTCTAGGCATACTCCCAAACTTTATTTTAGACAGCCCCATTGCAAAGATTTACATAAAAAAAACCACTTTTAGGATTTTACCCCCTTAGCATTTTTGAGGGTTACGCCCATGAAATCGGTAAAAATCGTAAATTTTCACGCTAGGCATACCCCAAACTTTATTTTAGACATCCCCACACCAAAAATTAACTTAAAAATCAATTTTGAAATTGATACCCCCTTACCGTTTTTGAGGGTTACGCCCATGAAATCGGTAAAAATCGTAAATTTTCACTCTAGGCATACCCCAAACTTTATTTTAGACATCCCCATTGCAAAGATTTACTTAAAAATCACTTTTGAAATTGTTACCCCCCCTTAAAATTTTTGGGGTTACGCCCATGAAATCCGTAAAAATCGTTAATTTAGCACGTAGGCTTACCTAAAACTTTATTTTAGACATCCCCACACCAAAAAATTACTTAAAAATCACTTTTGGAATTGTAACCCCCCTTACCATTTTTGAGGGTTACGCCCCTGAAATCGATAAAAATCGTAAATTTAGCACGTAGGCTTACCTAAAACTTTATTTTAGACATCCCCACACCAAAAATTAACTTAAAAATCACTTTTGAAATTGTTACCCCCCTTAAAATTTTTTAGGGTTACGCCCCTGAAATCGATAAAAAATTGAAATATAACCTCAAGGCATACCTCCCACATAATTTTTGACACCCCTACATATCAAACTCCAACAAAAAAACAACTAAAAGCTAGTAGTAGTAGTGGCTGTGAACATACCCTAACATACTACTTCTCGTGCGGTTTTGGTGCAGTTTCGGTGCATGTTATTCCACTTTTATGATGGGTTCACAGCCACTACTACTACTAGCTTTTAGTTGTTTTTTTGTTGGAGTTTGATATGTAGGGGTGTCAAAAATTATGTGGGAGGTATGCCTTGAGGTTATATTTCAATTTTTTATCGATTTCAGGGGCGTAACCCTAAAAAATTTTAAGGGGGGTAACAATTTCAAAAGTGATTTTTAAGTTAATTTTGGTGTGGGGATGTCTAAAATAAAGTTTTAGGTAAGCCTACGTGCTAAATTTACGATTTTTATCGATTTCAGGGGCGTAACCCTCAAAAATGGTAAGGGGGGTTACAATTTCAAAAGTGATTTTTAAGTAATTTTTTGGTGTGGGGATGTCTAAAATAAAGTTTTAGGTAAGCCTACGTGCTAAATTAACGATTTTTACGGATTTCATGGGCGTAACCCCCAAAAATTTTAAGGGGGGTAACAATTTCAAAAGTGATTTTTAAGTAAATCTTTGCAATGGGGATGTCTAAAATAAAGTTTGGGGTATGCCTAGAGTGAAAATTTACGATTTTTACCGATTTCATGGGCGTAACCCTCAAAAACGGTAAGGGGGTATCAATTTCAAAATTGATTTTTAAGTTAATTTTTGGTGTGGGGATGTCTAAAATAAAGTTTGGGGTATGCCTAGCGTGAAAATTTACGATTTTTACCGATTTCATGGGCGTAACCCTCAAAAATGCTAAGGGGGTAAAATCCTAAAAGTGGTTTTTTTATGTAAATCTTTGCAATGGGGCTGTCTAAAATAAAGTTTGGGAGTATGCCTAGAGTGAAAATTTACGATTTTTACCGCTTTTATGGGTGTATCCCTAAAAAAATGGTAAGGGGGTAACAATTTCAAAAGTGGTTTTTTATGTAAATCTTTGCAATGGGGATGTCTAAAATAACGTTTTTTGGACCTTGAATATAACTTCCTGCTCGTTGTGTCTAACTATTATGACTATGTGAGTAGCTTTTTTGGGCTTTTTAGGTCGACTTTTTTAGTATGTGCCTAAATTTTGTGTTCTGGAGGTAAAATGTTAGTGATTTGGCCACTCTTTTTGGACCTTGAATATAACTTCCTGCTCGTTGTGTCTAACTAGTATGACTATGTGAGTAGCTTTTTATGGTTTTGAGGTCGATTTTTTTAGTATGAGCCTACATTTTTGTGTTCTGTGGGAAAAATATTGGCGATTTGACAGGACTTTGGATGTAACTATCTGTTCGATGTGTCTAACTAGTATCAGTATGGGAGTAGATTTTTAGGGTTTGAGGTCGACTTTTTCGCTTATGAGTTTAAATTTTTGTGTGTTCTGGTAGTAAAATTTTTGCGATTTGGCGTAATTTTTGGGTCTTATACAACTCCTCTGGTATTGCATCAGGGGTCAAAGTGCGTTCAAGTAACCCATACCTGTATTATTTCCCCCATCATTGACCCGACAGGTGGATTGTATCAGGGGTCGAATCGATTTAAAGTAACCCATGCGTCAGACTCGACAGCACTTCAAGTAGAAAATAAGGTCAATTATCACGATAACAGTAATCCTCTTCTCTGATTAGTTAATCTAAAGGTCAGTCATTTCGTTGATGGGTGTCCGATAGAAATCCTCTTCTCTGATTGGTTAATCTAAAGGTTAGTCGTTTCGTTGATGGGTGTCCGATAGAAATCCTCTTCTCTGATTGGTTAATCTAAAGGTTAGTCATTTCGTTGATGGGTGTCCGATAGAAATCCTCTTCTCTGATTGGTTAGCCTAGATGTTAGTCGAGAGTGAAATAGTGTCGTCCAACTTTTATTTACCAGTTGCATGTGAAACTTCTTGTTATAAGCGCGATTGATTCACGGAAGTTTATTTTCATAGTACTGTTCAGTCTACCGGTCTGTGTTGTGGATCTATTTTTATGATGTAAGTTGAATATTTTTTTTTCTGTTTTTCTCTTATCTCATAACGATGTGGTAGGTTATCAATAAAAGGCTACTCGATTGTATTACTGGTGATGTGTATAAAGTACGTATGTTAAGCCTTGTTGAGTGTATTATTCCTTCGTTTTTCATGTGATTATCTTATTGGTTGATTAAAAGTGGATATTTTTAGTCCTGATGTGCTTGGTATTAAATATTAATGTATTTAAATTAGGTATGTTAAGTATAATTGATAAAGGACTATTTGATCTTCTACAGATGTTTTCTCATAACGAAACATCTTCTGGTAAACATCAGTGTGCATTATGTTCGAAGCAGTTTAAACGGCGCCAAGATATGGTTCAGCATATACGGGCCGCTCATCGTCTTATACACCATGTTTGTGACATTTGTCAACGTTCATATTCGAGTCGAAGTTCTTTAGCCAGCCATAGGAGACTAAAACATTCAGCACAGGAATCAACTTCACCCTTGGTACCGTCTACATCACCAGTTTCACTATCGGTACCGGCTACCGTAACAGTTTCTCTTATCCGTCATACGTGTCCTATTTGTCAACGTTCATATAAGAGTCGAAGATCTTTAGCCAGCCATAGGAGAGTAAAACACTTAGTTTCTACAACAGCTCCTTCATCATTGTTATCGTCTACATCGCTAGTTGCACCCTCGGTACTGTCTACCATATCAGCTTCTCTTATCCGTCATGTGTGCACCACATGTCAGCGTACGTATACGACTCGAGGTTCTTTAACCCGACATATGAGAAGACTGAAACATTCAGTTTCTACAACAGCATCTACAACACCGTCGGTACCTGCTACAACACCCACTTCACTAATGGCTCCTTCAACTTCGTTACAGTTGGCCCCTCATCATCGAAGAAGAGAGAGTTAGATGAGGAACAATCCACAGATGGTAAAAAGCACAAACCCGATGACCCATTAGCAACACTACCATCTGATGTGCGGGATGTATATCAACAAAACTGGTCAGTCATAAACACTCACGCTAGTATCAATAGAACAGTTTCCACATACACTTTCTTCCACTCACCTGATCGTCCATTCATCACAGACTGGTCTATTCTTTTAAGAGATGTGTTTGATAGTCAGACAACTCGTTTTAAAATTAACTATGGTCACCATCTTATCCTCCGTCACAGAGAGGATGGAGATTTACGCTTCGTCCACGCCTCCCTTAATAATTCAGCTGTTCTCGAGTTCCCGAAGTTAATCAATAATCGTGATGATTTCACCAGATTCGATGATTCTCTAAAGGAACATAACCCCGTAGACACTGCCGTGCTCAACAGACCCGATACTAAGTGGATGGTAGAGAGCATTCCCGCCACTAGTTTTTATTTATTCCACATTCAAGGGTTCCCGATCGGGTGATTAGTCATCGCGTTCGAGCTTGTGTGGTCAAAACGGAAAGTGCGATGGGCGGGTGACATGGTAGGAGAAAAGACTAGGAGGGGGTTAGGAGAAGGGAGAGCGAGAGAGAGATGTTAAATTTTACTGTACAAGTATAAAATATATGTTCACTGATGAATTAATAAAATTGTTATTGTGAAAATTATATAGAAGGCTTCATATTTGTTTATTCTACCTGTCTTGGTTAATTCACTTGTCAGAGAGAGAGAGAGAGAGAGAGAGAGAGAGAGAGAGCGAACCACTATTACTGATGAGCAAGCGAGAGCTAGCACCTGGTTTAAAGAGACAGAGCTGGAGAGGGAGCGAGAGCGATGGAGCGGGCGAGAGATCGCGAGAGCCAGAGATGGAGAGAGATAGCGAGACCGAAAGAGACAGAGCTGGAGAGGGAGCGAGAGAGAGCGATGGAGAGGGAGAGAGATAGCGAGAGATAGAGACAGCGAGAGTGAAAGAGACAGAGAGGGAGCGAGAGAGAGAGCGATGGAGAGGGGGAGAGATAACGAGAGAGACAGAGACGGAGAGAGATAACGAAAGAGACAAGAGATTGAGAGAGGGAGAGAGCGATGGAGAGGGGAGAGATAACGAGAGAGACAGAGACGGAGAGGGAGAGAGAGATAACGCGAGAGACAGAGACGGAATTGGAGAGAGAATGATCGAGAGTGAAAGAGATAGTGATGGAGAGGGAGAGAGAGAGATAGAGAGAGAGAGATAGCGAACCAGTATTACTGATGAGCAAGCTAGAGCTAGCACCTTCTTTCCTCCCTTTTCAACTCATCACAACACTATTTATTTACAAGCACACACATATCGTGAGGCAGTGCGCATCACGAGGTCACCTATGCTCACCAAGGTCTCGCTGTCTTGGTCGATCCGTCTTGCTGCGTTTTTTTTTTTCGTTTTTTTTTCTGTATAGAAAGTATACACGCAGAAAAGGTTAGGGGGCATTAACCGCTGCGATTTTTTCTATATAAAAAGTATACACGCAGCTGCGTTTTTTTCTATATAAAGTATACAGGCAGAAAAGGGGGGGGGGGGCATTAACCGCCACTACTACTACTCACGGTGCATTCACCACATCCCGCCTGAAAGAATCGTATCTCTTGTAAGGCCATACAAAACGTTGCATTCACCACAGCCGTCTGAAAGAATCTCTCTAACTCTTGTCAGGTCACACAAAACGTTGCATTCACTACAGCCTGTCTGAAAGAATCTCTCTAACTCTTGTCAGGTCACACAAAACGTTGCATTTACTACAGCCCGTCTGAAAGAATCTCTCTAACTCTTGTCAGGTCACACAAAACGTTGCATTCACTACAGCCCGTCTGAAAGAATCTCTCGTATCCCTTGTCAGGTCACACAAAACGTTGCATTCACTACAGCTCGTCTGAAAGAATCTCTCTAACTCTTGTCAGGTCACACAAAACGCTGCATTCACCACAGCCCGTCTGAAAGAATTTCTCTTATCTCTTGTCAGGTCACACAAAACGTTGCATTCACTACAGCCCGTCTGAAAGAATCTTATCTCTTGTAAGGCCACACAAAACGTTGCATTCACTACAGCCCGTCTGAAAGAATCTTATATCTTGTAAGGCCACACAAAACGTTGCATTCACTACAGCCCGTCTGAAAGAATCTCTCTAACTCTTGTCAGGTCACACAAAACGTTGCATTCACTACAGTCCGTCTGAAAGAATCTCTCTAACTCTTGTCAGGTCACACACTTCTGTTATTGCGATTTCTCGGCAGTCCACAATCAGTGGTTTGCCTTCTTTTTGGTTCTGGCGGCTTAACACCTTAGGTCCCTGTTATAACCCTGAGCCCTATTTTCTGACATAGCGCTATAAAATATATTTATTGCTATCATAGTAAAAATATCAGAGTAAAAAGGGCAATATACAAATAAACTTTTCTACCAACTCTGTGCTATAAGTGCCAGAATTGGACGCTGGACTCTAGAACAATGAGAAAGATAACGATCGCCGAAATGAAATGTGTCAGAAGAATGACAGGAAACAGCTTAAGGGACAGAGTAAGAAACACTGACCTGAGGAAGAAACTCGGCCCATCGAATACAAAAAGAAACAAAAGATCAATTGGTTCGGCCACATAACAAGACACAAAAAACTAACAATGACTCAAAGAGCCATAAACAAACGCTACGAAAACGCCAGATTAAGAGGAACACCGAGAATGAGATGGATAAAGGGAATACTAGAGTCACTAGGAGGGATAACAACAGAAGAGGCCAACAGAAGAGCAAAGAATTGCAGATTGTATCTCCCCTCAACGCCAACGGCAATGGAGGAAGGATAGAAGAAGAAGAAGAGATTGCTATCATTGTTTCGTCCGAGCTGTCTCAGCGTATCCTGGATATAAAATATATTATCATCATTGTTTCGTCCGAGCTGTCTCAGCGTATCCTGGATATAAAATATATTATCATCATTGTTTCGTCCGAGCTGTCTCAGCGTATCCTGGATATAAAATATATTATCATCACATGCCAGCTGTGCTGGAATAATAACGATAATGTTAGTAAAGTCTCCCAAGATGAGTAAATAAACAACAGATAAGGACTAGAACAAACGGGATATTATCGTTTTGTATTCTGGATGAACTCCTATTTGTTTGCTTTGATGCAACGATTGTTTTTCTATTTGGCGCAACACACCCAACTTCAGCACATTTCGGGTTTCAGGGTCTGCCTTTTCTCTTCTCGTTTGACTTCTCGTTTATTCAAAGTAGCTAATTCAACACAGTAAAGCAGCGGCGGATATTCAGAGGCAACGAAGGCTACGTTTTCTCGAATATGTTATCACAATACACAGATAAAACAATCACACTCCAGCTCAATGAGATAAATGTCAGTGTACAACTAGCCACTGTATTCCTTAGTATAGCCGTAACAGAGTCCCAGTAATTCAAGCAGGTACTAATAAATAGCTCCAATGTCTATGTAGGTAAAACCTGCTGCAACAGTACAAGAAAATATATTGATCTTACAATGTGTATTAAGACTAGGTAGGCCATTTCTTTAATCATTTCCTCGTTGCCATGACAGCAGAAGGGAGCCGCGATAGCTCAGTGGTTAGTGAACTGGACTACAAAGGACAAGGGGTAGGATTCGATCTCAGCCGACGGCTTCCGGGTTCACCCAGCCTTAAATGGGTACCGGATTTTTTTCTGGGAAAATGAAGCGGCACGGGCGTAATACCGACCACATTACCCCAAAAATCATGTGCTGAAGGTCTGTAAAATTTATGGTCACTAACACCATATTCCCTATATGCCACTTGGCGTGTCGGGGGTACTTTACTTTTTTTACTTTTATAACAGCAGAAGAACTATTAATAAGATGGCGTTCTATCTCTTTATTGAAACATATATAAGTAGAGCCAATAGGAGGCGACCTTATCCAGAGCATCCGCATGATCACTCGCTGCGTCTTCATATTAAAAAGAAAACTTGAACACATCTTTAAGAGATTTATGTCCGCCGCTATAGTAAAATGAAGCAGGTCTCGATCAACTTTAATTCAATCATCCTCAAGCCACCATATTTACTGCACGGCATTTTCGACCGGCAACACATACAAGGCTCGAGGGAAGGCTTATCTAGCAAAAAATACCGCGTAATTTAACAGGCTGAACGTAACATTACGTATCACAGGTCACAATTATAGAAACAATCATGGCATTGTGGCGTTTTTGTTTTGTTTTGTTTCCAATATACGAATTATTTTTCTCTATTTTAGAAAGCGATTTTAGTTTCTTACGCAATGAACATTTAACGTCACGAGTCACGAAGCAGATTCGTTTCCAAACATTCTCACCTTCTTTTTGATAAAGAGTGTAGTCTTTGTAAATTTTATGACTGTCCCTGCGTGTAAAGTGAGAGTGAAAAATAAACACCACAAAATGACTGGTTCTACATTTGTTTGTAGAGTAAATATGACAAGGGGAAAGTGTTTTTTTCTTCTAATTACTTTAAACACGGCCCTGACGTTGTGTAGATATATATCCAATTAGCATGAGTGCCAGCTATTACGGCATACTTAACCTAACAGTATACAGTGTCAGTGAGAGGTGATCTATGCATGAAATAGATAAGCATTTCTCATATCACACTGCAGGAAAGTTAATGGATTAGTTCTTTTTGAGTAAACGGAACACATGCTAAATGAAGTGTAATAAAATTTCACAGAATTAAGCTGTAGTTAGCATTTTTTGGGTATATCCCCTCAATATTGATTCTCTCTCTCTCTCTCTCTCCTCTCTCTCTCTCTCTCTCTCTCTCTCCTGCTTCATACAATAATTTTCTAAATGTAAGGTAAATGAAATACTTGGGCACAATAATAACATCAGATAGAAGATGCCCCAGAGAAATAAAAAGCAGAATAGCTCAAGCCAAAATAGCATTTCAGAAAATGAAAAATATATTATGCAACAAATCTATGTCAAAAGAAATGAGAAAGAGAGTTCATCGGTGCTAAATAGAACCAATTCTGACCTATGGAAGCGAATCATGGACAGTAGACAAACAAATGAAAAGACGATTAGAGGCCACAGAGATGGAATTTCTCAGAAGAATGTTGAAAGTTCCCTGGACAGCTAAAAAGACCAATGAAGAAATTCTCAAAGAGGCCAACACAAAAGGGAGCTCATAAAAAACATCAGAAAGAAACAATGAACATTTTTCGGGGACATCATGAGAAGAGGAAAGTTGGAATACCTGGTTACAACTGGCAAAATAAAAGGAAAAAGAGATCGCGAACGACAAAGAGAGAAAATACTGGATAGCTTGTTGTCATGGCATGGAATACAGTCATCAACAGAACTGATCCGATGCACTGTAGATAGAAGATTGTGGAAGGACATGATCGCCTACGCAAACCGGCATGGCACATGATGATGATGAAGGTAAATGATGTCCAGTTAACATATAAATGTTTTAACTTCACATTGCTAGGTCACAACATCTGAGGGTTAGAGGGTCAGTACTTTTTCTCGCTGTTATTACCTTCCCTTCATGCGAGTCAGGTACTGACATTTGTTTCGTCTAGTTTGAGTACAAAATGTCAGACAAGTATTGAACCCAGATCTGTACCACGGCGTCTTCTCATTCTTTAAGGGATCATCATCGTGTGCCTTCTCCGCAACGAAGGTTGGCTACCATGGATCGCCATTCTACCCTGTTTCTTGCTTTGATGGTGCAGGCTGACATAGATTGACTTGTCCATTTTTTGATGTTACTCGTCCATGTTAGTCTGCCTCTTTTACCTTGTATTTTTCCTCCAATATTACTTTTAGTAGGCTGTTGTGTCTTTTAACATGCCCCAAAAATTTAATTTGTAGGAATTTCATTTGTTGTTCACTTTAAGGGATACGTTTGGAATTAATCGTTTAGAAAACTTCTAACACTCGAGATCGTTGACAAAAATGTGCAGTTCTCTTTAATAAAATGGGGAACATTATGTATAATGATGGCCTCAGTAGTTCGTTAAGATTGAGTAGATCCATTAATCTGTGAAGATTATGTATAATGATAGTCCCAGTAATTCGTGAAGATTATATGGATCCATTAATTTGCGAAGATTAATTAGATCCATTAATTTGTGAATGTTTATGGTGGTTCCAGCAGGTCGTTGATTAAATAAATACATTCCTTATGCAGCTCTCATTCGTCCATTCATACATATATCACAGTCACGCTCGATTACAAACATCAACATTTTCCATGCTTAAGCTTCATCAACTGCCATGATCTCACTCCAGCGGTTGTCACCAACGGTAAAGTATCACAAAATATGCCTATGTTGTCCCGACTAAATGCTCACCATTGCTCTCACATTGTCCAGGAAGTTGTGCTAGAACTATTTGCAGGATAGCCTCGATTGATGATGTTTCTAGTAAAAGCAATTGGCTATTATTATACGATAATAATAATTTAAATTATAACAAATAGTTTCTTCTATTTTGTCTTATTGTTAATATCCGTCGTTGTTGGTTGTCAGATGTCAACTTTGATGATTATGAAAAACACAAGCTGTCTGTTCAATGTTCTCACTATTTCCATAAAATGCTTATAGCGGTAGACTGAATGGTTCACGATCTACTTCTTTCTTCGGTGTAGGCCGAATATCTTGTTTAGTAGCCGTCGAGGTAGTGACCTGTTTGTGTGCATCTAATTAGGTAATCTGTGTTTATGTGTAACTGGTGATTTCTCAGTCAGATATGCCATATGGGCAGTAAGAAGTTGTACTGAAACAGTCTTAGCTCTCGGTGATAACTATCATTAATTACGTGACCTATGTGTCTGCCATTATAAGTACAATTTGATTTTTAAAAAATGTTTATAACCACATTACCAACACCGAGTACCACGCCTGTTAGCATTGGTGATCATATCTCTGCGCAATTTTCTGTCCTCGTAGCTGTTTATTGTTTCTGCTGTTAATTTCCTACTATACGCTGCCTAATTATTTTATCTCTGTTTCCCTACTAATTCTTCTTCCTTCATTTTTCATGTTGTCACAATATGTTTTAATTGTTTCCTTCTACTCATGTAACAATAAATAAATGATTGTTTCCCCAGATGTTTGCATTAATATTTCCTTTTTTGTGTGTGACCTCTTTCAGAGCTTCCTCATAACTCTTTTTCCACTGTCTATGTTAATGTCAACATTCTTCTGTAAAATCACATCTCAGGGTCCAAAGATTTTCTTGTCTGTCTACCTCTTCATTACTTGGAATGATGTCATGTGTTGATAGAATATCCAGAGAATTATCTTTTTGTAGCAAATGAAATAACCTCCGGAAAGTACAGAAAGTATAAATTGGAAGGAAACATACAGTAGACAGGTTCATCGTTGTGCCATAGAAATAATCAATAATTGAATCATTACAAACATGTTTTGTGTGTGGCAATCAGCTTAGCACTCGATAATCATATTGCTTTGATTAATAGTACAAATGAAATATAAATTATTACTTTTACCATTTAACGCGAACATCACTTTCCTCCTTTATTATTTAGTTTGATCTGCACCGCAACATTGTCTATATATATTTTTCTATCATATTTTTTTAGTGTACTAATTTAAAAAAAATTAATTATCAATTTTTATTATTTTATAATGTAGTGCATGCCCCATATGTTGTATAATTTCATTTATCACCCAACTTTAAAAAATGTCCCCTTGATTTACAAGTGCCGCCTATTCTAGATGCAGTGTAAGTTTATCGTTATTCTGTTTTCTGAGGAAGGCCGATAGTGTGGGTCGAAACGTCAATATTTGGTTGTGTCTGTTATGTCAAGCTGTCACCACCACATCATACCGCTGTAGGAGTGTGTGTTACACATCTACCACTTGCTAGATGCCCTGCAATTATTTGCCTGTTCCCTGTCCATATATATATATGTCTAATTGTTCTTTCCCATATTTTTTAACAACTTTTCTTCAACTATTTTAATTTATTCTTCTTCCTCATTCGCCCGACAATCATTCCTCTTCATCGTGCACAATTAAATGAACGTTAATTGGACTTAAATGCATTGTGTCATCATTTGCAGCAAGCTGGCGATATTTTGTCCCTTTCGGCCAACGGCCATCCGACTTCAGCGCAACATTTTTAGGTAAAAAGTTCCTCCAATCTTCGATTCCTACTTGTGTTGCCCACTCATTAGGTTGTTTTAATTTAACCGCGGGCAAGCACAAGAGAATCTTGATTAATTCTGGTTCACTGATCTGATGCAAATAGTACGTCTACTCAGCTATATGTTGATGATTAATTTCAGCCTATGTGCTTTTAAGTTAAACGTCTCTCTCTCTCTCTCTCTCTCTCTCTCTCTCTCTCTCTCTCTCTCTCTCCTCAATTACTTCCAACCCCAATCTCCTATCTTAATTTGGCATCTTGTTTTCACTCTATTATTTTTCATGTGACAGCTTATTATAAGTGACCACCCAAGTCCCTCACCTCTATAACATTTTACATAGCACTTTTGATTATGCAGATTCTTAATAACAACCTTTTACACTTAAACAAACATTAATCTCCAGCTAACTATTTAGCCATTCATTTCAGAGTTGTTTTGTTAACATTATCTCATATTGACATATATAAGCTAGTATTACAACCAGCAAATACGTTGCTTCAAATGAAGTGCATTCGTGTGCATAAAAACCATTTACAAATTAATTAATTCTGAATACAAGCTATTAGATTGTGCTATTTTGTGTTAAACCTCCTGTTTGTAGTTGTTCACGGTGTGGCGAGTTTATAACTAAACTATAGTGTGTGCAATACATTTTTTGTGAGTTAAAAAAACAAAAACTCGCGCGCCGCACACAAACACAATTTAAAAGTTCTGCCATTAATTGATTGGTGCCACAATTTGTACATTTATTCATGGGCAGGTAAAGGTCTCAAATAATAATCCTACTATATTGAATTTAATATCTATTCAGTATTTATTGTGATATAACCAGTTTTTGTGAGCATCATATAGTAGGCCTACTTGTGTGTGTGTGTTTATTTTTTATTTTTATTTATTTACCCTGTTTGTCAGGGTATGTTTGTCAACCATTTGACAATATAATGTAGTAATTTAGTAATGTCCCCCCGACTGTTAACCTTTAGGTGATCGCACTGCTTGTATTTAATACCAGCACTCATGTGTTACATTTAATGGCTCTTTCATTGATCATTCATCCAGATAAGAAAAGCAGTTTGCCTGATTAGATAGAAAAGGCAGCTTTATTATTTTAATTATGCAAGTAGCATTATGAAGACAATTTCATTTATGATTTATATAAGATTTATTTTCGAAAAACATTGTGCTGTTTTTTCCAAGTAATGATTAATTTTTAATTAAAAGGTAGACTGTGGCTTCATTAATCTTCATAAATGATGTAAACAAGTACTCAAAACACCTCTGGTACTTGTGTAAAACATTTGTTTTTGCCATAGACTGTTTCATGACAGAACTAATGAGTCAAGTCTTGTGTTTTATCCTAAGTGTAAATAGATGAGATTTTGTTTAGTTACTAGAATATAGGAATGTGAGAAAACTGTGTAAATAGTTCTTTTGTTTTTGCATTTATTTCAGAGAAACAAAAGATCTTTGTTATCTTCTTGAACTGATCAATACTCCTGGAGCCAAACAGCAAGTAAGAATAAAAATAGCTGGTTTTGTCTCTCCTATAATAATGAGATCATATAGAAATGATAGACATAATAGTAAAAGAAAGCAACAAGAAAGGTCTCAGTCTGAATAGTAAGAAAACAGAAGTACTGGTCATATCAAAGAAACAATCATCACCATCATGCAGCATAAAAATAAACAGGACAAATCTGAAACAAGTGCAACGCGTCAAATACTTGAGTACAATAATAACATCAGATGGGAGATGCACCACAGAAATAAAAAGCAGAATAGGTCAGGCCAAAATAGCATTTCAGGAAATGAAAAGCATCTTATGCAACAAATCTATGTCAATAGAAGTGAGAAAGAGAGTTCGTCAGTGCTATATAGAACCAATTCTGACCTATGGAAGCGAATCATGTACAGTAGACAAATAAATGAAAAGACGATTAGAGGCCACAGAGATGGGATTTCTCAGAAGAATGTTGAAAGTTCCCTGGACAGCTAAAAAGACCATTGAAGAAATTCTTAAAGAGACCAACACAAAAAGGGAGCTCCTAAAATAATCAGAAAGAAACAATCAACATTTTTTGGGTACATCATGAGAAGGGGAAAGTTGGAATACTTGGTTACAACTGATAAAATAAAAGGAAAGAGAGATTGTGGATGACAAAGAGAGAAAATACTGGATAGCTTGGTGTCATGGCATGGAAAACAGTCAACAACAGAACTGATACAATGCATTGTAGATAGAGGATTGTGGAAGGACATGATCGCCTACGCCAACCAGTATGGCACATGATGATGATGATGATAACGAAGAAAATGGAAAAAGTACATACTTGGTTGTAAGACATAAATCATGTCTTTTTTTTTTTTAAGGTAAAAGACATCACTTGAAACTAACAAACTATGAATATCCGGGGTCTGAAGTAATTAACAATGGAGACTGTCAAAAAGAGATCAACAGAAGACTAGCAACAGCAACACACAAATTAAAAGCCATGAAAAACATGTGGCACAATACCAACAAGATAGTATAAAGAAAACAACTGAGGGCATGCCTGATAGCAAAATATGGTTGTCGATCATGAACAATGTCATAAACAAGAATGAAGAAAACTGGTTCATTCAAAACAAAAGGTTACAGAAAAATCCTTAGGACATTTTGCATAATAAAAAAAAAGAGAAATAAAGACATTATAAAAGATCTAAGCATTGAAGAGAACTGGCTTTTAACTAACATCATACAGAGGAAATTAAAATACTATGACCATGTCAAAAGACACATTTGGCTGGAAAGAACAATAAATCTTTCAATCTTTTGTTTCTTAATAAGAGTAATATATCCTTGTTATACTTATTTCTTTTAATATGTTTTATAATTTGGTATGCTAACTAACACTAATTTCAGCGTGTACTTTTTTTTTCTCTTCATCCTTTATTGAGTTTAAACATGATTGGCTCATTATCTTCTTACACCATCACAACTGCCTTTTCTCTCTGTATTAAAAATACAAATAAACAGCAGTGTAAACTTGTGTAACTAGTTCTGTTAAAATTATGATAAACTTGTGTAACTAGTTCTGTTCAAATTATGATAAACTTGTTCTACTAATTCTGTTAAAATTACAATAAACTTGTGTAACTAATTCTGTTCAAATTATGATAAACTTGTGTAACTAGTTCTGTTCAAATTATGATAAACTTGTTCTACTAATTCTGTTAAAATTACAATAAACTTGTGTAACTAATTCTGTTCAAATTATGAGAAACTTGTGTAACTAGTTCTGTTCAAATTATGAGAAACTTGTTCTACTAATTCTGTTAAAATTACAATAAACTTGTGTAACTACATCTGTTCAAATTATGATAAACTTGTGTAACTAATCTGTTCAAATTATGATAAACTTGTGTAACTAATTCTGTTCAAATTATTATAAACTTGTGTAACTAATCTGTTCAAATTATGATAAACTTGTGCTACTAATTCTGTTAAAATTACAATAAACTTGTGTAACTAATTCTGTTCAAATTATGATAAACTTGTGTAACTAATTCTGTTCAAATTATGATAAACTTGTGTAACTAGTTCTGTTCAAATGATAAACTTGTGTAACTAGTTCTGTTCAAATTATGATAAACTTGTGTAACTAGTTCTGTTCAAATTATGATAAACTTGTTCTACTAATTCTGTTCAAATTGTTATAAACTTGTGTAACTAATTCTGTTCAAATTGTTATAAACTTGTGTAACTAATTCTGTTCAAATTATGATAAACTTGTGTAACTAATTCTGTTCAAATTATGATAAACTTGTGTAACTAGTTCTGTTCAATTATGATAAACTTGTGTAACTATTTCTGTTCAAATTATGATAAAATTTGTGAAACTAGTTCTGTTCAAATTATGATAAACTTGTTCTACTAATTCTGTTCAAATTATGATAAACTTGTGCAACTAGTTCTGTTCAAATTATGATAAACTTGTGCAACTAATTCTGTTCAAATTATGATAAACTTGGGCAACTAGTTCTGTTCAAATTATGATAAGCTTGTGTAACTAGTTTTGTTCAAATTATGATAAACTTGTGTAACTAGTTCTGTTCAAATTATGATAAGCTTGTGTAACTAGTTTTGTTCAAATTATGACAGGTTCCATCCCTGAAATGTTCAGCCCCAAAAGTGTTGTCCACATCAGGAGATGCAGTACCTCCACAACGGTTAGAATCAAATCAGAACCAGCTCTTAGAGACATTAGAGTTACGCAAATTTAGGTAAGTGCATTCTAATAACTGTCAGTATCTGTATTTGAATTAGAAAATATTTTGAAATATTATAATTTGTATATGTCCTGGATAATTTTTTTGTCACCAAAAACTCTTCAGTGCTTTTATGTAATTCAGAGGTCTTAAAAAAACTTCTCCCCCCCCCCCCCCTTCCACACACACACACACACCTGTCCCCCCTCCCTCCTTTATTTTTTCAGATCCAACCTTTTCAGTTGTATCGTTGTCCTTTGTTTGTTTCTCTGCTAAAGCATTTTCTAATTCTCTTCCCTTTATGAAATCAGTCTTCCTTTTTTTTAAGTCCTTTCATCTTCCAGAAAAAGACCTATCTTGAAATATTTTCAGTTTTTCTTAGATTTATGTTACAAGCAGCAAGATCTTTGTCTCTTCAAGTCTCTCACTTGTAAAGTTTATTTTTGTTTATTTTATTGGTTTCTCATTGTGGATCTAATATACCATTTCAGTTTCTCTATCCATGTTAGATCAACTAGAATGATCTATTTATAAAATGTTCTATTAATAAAATAATATTAAAAATACCATGATAATGATTAGTGTAGAATTAATACAAGACTTGGTAGGTGATGATTTAAATGTTAGACTATATACATACACAGATATTGTTTTTAGTAACATGTTTTATTGATTTCCATATATATTTTCAGTAACTTCCATTTCTGCATTTGTTGTTGCTGTATTTGTCTAATTTACAAGCTTGCATAAATATTTGTTATTATCTACTGTGCACAATAATTACTTCTTTTGGCTGCCAGGGAAAAATTGTTTAACTCGCAAAATTCAGTTCCTAGTCTCTAGGGACTTCGTCAGTGGTCAAAGCTGGCGAATGGGTTGGGAGGGGGGAGGGGGGTGGGGGGGGGGGGGGAGAAGAATATGAAAGTCTGCAATTTGATTGACAAAATGTTTAGTTCCTTGCCATGTCTCTGTGTCAAATAATTGAACAGTTTATACATTTAGGGTGAACAGTTTATACCTTTAGGGTGAACAGTTTATACATTGAGCGTGAATAGTTTATACATTGAGCGTGAACAGTTTATACCTTTAGCATGAACAGTTTATACCTTTAGGGTGAACAGTTTATGCATTTAGGGTGAACAGTTTCTACCTTTAGGGTAAACAGTTTATACATTTAGGGTGAACAGTTTATACATTTAGAATGAACAGTTTATACCTTTAGGGTGAACAGTTTATACATTGAGCATGAACAGTTTATACATTTAGGGTGAACAGTTTATACATTGAGCGTGAACAGTTTATACCTTTAGGGTGAACAGTTTATACATTGAGCATGAACAGTTTATACATTTAGGGTGAACAGTTTATACATTGAGCGTGAACAGTTTATACCTTTAGGGTGAACAGTTTATACATTTAGGGTAAACAGTTTATACATTGAGTGTGAACTGTTTATACATTTAGGGTGAACAGTTTATACATTTAGGGTGAACAGTTTATACATTGAGCGTGAACATTTTATACCTTTAGGATGAACAGTTTATACTTTTAGGGTGAACAGTTTATACCTTTAAGATGAACAGTTTATACTTTTAGGGTGAACAGTTTATACCTTTAGGGTGAACAGTTTATACATTTAGGGTGAACAGTTTATACATTTAGGGTGAACAGTTTATACATTTAGAATGAACAGTTTATACCTTTAGGGTGAACAGTTTATGCATTTAGGGTGAACAGTTTATACCTTTAGGGTGAACAGTTTATACATTTAGGATGAACAGTTTATACATTTAGGGTGAACAGTTTATACATTGAGCGTGAACAGTTTATACCTTTAGGGTGAACAGTTTATGCATTTAGGGTGAACAGAGACATTTTATTTTCATGAGAAAAACTACTGATTGTAATGTAGAATGGACAGAATTTTAAATGAAATCCATCTTTTTAGTCAAGTCATTGAATCATGGTTTTGAATACGTTTGTAGGTATTTGATTGTATCATTATCTAATTTCTTCTTCTTCTTCATCATCACTTAACCTTTGTGGTTTTTGGGACACCACTGACAGACATCATCAACTTTCTCTATTTCTCTCCATCTTCAGTCATTTTTTGGGACTGCAATGCCAAGGCATATCCATTCTTTGATATTGTCTTTTATCTCTTTCTCTGCCTGCTTCTCCTTCTCACTTCTTTCAGTTTCTCACAGAATGGCCTTTGCTATGCCAGGCAATCAGCATACATTTCATTTTATGCTTCTTCACATTAGTCAAAAGTTCATCATTCACTGCAATTGCTTGTTTTATCTTTTTTTGCAAACTTTCTCATTTATGATATGATCTGTGTAAGAGATGCCCAAAATCTAACAATAATATTTTATTTCCATTGCCTATATTTTCTACTGTAAGGTTCATATTTTGCAAGCATATAGAAAAACTGCTGTAACAATGGTGCACATCAGATTGATTTATTTCTGAAATGATAATAATCTTTATTTCTTTCTGTTCTTTTAATCATTTACTTTTAATGTTGCAACATGTGACTGAGCCAAAAAAACTGCAGAGCTTACACTACAGGACTGCCCCACCCTAAGAACATAAATATGGCCCACAGAAACAGACCTGCATGACAAGCAATTGGGAACAGGTGATGACCTAAAATACACCTTCTTGTTCGTGATCCAAGCTGGTCTAAATGTCTAAATACATAGCAATAGCTGATTGCTGAAGAGGAAGAAGAATCATTTACATTACAATGAGCAAGTGAAGATAGTTTTATTAACAGCATGTCTTCTTAGCTGTATATAAAGCTATATCTCATTCTTGGCAGCTTGAAGTACAAAGATGTGAGACAGTTTAGCAGCCATGCTCATCACAAATACTTTATGGAGATCTGTGTATCTCTGACAAAGAATCATCTGTGTTCACAGTAAGTGAATCTGCTTTATTATGGGCAATAAACAGCTGTTTATAGCTTAATCATGTTCACTTAATTATACCATTAAAGGCGATTAAATTAATGATTTTAATGTTAGTTTCTTGTCATTCTGATACATATCATAATGGACATTTTTAATTGTGTTTTCTTTCTCTCAAACGTTACATGAATACCTGAGAAAATTACTTAAATTATTGCATTTTACTGTAGTGGAAGGTTTGCTTGAGGCTTTTTTAGGACTCAGGAATAAAGGTTAAGTCCATGTTGGGAACTTGGAATTATGCAGATTATCTTTTTTTTTCTCCTCAATATAGTCTTTGAAGAAAAATTATTTCATATTATCAATCAGACATTCTCTTGAACTAAGAAACTGAACTGCTGGACATCGAAACCCCCCCCCCCCTCCCCAAAACTCCCTTTTAGTTTTCCCTCACCCCATCCAATTTCATTAATACAGGAAAATGGTTGACCTATTTCAGTGGTGAGGGAGGCGCAATAGCTCAGTGGTTAGTGAACTGGACTACAAAGGACAAGAGGCCGGGTTTGATCCAGACCAACAGCTTCAGGTTCACCCAGCCTTAAGTGGGTACTGGATTTTTTCTAGGAAAGTAAAGTGGCACAAGCATAATATCGACCACATCACCCCAAAAATCATGTGTCTAAGGTCTGTAAAAAATTATGCTCACTAACACCATATTCTCTATATGCCAATTGGAGTGACGGGGCTCTTTAGTTTACTTACTTATATCAGCGGTGAGAAACCTTTTATTTTCTGAGGGCTAGATTTGAAAACGATGAAGATGCCGATGGCCAGATACCATCACCTAAAGAAGCCATTATAAATTATCTAATTTACATTCACCCACTATTGTAACAGAAAAATATTATTAGTGATGGAGATTGGAAGACAGAAAAGAGAGTAGAATGAAAAGGAGAGATGTGAGACAGAAAAGTTGGGGGGAGAGGGAATTCAATAATAAATTATAAATAGAAAACTTACCAGTCTAATGAAAGGGTTGTGCCTGAACTTTACACACAAGGTTGTCCATATTTGGTGGTATTTGACTAACAGCAGTGCATAGTTTGTTTTCTAAATTTATGCCAGTTAATCAATTTCTTGCTTTTGATTTAGCCCATTTAAGTTTTGAAAAAAAAAGATTGTTCACAAACATAAATGCTACTAAACAATGAAGTAACTTTTTTGGGCATTTGATGTGATCATTGGATATTGTTTACATTGGAAATAACATGTATAGAAGTCAGTATCTCTGAGTCCTTCCACTTTGATTTCAAAATATTTTCTTCTTGCAAGTCAATATCTTCCATTTGTATCTCTGCAGGAACAACATTTACATCGATATCAAATGGTATTGAAAATTGTTCTAACCTTATTTCTTGTGCAGCAAAATTTTTGAAACACTCCATTAACTGTCAGTAAATATCATTAACGGTATCAGTATAGGTGATGAAATTAAAAAGAGATTTCTTCTGCTCTCCAAGACTTACAAACAAAATAGTATTTCCTTCTCACAGGTTTCTCTCCCACAGTTTCACTTTTTTCTGGAAAGCTTTGAGATGCCCGTAAAGTTTGTGTACCAGTTGTCCTTGTGTTTGTAACTTAAGATTAAGGTCATTAGAATGTTGAGTCATGACAACTAAAAACTAGCCGGTGGATCCACGGAGGGTCCAATAGTTGTTTGACTGGACTACCCTTCTTGACCATGAAAAGTTTGACATCAGCATATAAGTCATAAAATCTTGTCAGCATTTCCCCTCAACTTAACCAGCATAAAGCACAATACTAGAGCAGATTGCCATACTCTGAATCAACATCAAGAAGGAATTATTGGAATTGACAATAGTTGAACCTTCTTGCTTGTATAAAATTCACACACAATACTATGACTGGCATGTCAGCAACTTTAAACACTTTGGTGCACAGATTTTCTTGGTGAATACAATGTAGGAATGAAACATCAAGATGGCCTTATTCAAAATCTAACAGTGGGATTTTATTTTGCCAACCAGGCCTGACTTTTGACCAACCATAGCTGGTGCTTCATCTGTTGTCATTACACAATTCCTATTCTAATTTACTCGAAAATCTTTAAGAGCAAGCTCCAGTGCATTGCAAATGTCCTTGCTTATTATAGTACCTTTGAGTGGTTGTAATGCTAATAGGTCCTCCATAGATAAAGATAACTAATTGTGCTGTGCCTGTCATATCATTTGACTCATCTAAGGTGACGGAGATTGCTACAAATTCTAACTCATGCTCTTTTAAGCTTTTTTTAACATTCCCATGTCATCAATGCCTTTTTCCAACAGTCCAGCATTATAAACTTACTTGGTGAAATAAATAAACCTTATCTAGACAGCACTTTAGCAGCTGCTTTGAAACACTCTTTCACAAATTCTCCATCGGAAAATGGTTTAAAGTCCTCACAATTTTTGTCACTAGTAAAATAGGTCACACAAATAGCATTCTCAGAACATTTATTTATATTGTAAAACACACCCTGTTGACCTTTCAAGGACTTCTTTAAAATGCTATTATGTCCTGCCTAACTTGTCCTTCCAGTGAACAGTAATTTTCTTGTTTGGATTGGAAGTGACATTTCAGGTTATATTCTTTAAGAACAAAAATTTGTTCATTGCATATTGAGCACATGGGGTTATCACAATACAGAATAAAGAAATAGTCCAAAGTCCAATTTTCCTGAAAAGTATTAAATTCTGTTACTACTTTTCTCCATTTGCTTGATAGTACCATTGTGTAACTACTTGGTGACAACCAGATATTAACTTTAAATGCATTGTTATTTTATTAAAAATTACATAACATCTTGTCCCACAATCTGTGTAACCCCTACAACCCTACAAAAACCCCTGCTAAAGACAAAGGCACACAATCTCTTTGATCAGATACAGGATTGTCATTGAATAAAAGTCTCTATTTAACTTTAGGTGCCTGATTATTACAATACCATGCCATCCAAACCCAAAACCATGATCTTTTATCCATCGCAACAAAAAACAACAAAGGCTACACCACTTTGTGATGTAAACTAATCAGTAACATTAAAAGGACTACCCAGTGGCATAGTGTCCCTCATCAAAGACAATGAACTGTGTAGTTTTAACTCGTAACATAAAGCAACTATTAAATCAAGGATATGAATAAAATTTATTTTGTTTTCTCAAATTTGTTAATCAAAGTACTATTTTAAAAAAATAGTTTCTGAATTTTTGTGCATTTATGTTACTTTTTATTTATTTATTTTTTTGAGCTCAAAGAATGGAATGTATCAGTAAAGTAAAGAGCCAAGTGGCATATAGGGAATATGGTGTTAGTGACCATACATTTTACAGACCTTCAGCACATGAGTTTTGGGGTAATGTGGTCGGTATTACGCCCATGCTGCTTTACTTTCCCAGAAAAAAAATCCGGTACCCATTTAAGGCTGGGTGAACCCGGAAGCCGTCGGTTGGGATCGAACCCTACCTCTTGTTCTTTGTAGTCGAGTTCACTAACCACTGAGCTATCATGGCTCAATGGAATGTATAGTTATTTTCAAATCAAGCATTAGGGTTGGTCAAAATATCTTACAAGACCAGTTCTGAGTTGCGGGCCATATATGTTGCCCTCCTCTGACCTATATTAACATATATATGTGAGACTGTTGCAACATTAAAACTTTTAAATACTTGAGATAATAACATATATGAAATTTTAAAACATATCTTTTTCAGTAAATCATTTAATGATTATCTAATATAATAAATATGTATAATGAGTAAAACAAGCTTTCATTGGATTCTTAATTTGAGAAATAAGGGCTGCTTTCCTATTCCATTGAGGATTTTTTTTAAAATTATTTTTATCCACAAAAGGGAAAAAACATATTTGGTAAACAATTCTATTTACTGTTCATTCACTTACTACTCTATGTTTACTTAGCAATTTTAATAATTTCTCTTCTAGACATGCAAGAGAATATTGTTATCTTTTTAGTTGTAATCAAGTTATTTTACAGAGAATGGCTAAGCAAGGCATCACCGGAAAATATTTGGAGAGTGTTAATGTGTTTAAGGATCCTTCTGAGAGATTCTTCCTACCAGAAGCTTCTTTTCAACTCAGAGTGCACTAGATCTTTGACAGAGGTATTATGTAATTAATTATTGTTGTATTTTGTGATATGCTTGCTTGTTTGTTCATAAGATAACTAAAGGAATACTTATTTGTTATCCGCCCTTAAAAGGTCGTTAGGTGGATTTGTATGCATTGTGCTGTGATTTGCAGTAGAAATGATATATTTGAATTTTGGATCCACACATCCAACTTCAGCATGACATTGAGTAAAAAAAGGGGTGTAGTTACAGCTTTTTGTAAACATGCCCCATTTTTTCCTTTTTTTTAGAAACATTTTAATTATTATCATCAGCTTTACAACAGCTTTTCATTTCTATGCATCTTGATGCATTTTTATGCCGTTACCCCATTTTTGAGCACCAGATTGCCTTCACTCTCAATTCCTACTCACTTGGCCAGACTAGACAAGTTAGTCTGTTTCTAGGGGCACAGTGAAGAGAGGGAGTAGGGTCTGGATAGTTGTGGTATGCCAATCCTAGTATGAGTCGCTGACAATTTTCACCTCTGTTTCTGTCAGGCTGTATTTTATGATATAATTATCATGAGTTATTTCATCATTATCATGTGCCACAGCTTTCATAATAATTTCCTTCCTTTGATTTGGTTAGTCTTTTTAGACTTGTAAAGTATTTTTTTCATGTTTTCAAACCATCAAGAAATTTGTACCATTAATCCAGTTATTGCTTTCTTAGTTTTCTCAAGGTATTATTAAGTACACCAGTATCATGATTGTAATATCAAATGAAATTCCATAAAGTTATATATTGCTAGTGTTATATATTGTTACAACCTTGTTGCTATTTTGTTACAGTACTTCCAACAAGTTGCAGATGAGTACTTGTACAGCACGGATGGTCCTTTCTCTGTGGATATTCTCAAGGAGATGACAAGTAAGATCATTCTGTCAAGATCTAAGAGTATTTCCATGTTGAACTATTAACACTTAAAATCATGCTTTAAAAAGTGTATGCAAACCAACCAGTGACATAATGTTCTTGATTCAGATAGATGGACTTTTTTTCTGACATAATATATTAAGAAATAAGATGCTTACTTTTGTTTTTGAAAAACAGAAACAACACCTCATGCCATGTTTAGTATTAATATTTAACTTACACCCTGTCATGCCTTCCAATGAGTTTTAAGTCACATTAAGATTTAGCCTACACCCTGCCATGTTTCCCAATCAGTCTGACGTCACAGGAAGATTTGATTTCACCATGTCATGCCTTCCAACCATTTTAAAGTTACAGGAACATTTAATTTACACTCTTCAGTGCCTTCCAATTTGTTGAAAATCACAGAAAAGCAATTATTTTGTCAACATCATCCATTTACATCTGTTTGATATCTCAGAAATGTTTGTATCTTTGACTGCAGTCTCTCACAATTAATGTGGCTCCCTTTACAATTTTTCTATGCCAAAACATCATGAAACAATGCATAATAGAGTTCATTTGAGACAAAAATGCAATGCACGTAAAGAGTTGTTTTTATGAAGAAAAAATTAACAAAATTGTTGGTGACACTGTTATTCTGTGGGTGAGCGCTGTATATTTAGCACATTGTGAATATGTGTCTGCTAATAAATATTTCTCGTAGAATAAATAGAAACAATTATTTTATAATATTAAAAAAAATTATTATATCCTGCTTATTTTAAAGTAAATCTTTACAGTTTTTTCAATCACTTATGTTCAGTTTTACCAAAAATATCTTATTTCATAATCAAAGCAAATGTTTATGTAATAACATACTTTTATGTTGAGAAAATAGTTTATTAACTCTTTCAGTACGTAAGGTTTTTATCAATTTGGTGGTAGAGATTTCAGAGACAAAATTGTTCATGTTTTAAAATTTATTTATATTTATCTAACACTTAGCATATTATATATGAATTTTTAGGTAATTAAACAATTAATTATATTTGACCAATACCAAGATGATACAAGACATAAAAAGAATATAGTTTGATGACAGTTTACATTAATCAAATTGAGAGTGACACACTGTGTGGCTAAACATACATGATCAAAATTGGCGTGGCACGTGGTGCGTCGAACAGTACGGAAAGTAGTTAATCAATACATTTTTAAAATTGCAACTGGATAACTAGCTACAAATTATTAATAGTTTTTTTCATGAGTGCATCTGGGATGAAGTTTTTTTTCACAATTGTTTCTTTTATCGCAGATATCTTTCAGAAACTGTCAACATCAGTAGACAGATGTGAGTGGCTTGTACAGTGTAAAGCTCATGTGGTGAGTGAGGAAAAAATACATACAATCTGTCATTGTTTGCTTGCATATATTTCAATAAGTGACATATTTTTATTTATCACCTTATAACATTAAAGTATTAAATTTTCACTTTCAGTATCAATACAAGAAAATAATACATTATTTTAAATCTTTGTGACAGCAAATGCTTTAGAGAGCTTCTTTTTTTAGAGCTCCGGAGAAGGAGACAATCTGATCATCAGAAGGAGACCCTGGTCGAGCAAGTGTTTCGGTCCTTTAGCTTCTTGACACTCCAAGGGGACCGCCTGGGTCATGATTTCCAGGCGTCGACCTTCTGCTGCATTGAACTCTAAAGCTTACAATATATATTTGGCACAAAATATCTACACTGACTCTACGCAACACTTCTTATCGAATCTATGGTTTCTACCGGATCATATACTTACTTGTCTTAGCTTTAACCCAGCACATTGATGTCCTCTTAATAGTGGCAGCAGTCTAATATGCTCATAATGGCAACATCCTTTTATACAGATTTGCATACAAGCTGCTTTTACGTGGCATAATTCAGCAGGAAGAAGTGGATTAGAAACTGATAATAGGTCTTAAAGATAGGTTGGGCTGGGAACTTCATTCTTTTAAACATTATCAGTATTGCAAATGTTTGGTGTTGCCTCACTTACGGTTGAAGATGTAATTTCTTATTGCTTATCATTTGCTCCTCGGATATTCAAGGATTAAACTGTTGCTGTTGACATATGTGGCAGTCAGGCTTGGTCAATGTGTAAATTAGTCACCTAATTATCTGAACATCAGATCATTCTGAGATTGTTGATATGTCTTAGTTTCACTAAAGCCAGCATGATGCTCTTTTGGCTGACTGATATTAATGAAAGGGAGTTGGTGGTTGAGGGAATTGAAACAATAATTCCCAATGTTTTTTTGTTAGGGGTAAGATAATCATGCATGTACACTACATGTTGACAGCACTGGGTCTTATTTCCTAGTCAAATGTAAACAAACCTCATCTCCCCTCTTCATCTTATAATGACAATAAACCTTAAATGTGTAAAAACTTCATAGCTCATGGCTTGGCATTTGAATAGATATGAAGTTTTTGACAGGGGCTAAAATGCTCATTTGTTTTTGACAGGGGCTAAAATGTGTATTTCTTTTTGGCAGAAATTACAATGATTGTTTTTTCTATCTATCTCTCTTTTGACCTTTCGAGCCGTAGCTGTCCATAGAACGTAGACCATGATACTCCTTCTCCTATCTGAATTTCTGTTCTAGCAGTTTTCAATTCTTTTAAAGATATTTTATCAAATCTCGCCATTGTTTTTTACAGTTTACAAAATGATTTTTTGTTTTTGACAGAGAATAAAATGATTATTTGTTTAAACAGAGGCTGAATTAATTAGTTGTTTTTACAGAAACTGAAATCGTATATGTGTTTTGCAGAAGTCAGAAATGGTAAGTTGTTTTGACAGAAGGTTATTGAGATATTTGCGGGTCATCATCATTGCACTCCGAACATGTCCATAGGTGCTCAGATCCCCTCCTCAGCAATTCCCCAGTGTCCAGAGACTGACGACTCCAGTTCTATGTTGGTTGATAGTCTTCTTACACGGCCACCAAGTTTCTCATTTCTGGCTGTGCCCATCTTAACTCCCATTTCCATCATCCGAAGAAGTGACGTTGATCTGTGTTTGTCGAAGTCCTGTGCTCTTCCCACATCTCGGAGTGCATTGATGATGTCCGCCCGATCCATCGGTTGCCCGTCCTCAACGACAGCTCAACTAGCCAACCTGTCCGCTCTTTCATTTCCCCGTACTCCCGCATGTCCAGGGACATAGACAAAGGTGACCTTACGTATTTTGGATTTCTGCAACGACTCTACCCATTGCATGCGTACAAAGCCCGCCTCCACTTTTTTTATCATGCTCATCGAATCACTCAGTATACATGCGTGGGTGTAGTCTTGTGACTCTAACCATTTGAATGCCTTGGTCACTGCCATCACCTCCATTGTCATGCTACTCGTGGTCATGGCATATGCACCACTGTCTTCCTTGGCTATTCTGCCTGCCGAGCATGCTGCCCATTGAATCCATGGTTTCCTAAAGGCTTTACTCTCCCCTGGCCTCTAGGTAGATTCAATAGTCCTCTCAGAAAATGGTAAAAAACAGGAGATCCCTTGTGCACTCTTGCATGTTAAAAAAGTCTTGGCAATTAAAAGTAAAAAAAAAGTAGATAAAAATTGGTCGTTGCCTGGGAAAAAATTGTTAAGTAAATCTACCCAAGCTGAAGACTGATGTGTCAAGCAATGCTAAATACACAAATTTCGCACTTTGCTATAAATTAGTAACTTAAGGCATACATGTCCACTTAATGGACGAACACCAAGAAGAAGAGAAAGTTTTGACAGACACAAAATGTTTATTTTAAGGGCAGTGAATATGTTGCTTATTTGTTTTGATTGACATTGAAATGCTTCTTTACTTTTTATTTTTTCAGCCACTTGTCCGATTACTCACTACCTCAGATGTAGTTGTTCTTCACTGCTCCCTTTATGCACTTATTGGATTGGCACAGAGGTGTTTATGTTTTTTTTTTTTGTTGCTAGAGACCTGAATTAAATATTTCTTTAATTGATCCAAACTTTCTCATCTGTTCCTTACTCCTTTTTATTTCAGTTGATTTTTATTAAAAGATGAAGAAATATGTACTAGCTATTTATATTTTTGGCCAAAGAAAAGTTACATTAACAGAACACAACTACCAACATATCCATTTTAAACAGTGAAAATATTAGCTGTCTTTATATATGATTGTTTACCATTAAAACTGATCAGCAGATGTAAGATTGTCTTTGCATCATTGAAATATACAGTTAAACTTGAAAAGGCTTACACCAATTAAAAAATCTTCTGGTAATGTTTTTTTTTTAATCATTGTCTGCTAAAATATTTGACTAATTCACTTCCTTGTCACATCTGTATATCTTTTATGAGATGTGGACTCTAATAGCACAGCTTAGAGGAAAATACAAGCTGTGGAAATTAGATGCTGTGTAAAAATTATATCTCCTCTCAGGACCATCATATTATAAATGGAAAGGCTCAAAACTGAATAAGACACTACTTAAGTTCAAATACTGTACACACCTTCTAACAACCATGAAGATATGCAAACTCAATTAGTATTTATCACATTTGTCTGTTCTTTCAATACAATCTGGAAGGAAATGGTGAAGGTGCAAAGAAAACACAGAAGACAGAGGAAATGATATAACATCAGAGAATGAATAATCCTTGACTTTGTCAGCTCATTTTGAGCAGCTACAGAAGGAACTGACCTGGAGACAGTACAAAGCTACAACTACCTTGGACATACTATAACCAGTGATGAAAAATGTAAAACTGAAATAAACAATAGATTAGGAATGACAAAAAGTAATTTTAAGGCCCTGAAAAATATACTAACATCAAAACAAATAACACTAGGGCCAAAACTAAGAATAGCAAAATGTTATATCTTCTCAGAATGATGACGTCATGGGACGCACCAAAATGGCAGCTTATTTATATTCGAGCTATGGACTAAGCAATGTTTACATTGAACAACACGATATATGTTATTGCTGCGAGTTGGCAGATTTTTGAAAATGTTTTCAAGGGTTTGAACATAAATGTTTGTTCACAGTTCGTTAACCTTCGCTGTAGATAAAGTCGTTAATTCGATGGCTTCGTTTCAGACATTTTTGACGTTGGTAGCTAAGGACCTAACTTGTGCAAACGGATGGCATTGGCAAGGATCATTTTGAATCTATGAAGTGGGCTCATTGTGTGTTTAACTGGAAAGCATATGTGCTTTTTAACCAAAGACCTTTTTTTTGGGGACTTAATGAAGATATCCCCGATGGAAGAATAAATTGTACTATTAGTCCCATAAATGATTCGCTTCCAGAGGTTTAAGATGTAAACAAAGCAGTTTTGTCATTGCAAGTGAATAATGTCCACACCTATAATTGGTCAGGATTGTGTAGCAGCAGCAGCTTTATAGCGAACACAGAAAACATCATAGGATTGTGCTGTTCTGAAACAGCTATGCCATGTTACCCTAGAATTGCCTTTAATGGGATTACTGTGACCACAAACCACTCTCCATGTGTGTGCCACATATTTACACCCCAGAAAGAAATACTGAATATAACAACATCATGTGCCGTCTGTGATATTAATGACCACAGACCAGGAGCCTCCAGTATGATTGATACAACTGTTGCACCAAGCATTTCATCAGCAGAGCCATATCTATGGAATGTTAATCTGACATTGTTCTTGAATGATGTCCAAGTTAATGAGACATCAGAATCGTGTGGCGGCAGCTACAAGAAGGGAGCGGAGAACATCAAGTTCTGCTGCTATAAAGGAGACTTGCCTTGCTATCCCAGAATTGCCTTTAATGGGATCACTTTAGTTGAAAACTTCTCCTCTTGTGTAAACTACACATTCACATCTAAGAGTGAATCAGTGAAGGTCACAAAATCATATTCTCTCTGTGGTTTTACTAACTACAGGTCATGTGGCTTCTGTTGGATTGGAAATGATAACTTACCACCACTGTGTGTCTATATGTTTGGAATTGGAGTCATCAATGATGGCCTAACATCATCAAGTGCTATGACGATCATCATTTTCGGGACGACGTGAACTCCCATGGTATATGGTGGATAGGCGGCAGGAACCATTGAAGGCTATGTCTGAAAAGTGTTCCTTCTTGCAGTTTCCTCATATTCCAAGTCCGGCTTGTTGCAGGAGCTACTGAGTTAAGTGCTCTGTGCACACCGTGAGCTGTGTGTCTCATCCGTTTTGATCCTGCTTCGATATCCCGCTTGTTTACGATGAATGATGATATAGTATGACAGGGAACAGTTGGCTGTGTTCACTTTCTGCGCGGTTTCGCCTTATGTCTTTTGGCGTGTGCTGAGACTGCTACGATGGGGACTACAGTTACCTTTCTTTGATTGGGAGATGAGTTGGTAATTTGGATGATTCCACTGGCACGGGCGGTTGAGCAATTATGGATTTTAATTCGTTTGCTGTGATACCGAGGCCTTCCATAACCAATAACCAATAAATCTTCTCAACATTCCTGTATATAGCAGAAACATGTGCATTATAAGACAAGAAAACAGAACAAAAAATTGAAGCCTTTGAAATGTGGATTTATAGAAGAATAAGAAGAATTAGATGGAAAGAAAATGAAACAAACAATGAAGTCTTAAAACAACTAAAAATGAAAATAGAACTACTAAACACAATTCAAACAAGACAAATGAGATTTTTGGGGCATGTTAAAAGCACTGCACCCACTAAAAGTAATCTTGGAAAGGAAAATTCAAGGAAAAAGAGTCAGAGGTAGACCAAGACTAACATGGACAATTAACATCTAAAGATGGACAAGTCAGCCTATGACAACATGCACTATCAAAGCTAAAGATAGAGCGGAGTGACACTCGATGGTAGTCAACCATCGATGTGGCACTTAATGATAATGACAGACAAAGATGAATATAGGAAGCTGGTTGTAATTGTCTGTGTTTCTCCAGTTACCTTAATTGTTAATTAACTCTTTCCATACAGAAGCTTTTTATCAAAGCAAAGGAAGGGATTTCAGAGACAAAATTTGTAATGGTTTTAAGAATCAATCTACATATTTATATTTATCTACCATATAACATATTATACATGAATTTTTAGATAATTGAACACGGTATTAAATTTCACCAATATCAAGATGATACAAAACATGTTAAAAGAATATGGTTTAATGATGTTCACACTAATCAAAATGAGCGTGGTGCACTATGCGGCGAAATGTATACTACCGAAATCGGCATGGCGCACAGTGCAGCAAAACGTACGGAAAGAGTTAATAAGAATGAATTTTAAAATCCATGAAATAAGCATTAACTAGAATTTGGGCGAACATATTCAGTCATTGTTTTCTAACAGATTACATTTTCAGACCTTTTGAATTAGTGCATTAAGCCAAAATATGCAATTTATCAATAAACAATTTATTTTTGTCAGTGAAAGTCCAAGGTCACATATTGGAGAACTGTATGCTGTGGAGATTTTGCTGAAAATCATTCAGGAGTATGATGCAATCTCTAAAAAGTAAGCATAAATATTTTTTTAATGGTGAGGGCAGACACAGCATTATGAGTAGCACATCTATATCATTGGAAGTGATCAAGAAAGATAGTCACAGTTATATTGAATCAATATTAATATAGACACAATAGATATATACACAGGTCTTAAATAACTAAACAAAGTAGTAAATTACTTGAGGTCACGGTGTTGTAATTTTGTATCAAATGTTGAGGTTGTCAAGGATATATAAAAAAAAACTAAGAATATTTTATGTAAGAAGCCCAAACAAATATAAAAAAGAAATAATTTTCATGCATGTATAAATGATTGCCAATCAACCACTAATATCTTCAGTAATCAAGAAAAGACGATGGTCATATGTTGGTCATGTGATAAGGAGAGATAATAACCGAAAAACAAAGCAAACCCTCATGTGGGAAACAACAGGTAAGAGGAAAAGAGGCCGACCTAGATAGACACTGAGAAGAACATTGATGAGAGAGGCAAAAGCAGCAGGAATCGGTTCCCTCAATGAGATAGAGTTGCATGTACAGAACAGAGACAAATGGCAAGATTTGATAAAATATCTTTAGGATTGAAAACTAGTAGTTATAAAAAATTTAGATGAGAGAAAGAGTATCTTGGTCTATGCACTATGGGCCAGCTACGGCTTGAAAGGTCAGTAGATAGATAAATGAGGCATTGAACAAATTATGACAGCAGAAATAGTTCATGGAAAACAAGAAAGGTGATGATAAAATGATAAAACATTGAACAACTTTGCATACTGGCATGGAAGAAAGACAACAAAAGAATTAGTATACAATATTTTGGATGCGGGGATATGAATAACCATGATTGTCAGTGTCGGGTAACATGACATATGAAGATAAGTGTAAATATATATAATGTTGATATTAATTGCTGTATCATCCATCTGATGTTAGTATATTAAAATGGATTCTGTAATCACATGTTAACTTATTATATTTATGGAGATAAGCAAAGATATAAAACATATAGAATATTAAATACTATGTGCTGCCATAAGTAAAACTGCATACAACAATGTAAAATAAACACAAAATGGTATAAAGCAGTTAAATTAATAGAGAGACAAGACAAACTATGATGTTTTGACAAAAGCTTTCATCAGGTACAAAACACAGACTATACTAAAATAGATAGGTTTCTTTCTGCCATTTTTCAGATCAGTGTTATGTTTAGCTTTTATTTTTGGATTCTTGTGTTTATTTTAGAATAGTTTGTTTTGTACCTATTGAAGGCTTTTGCAGAAACATTGTAGTTTGTCTCATCTCTCTGTTAGTTTAGCTGCCTAATGCCAATTTGTGTTTATTTTTACAAAATTACATTGAATATCCTGCTTTTTTTTTTTTAAAGTGTAATGTGTTGTAGAGATATAAATTATCCATTAAATTAAGTTTGTTAAAATATTTGTTTTATAGACTAGCTGCAAATTTATTGAGGTTGCTGTGTTCTGTCCCAAAGACAAAGGAACATGTCAAACTTGAGGATGGAGTTCCCATTCTACTTAGGTCTGTACCTCTCCAGCAAATTTGTTGTTTAAAATTGTTACAAAAATGATACAGTAGGCATTCAAAAGTCTAATTGGTTAGGGACGAGTGTAATCACATTTTGAACATGGTAGAAATGCTGTACCATAATATTATTTTGCAAACAAATAAATTATGATCATTGGTTAAATATTAAAGCATGCCTGCTTACATGATTTCTCTGGCTTGGTATAGAACCGTTGATCAGAGGTTTAACAAGCCGCTATCATAAAAACAATTTTGTTAATGAAACGTAGACCTGATACAGAATGTGTAAATTAGCAGTAGATAATAGTGATAGTTTTTTTGGCCCTAAAACAACAACAAAAATATGTTTCTAGAATGTACGAACAATGACCGCGCTGACGAAACGAGCGCAAGTCGCGAGCGAAATGGATAGATACGATCTAGATATTTTAGGATATAGCAAAATGCGCTGGCTTGGAACAGGTAGGAAATCTGTTGATAATAAAATAGTAGTTTTTTTCTGGAAGGGAAGATGGAAAACACCGTGAAGGAGTAGACATAATGATGACAGACAAAGCTGCAAGAAGTTTATTAGAATGGGAACCGGTAAATAGCCGTCTGATACGAACACGATACAAAACAAAATATGGAAGACTTTCAATTGTTCAATGCTATGGTTCAATGCTATGTGCCTACAAACGAAGCTAATGATGAAGTTAAGGATGATTTTTATAACCAACTACAACAACTTATAAACAAAATACCAAAACACGATCTTTTAATTGTAAAGGGAGACATCAACACCAAAGTGGGAAAAGAGAAAGCAGGAGTGGAACATATGATGGGGAGAGAAGGCTGTGATACTACAAGTCAGAATGGAGAAAGATTAATAGAATTATGTTTAATAGAAGATTTAGTTATAGGTGGGATATTATTTCCGCACAAAAATATTCACAAAACAACATGGATATCTCCTGATGATAGAACCTCAAATCAAATTGACCACCTATGTATTAAACAACAATTAAGATCATCATTAATAGATGTAAGAGCATACAGAGGTGCTGATTGATGTTAATAGTGACCACAACCTGTGCATTGGGAAAATAAGATTAAAATTTAAAAGCCAACAGAAGAGATCAACTGCGCATAAAATTGATAGTCATAAACTGAAAGATGAAGCCATCAATAAAAATTTTAACATAGAGCTAAGTAATTGTTATGCAGCACTCGTTGAAATAATCCCAACAGACGGCTTCCGGGTTCACCCAGCCTTAAATGGGTACCGGATTTTTTCTGGGAAAGTAAAGCAGCACGGGCGTAATAGCGACCACATTACCCCAAAAATCATGTGCTGAAGGTCTGTAAAATATAGGGTCACTAACACCATATTTCCCTACACGCCACTTGGCGTGACATGGGTACTTTACTTTTTTTTTTTTTTACTCGGTGAAATAGACTTAAATATCAATGAAATGTGGGAGACTCACAGAGCAAAATACTAATGACAGCAGCAGAATCAAGTGCCGGACTGAAGAAAATAGAAAAACGAGTTTGGATTTCAGACATTACAAGGAAATACATCAAAGAAAGAAGAGAAGCGAAGAGAGCCATGACTAATGTAAAGACAGATCTTGGAAAGGTCCTGGCAAAAGCAACATACAAAGAATTAGATAACAAAGTAAAATGTTCAGCAAGAAGAGATACAAGAGCTTATATAGACAATTTGGCAGAGAAAGCAGAGACAGCTGCAATTACAGGAGACAGCAGAACTCTCTATACTGTACAAAAGATGCTGACAAACACCTATACATCCAGTGGAACACCAATTCTAGACAAATCTGGATTAATGCTAACAACAAGCACAGACATAAAAGCCCATTGGGTGGAACACTTCAAAGAAATTCTTAACCGTCCACTACCCCACAGTTTAATAGATTTTGAAGTTGAAACACCAGCAGCAGAATTAGATGTAAATTTAGATGACTTCACCTTGAGCGAAATAGAAACCACCTTAAATTAAAGCGTATGGCCAATAACAAGGCTGCTGGAGAGGATAAGTTAACAGCTGAGATACTTAAGGCAATTGATAGCCAAAATTTAATACATCTCCAGAAAATGTTCAACATCATTTGGAAAGCAGAGAAGACACTTCATAAATGGAAAAAAGGAATCATTGTTAAGATTCCAAAAAAGGGCAATCTTAGAGATTGTAACAACTGGAGAGGTGTGATACTTTTGTCAGTTGCCTCAAAGTTATTCTGCAAAATCATCCTAAATAGAATAAAGGATTCAATAGATACAGTAATGCGTGAAAAACAGGCTGGGTTTAGAAAAGGGAGAAGCTGCCTTGACCACATTTTTACTCTACGACTTATATTGGAGGAACACATTGAAAAGCAAAAACCTTTTGTACTTAACTTCATCGACTTCATAAAAGCATTTGACAGTATTCATCAAGATTCTTTGTGGAAAACTCTGAAGCAATATGGCTTACCATAAAAAATCATAAATATTATTAAAGACATGTATGATGGTTATACATGTGCAGTTCGAACAGAGGAAGGATTGAGCGAATGTTTCCCAATAGAAACTGGGGTTAAACAAAGATGTATTATATCGCTCTTGTTACTTGGAGTTGTTATGGACTTCATAATGAAGAAATGCTGCACTGGTAATAAAGGTATAGAATGGATACAAGGAGACCATTTGGAGGACCTTGACTTTGCTGATGACATAGTTCTCATCAGCAGTCAGATAAAAACGATGCAGGAAAACACAAATAAACTATAATCAATAGCCAGCAAAATTGGGCTTGAGATCAATCATGAAAAGACTAAAATCATGAAAAGCTCAATTCCAACAGACAACAGAATATACAAGGAAAACAAACCAGTGGAAGAGATTGATCACTTTATCTATCTTGGAAGTCACATTGATCTAGAAGGGGATACAAGCAAAGAAATTAGAATCAGAATAGCTAAAGCAGCAATGTCTTTCAGAAGCCTTGAAAAGTTGTGGAAATCAAAACTCATCAGCACAAACATAAAACTTAGACTATTCAAATCAGTACTATCAACCCTTACGTATGCGTGTGAAAGCTGGAAAACAACAAGAGATATAGAAACAAAGTTGAACGCATTCGAAAATAAATGTCTGAGGAAAATACTTGGTATAGCGTGGAACGAATTCAAAACAAACGAGGAAATTAGAGAAATCGCCAATCAACCACTAATATCTTCAGTAATCAAGAAAAGATGATGGTCATATGTTGGACATGTGATGAGAAGAGATAATAACCGAATAGCAAAGCAGGCCCTCATGTGGGAAACAACAAGTAAGAGGAAAAGAGGAAGACCCAGAGAGACACTGAAAAGAACATTGATGAGAGAGGCAAGAGCAACAGGAATTGGCTCCCTCAATGAGATAGAGCTGCTTGCACATAACAGAGACAAAATGCGAGATTTGATAAAATATCTTTAAAAGAATTGAAAACTCCTAGAACAAAAATTCAGATAAGAGAAGGAGTATCTTAGTCTACACCCTATGGGCTGGCTACAGCTCGAAAGGTCTATAGATAGATAGATAGACTTACATGAGCAATTACAACATGAACAAAAAATGTGAGCAATTTTTTTATCAATGCACACCAAATGAAAATCCATATATGTGAATAAAATAAATATGATACCAAATCTTGCAAATGGTTGAACACCAAGTAGTTAGACTTCAGAGGTCTACAATAAATACATATTGTTTATGGTTGATGTACAGATCAGCTGGAGTCAGGTTGTCTTTTTAAGTGCATGAGAGTGTTTGCATGTATGTATTCATTTGTGTGAGTGAATCTCTGCTTTATTCAAATCTTGCTACAGAGATCATGCTCAGTCATCAACATTCTCAGTGGATGACAGAAACAAAATATTTTTGAGTAAGTAAGACTACTAGGAAATGAAAAAAAACAAACATAATTTCTTAGTGATTTGTACTCCACAAGAAATTGACATGCTTGATGATAATGTGACATTTTGATCATCACCAAAGTTCTTAACCTGCAGAAAGTTATATCAGGAACAAAAGGTACTATTGTAATGGATCTGTAGCCATGTTGCATTCACTCTCTTTCCTTCCCAATATCAGACCAAGGATTTACAAGTTTATGATGGTTATTTATTTATGTTCATTGACATGAGCAGACCTTATTTCTACCTCTTTGCAAATTCAGTTGAGAACTCAGCTAGTTTTGAACAAAAATGTATGTGTGTATAATTATATAAATTTGGTTTTACAGAAGAGTGTTGAGAATACCATGGACAGCTAAGAAGAGTAATGAAAACATTCTGAAGGAGCCAAAGCAAAAAGAGAGTTAATATCCACTATTAGGAAGAAAGAATCATCATTTTTTTTGCCATGTAATGACAAAGGAACAGCTGGAATAACTTCTTCTTCTTTCCTTCCTCATCTGCCTTTCAGCGTCGAGGGGAGATATAATTTGCGGTCTTTTGCTCTTCTGTTCACCTCTGCTGCTGTTATGTTTCCTAGTGCTTCTAATATTCCATTGATCCATATTTTTCATGGTCAATCCTTGTGTCCTGTGTTCTCACAACGTTTGTTGAAGGCTCATTGTGTTGCGTTTTGATCTTTCTGTTTCCTTATATATTCTATGGCTGGAATAACAACTGGGAAAATTGAGGGACGAAGAGATAGAGGGAAGCAAAGAGAAAAGATACCAGACAGCTTAAGAGAGTGGCTTGGCAGAAGGTCAACAACAGAAATGGTGAATAACTGTCAAGATCAAAATTGTGGAGAGACATGATCACCGAAGCCAGCAGACTTGATGATGTTGATGATATAATTATATATACCTTTGATTATGTAATTGCTGGAAATACTTTATGTTAAAATCCTGATATTGTGTTTTATTAACTCTTTATTTCAGCCAGCTACATAGTGACAATGTCAGCTTACTCTGGCATGTTGTATGGTGTCTTGTTTTGCTCTGTGAAGATGCTGAATGTCGAGATGATATCAGACAGATGGGTGGCATTCCACTTATACTGTCACTGTTGCAGTAAGTTTACTAACGTGTGTCAATATTGTCTATAATACAGTCTATTGTCTAACATTTTACTATTTTTTTTTGCCACAGTAAATAGACAAACGTTTTACAATACTCTTAATTTAAGTTGCCCTTGTTGCAGAGAACTGTCTATTTATTTAGTCAGGATTCATCAATAATGTTTCTCAACAAGCATAGCAGATTATTCATTGGTCATTGTTATTAAAATTAGCATCACAGCACTCTAGCAAATCCACAGGTGCTCATTTGCATTCAACAAATAACATTGAAGTATATCAATGATATGAGAGTAACTGTGAATGTTTTTGTATATATATCCCATACATGTTACTTAGAGGTGAAATATAATGTTTCTCATATAAGTTTATTACATCTATCTATCTATCTATTGACCTTTCGAGCCGTAACCGGCCCATAGGGCGTAGACCAAGATACACCTTCTCCTATATGAATTTTTTGTTCTAGCAGTTTTCTTTTAAAGATATTTTATCAAATCTCGCCATCTGTCTCTGTTCTGTGCAAGCAGTTCTATCTCATTGAGGGAGCCGATTCCTGCTGCTCTTGCCTCTCTCATCGATGTTCTTCTCAGTGTCTCCCTGGGTCTTCCTCTTTTTCTTTTACCTGTTGTTTCCCATATGAGGGCTTGCTTTGCTATTCGATTATTATCTCTTCTCATCACATCTCCAACGTATGACCATCGTCTTTTCTTTATTACTGAAGATATTAGTGGTTGATTGGCGATTTCTCTAATTTCCTTGTTTGTTTTGAATTCGTTCCATGCTATACCAAGTATTTTCCTTAGACATTTATTTCCGAATGCGTTCAACTTTGTTTCTATATCTCTTGTTGTTTTCCAGCTTTCACACGCATACGTAAGGGTTGATAGTACATTTGATTTGAATAGCCTAAGTTTTGTGTTTGTGCTGATGAGTTTTGATTTCCACAACTTTTCAAGGCTTCTGAAAGACCATATATTAAGTTTATTACATACTGTTATGTTAAATATAGACTGATTAACCCTTTCTCTTATTACTCATTGCTGTTGTTTGTATTTAAAATATTTATAGAAATTATTGAAAGAATTGTGCATATGTTATGCAATAATTTTTCAGTGACAGGAAATTTGTAATTGAGCGGACGGATACGAGTGAAAGCAGTGTTGTCAGTGCTGGGGGTCAAAAGAAGCCTGTCTCTAATAAAGAACAAGTAAGTAGAAATTAATATCATATTATCAAATAATAGCTTTCTGAAAAAATGAACTTAGTTTCAGTGTGTAACCTCTAATGCCTTTCTAAATCATTAAATGTGTGCCTCAAACTCATTAAGTATAAATGTTCAGCTATTTTGTCCTTTATTTGCTGAATAAAACATAGTGCCCACAAAATTAGCAAAATATAAGTTTAACAACAATCACTTAGTTATATTATATTAAATGGTAATAGCTAGTAAATTGTCTGTATCTATATAATATTAAATTATTGGAGAAAGTCAGACAAAACTGAATAATATTAAAACAATATCTGTATGAACAATATTGTTGATTTAAAATCACTTGTAATGTGTAAGTAATGTAGTAATTCCTTTTGCTAATTATGGGTTTGTCCATTCGTGCCATGCAGTAATTTAATATAGGCTGTAACCATTTGTTGCTAATAATTGATTTACTCTTTTATAACATGTAATAATTTGTAAAAATATAAAAAATTTAATACTCTAGCTCCAAATATAAAACATCAATACATATTCATCATCATCATTGAGTACCGTCTCCGCATCGAAGGTTGGCTACCATGGAGCGCCATTCTGCTCTGTCTCTTGCTTTGATGGTGCAGATTGTCATAGGTTGATTTGTCCATCTTTTGATGTTACTCGTCCATGTTAGTCTTGGTCTGCCTCTGCCTATTTTACCTTGTATTTTTCCTTCCAATATTACTTTTATTAGGCTGTTGTGTCTTTTAACATGCCCCAAAAATTTCATTTGTCTTGTTCTAATTGTGTTTAGTGGTTCTCTTTTCATTTTTAGTTGTTTTAAAACTTCATCGTTTGTTTTCTTTTCTTTCCATCCAATTCTACCTATTCTTCTATAAATCCACATTTCAATTAATTTCAATTTTCAATTCTGTTTTCTTGTCTAATGTCCATGTTTTTTCACCATACAGGAATGTTGAGATGTAACATTTTGCTATTCTTAGTTTTAGCCCTGGTGTTATTTGTTTTTATGTTAGTAAATTTTTCATGGCAATAAAATTACTTTTTGCCATACCTATTCTTTTGTTTATTTCAGTTGTACATTTTCCATCACTGGTTATAGTGTGTCTCAGGTAGTTGTAGCTCTGAACTGTCTCCAGATGTATTCCTTCAACTTTGATATTTAATTGTAGGTCTTGAGTATTTTCTTTGTTTATGATCATAGTTTTAGACTTTTTGATATTCATATCTAGTCCATATATTTTGCTTGTCATGTTTATTACATTAAGTAATTCAATACATATTAGCTTGTGCTTGTTGCTATATTTCAGGAGGAATTTTGTGAGCACCAGTATTCACTCAAGAAAGGTTGGTATTAAGGAAATGATTGAAAACCTATATTTTTGTTTGCCTTGTGTATTTAAGTGAAAGAGCAAGTGTCTCAATGGATACAAATCTGATGTTCTTTGAATATGTTGGACATGTGTTTGGATCAAAGTAGGATGGGTAAATAAATGTTTCTAATGGGGTTGAAATAAAGGACACAAACACCTTATGGCTACTGTACTGGGCTTGTGGCCTTTTTTCTCCAGCTCCATAGAAAACTCCTGACACATACCAGAAATATACAATCTTTAACTATAGTTTTATAATTATAGATAACTTTTAAGTGAAATTATTCTTTATTATGAAATTTGAACTGTTAAAACATCGGAAAGCATGAACCATCTTCACAAGCACTGACTGGGAAAATTGCTAAAAATAAGATGATAAGATGATCTGACAAGGACAGATAAATTAACATATTTGACATTTTAGGAACACACATATACACTCCTTGCTTTACAAATCACAGCTAAAGTGAACTGATCATGTGGATCACATGCTAAATTAGATTTTACTACTAGAAGTTGTGCAGTTGATCTTATGGTGACCAGTGCAAATGTACAAAGGCTTACTAAAGACATTACTAGAGCAGTGCAGTATCAATCCTAATGAATGAAAAGCTTATCTGGTTATAATTATATTTGATTCAGTAGTTACTCTTTAAGATAGCAGTGAAAAAGGACACTAAACAGAAGAAAAGTGTTAATACTTGTAAGATCATTAATATTATTTTATGGCGTTTATTTATACCTTCTTTCAGCTTGTTGTGCAGCATTAGCAGAACTAGTTCTAAATGATGCTAATGGGCAGCAAATTATTCAGGCTAATGGTCTTTATTCACTGGGTCTTCTTATACTGCCACAAGACATAGTTACAGAGAAAGATAAAAAGAGAGCCACTAAACTTCAGGTTAGAACTACACTTAAGTGTTATCATTATGTAGTAAATTGCAATGTAGATTATCAGTATGTCATTAATTTATATACTTTTTATTTTGTTGAACATGAATACATTGATCAAATTGGAACTCCAAGAAAGACCGCAAGATAGCCAGTTCCATAAAACACTCAGGCTAGAAAAAAATAGGCCATTGTGATGTGTGTGTGTATATATTCTTTATATTCTTGATCCTTCATTGCTAGATATAGCATAGGGCTTGTAATGTTTTTTGCCATCCATCTCTATTCTTTGTGAGATGCTTGGTTTTTTCTTAAGAGTCTATGCCTGCCAACTTTGCTTCTCTCATAAGTGTTGTTTTTAGTGTCTAGGTCTTCCTTTTTTTCCGCATCATGATGTCTCCCATAGAAGAGTCTGTTTTGGAATTCTCTGTTGTCTCTTCTTAGCACGTCTGACATATGTCATCGTTTCTTCCTAATTGTAGATGAAATCGTTGGTTGCATGGCTATTTCTCTTATCTATGCATGGCCAGTTCTCTTATCTCTATATTAGTCTTGAATTCATTCCATTGTACACAGAGTATTCTTCATAACCATTTGTATTTAAAAGAGTTTAGCTTTCTCTTTATCTCTTTTGTTGTTTTCCAGCTTTCATATGCGTAGGTAAGGGTTGATATATGTTTGAGTTGAATATTCTAAGTTTAATTGTATTGCTTAGTATTTTTTCATTTCCATATTTTATCCAGGTTTTTAAAATTTGCTGCAGCTTTTGTTATCCTGCTTCTGATCTCTTTCTGTGTTTCATCTTCTTGATCTAGATTTCTACTAACATATACGTAATGATCCATTCTTTCTAATGTTTGATGATATATATATATTCGAGAACATATTGTATAACTTGATCACATACAATATAATCTTTGAAAATTTTGGCTGTGAAATGCATGCAGTGAATGAGCAGATAGTTGACAATAGGAACAGTGAACAAGGATGGTTAAAACCCTTCACTACTCACAAAGGAAAAATAGACAAACCATGCTGGCTGAGCGAATAGAGATCAAATAGGGAAGACAAGCTTGATACTCAAAAATTAACATCATGAATTTGAATGCATCAGTCTAAAAGCTTTTTCTAAAGACTTTTGTACTTAACTTCATCGACTTCAAAAAAGCATTTGATAGTATTCATAGAGATTCTTTGTGGAAAATTCTGAAGCAATATGGCTTACCATCAAAAATCATAAATATTATCAAAGACATGTATGATGGTTACACATGTGCAGTTCGAACAGAGGAAGGACTGAGCGAATGTTTCCCAATAGAAACTGGGGTTAAACAAGGATGTATTTTATCGCCCTTGTTATTTGGAATTGTTATGGACTTCATAATGAAGAAATGCTGCACTGGTAATAAAGGCATCGAATGGATACAAGGAGACCATTTGGAGGACCTGGACTTTGCTGATGACATAGTTCTCATCAGCAATCAGATAAAAACGATGCAGGAAAACACAAATGAACTATCATCAATAGCCAGCAAAATTGGGCTTGAGGTCAATCATGAAAAGACTAAAGTCATGAAAAGTTTAATTCCAACAAGTGACAAAATATACATGGAAAACAAACCAGTAGAAGAGATCGATCACTTCATCTATCTTGGAAGTCACATTGATCGAGAAGGGGATACGAGCAAAGAAATTAGAATCAGACTGGCTAAAGCAGCAATGTCTTTCAGAAGCCTTGAAAAGTTGTGGAAATCAAAACTCATTAGCACAAACACAAAACTTAGGCTATTCAAATCAAATGTACTATCAACCCTTACGTATGCGTGTGAAAGCTGGAAAACAACAAGAGATATAGAAACAAAGTTGAACGCATTCGAAAATAAATGTCTAAGGAAAATACTTGGTATAGAATGGAACGAATTCAAAACAAACGAGGAAATTAGAGAAATCGCCAATCAACCACTAATATCTTCAGTAATAAAGAAAAGACGATGGTCATACGTTGGACATGTGATGAGAAGAGATAATAATCGAATAGCAAAGCAAGCCCTCATATGGGAAACAACAGGTAAAAGAAAAAGAGGAAGACCCAGGGAGACACTGAGAAGAACATTGATGAGAGAGGCAAGAGCAGCAGGAATCGGCTCCCTCAATGAGATAGAACTGCTTGCACAGAACAGAGACAGATGGCGAGATTTGATAAAATATCTTTAAAAGAAAACTGCTAGAACAAAAATTCATATAGGAGAAGGTGTATCTTGGTCTACGCCCTATGGGCCGGTTACGGCTCGAAAGGTCAATAGATAGATAGATAGTCTAAAAGCCACAGTAATGAGTAGCAGATCACAATATACCACAACACAGTTATGACTTTCACCAATTCCATGCTCTTTGTTAAGATGAACAGGACAAAGCAGCAATTTTTATGATGAATGCCAACAAATAAGCAATAGCAGTTAAAATATATATGAAGATGCTCTTCAGTATCTGGGTTAGTGTTAGTCTTTGGATTATCCTCATTGCACAGCAAACAACAGTCCATAAGCACTCATATCTCCTCCCCAACAAAACCAGCAGTGTGAAACAATAAACTAGTTCACAAGTCTACTCCCAATCTCCTTGTTACTCTCCTGAATCTAGAAAACATCCCTCATGAAGATCTGGGAGTTGCACCAGGGTTGCAAATTCATGAACAGCATCAAAATCTCTATCATCTCGCCCTTCATATCAAATGTATGGCCGGGTTTAGGATGTACAATCATCCATCATGATGACATAGCACACTCAATAATGGATGCATCCACAATGCTCAATTCACTCCAAAGAATGCAGCCATAATGCACGAAGCATCATAGCGATGGCACAAAAACCCTAAAGTGGAACCTCTGATTGACCTGAGAGAACAATCTACATCAAGGAGCTGTAAGTAATTGGCACCAAACAAATCCAATGACAATTACTGAATAGCTCTCATTTCTGGGGGAGGTGTGGTCAGTGACTCACAACTGACTGTGTTTTCTTCATGCTCGGTGAACAACAGAGCTGATTCAAACTTTATTTTACCTTCCATTAAGATCCCAGACAAGATATTGGGATCAAGCATGTAGGGATCAAAGAGGGAAGGCAATCTAGTATTCAAAAATAATATGCTGAAAAAGGATGTGTCAGGTTGAATGGTGCAATTAATGTGGCTTACTGTAAATGAGTGATACAATTCATTGGCATCCACTTAGTGTCCTTCTAAAATGGGATGATGAAGATGAAAAATAAGAAGAAAACCATTGCACAAGTAAATAAGGCTAAATTTTGTCATTGAATTCTATCAGTGACTCATTTTATAACCTTTTAGAAATCAATGAGAGTTTTTTAAAACACATTTTCATGTTAAGATATGATAAATTTGTCAACTACAAAAATAGTTTGATGGGAAGATTGTATGTATGGTGTGTTATGCTTCTTTTTCCTAATATAAAAATAATACCTATTTTCTTTCAGAAAAAGACAAAAATATGTTCACTGTATACACTCATAAGGTGTTGTATTTAAAGTATTATTAATTTATTCCTTCAGCAAAATGCTTTTAGAGCTCTGAGGTTTCTCTTTAGCATGGAGAGAAACAGGAGACTGTTCAAGCAGCTGTTCCCTCCAGAGCTTTTTGAAATATTCATAGATGTAGGACACTACAATAGAGAACTTGCAGCGTACAAACCACTTGCAGACAAAATTAACAGTCTTCCAGTAAGTAATTGTTGTCTCTGTAATCTCCAGTTTTGATTCTGGTCTTGATTAAAGTGTGATTACTTTTTTAAATACTAATAAATGTGGTTTAAATGCTCATATTTTAAAGAATACAATTAATATACAGTTATTTGTATTTACTTTTGTATTTATAGTAGAAACTCTAGGCTGAAGTATGAGCTTTGTGGTAGATAAATAAAATATACATTATCTATTTATAAAGATGCTGTTCATTTTTATGTTTTGTAAATTAAATACATGAAAAATTATAATTAGAATGTAAATAATTTAATAAAGTATGAGTTGGACTTAAGAGTATTTTTGTAGCATATAAAAAAAAAATATATATATATATAACATAAAGGCAAAAGAGAGAAAAAAATTCCATTGAGGTGTCTTTGATTTTTATATTGAAGTCATGATTCAGGTAGCTGATAACTGATGATTTATTCTTTATGTGTGTTCTTGTTGTCTCTGCAGAAACATGTGATCAGTGAAATTGCTGAAAATATTTGCAATACAAACCAAAATAAGAGCCCAAACTACTACATTGGGGATTATGCTGTATTTGAGCTCTTGGGCACAGGAGCATTTGGGTCTGTGTATAAAGTTAGGAAAAGAACTGGAAGACAGTCATTTTTGGCATTGAAAGAAGTAATTTTTTTTAAAGGCTGTTTCTGCTTTGTGTTATGCTGATCTTAATTGAATGTACATTGTGTGTTATGGTCTTGTTAACTGTGATATGTTGTTGTCTGTAAATGTTATATTTATTAAAGTGACTCCTGTAGTAGTTTATTATTATAAAGATTTGTGCTGGAGAACAAACAAACTACAATTACTGTGTTAACTTTTAACAAAACGTTTTTCCCGTTAAAAAATTTAATAAACACAAATTGGAGGGTATTTCATTGTATTTTTTTCACAATTGCGTGTTATTTGGTCTTTTGATAACTGAGTGAATCAATTTTACTAAAATCGATATATGAAGCAGAAGTTGAATCAAAGTGGATTTGAGATGTAATTATTTTCCAATTTTTTTTTAATTTAATAAAATTCATACATGCTTTTCTTGTTCAAAGTATGTTATTTTAAACCTAAAAATAATAATTTTTTTCCCTAAAAATATGTATGTTTGTGTAAATTCTCTTGGGTGACCATTTTCCTGAACTTCTTTTAAATGGCTGAGAAGCGATATACCTTTATATTGATTGCAGTCTCTCTTGTTACCTTTCTTTTTTCATATTAGTGTTATGATTGCCTGTTGCCAGTCTTCTGAGGCTTTTTGTTTTCTTATTTATTTGTTGACCAAAATAAAATGTAATTACTTGAACAGTGGACTAATTTCTAACTTACACTATTAATAATTTTATATTATTTATTCTTCTTCTTCTACCTTTTTAACTCCCAGTGGAGCATAGGTCTTCAACAAAACATTTTACAAGTCATTCTGTTTTTTGCCATTCTTTTAAGATCATTCCATGTCTTCCCCATCATCTTGATCTCTGCTTCTATATATCTTCTCCAAGAATTCATTGGTCTTCCTCTTTGTCTTTTCCCCTGGGGATTCCAAAAAAGGGCCTGTTGTGTAATACTCTCAGTTGGCTTCTGTAGTGTGTGTCCTATCCAGCACCATCGTCTTTGCTGTATCTCTTTATCCACTGGTATTTGACTGGTACATTTCCATAATTCTATGTCAGTGATTTTGTCCTGCCATTTCCATCCTTTTATTCTGCGTAAGCATCCATTAATGAAAGTCTGTATCTTCGTGATTGTCAATTTTGTTGTTTCTCTCTTTGACTTGTCCATGTTTGTGAAGTTTTTTTTGGCTTATTTTTTTTTACAGTATGGGATAGCCAGTTCCATGCCCACCCTCCTTTCTCACCTCTTACGAACATGCCTGGTAGGGTACAGCGCCACTATTCTTTATTCCCCTTTCGGGCCCTGGCAGCGCACAGGCGATATTATTTATTGCCAAGTATTATATCTTCATCACTTATATTATACATAAAGTTCTTAAATATTTTTGAAGATAAGCTTTTATGTTTCTAAAATAAAATTCTGTTACATAATTGGAACCCAAATTTCAGTTTCTGCATATAGTTTTGCTGGCATAGCTTAAAAACATACCATTTTAGCTGCCAAATTAATATTTCATATCTAAACAGGTGAATCTTCAGAATGTAGCATTTGGTAAAAATGACAAAGAGAAAGCAAAAAGCGTTGGTGAAATTACCAATGAGTTGAACATAATGAAGGAAGGGATGAGGCACCCCAATGTTGTTCGCTACCATAAAACATTTGAACTCAGTAAGTACACAGTGTTTAGATCTCTAATCATTATTTACTGAAGATTACTTTTATTATTTTTCTGCTGCATTTGCTCAACAACTGCACCTCTTCATTGTCTGCCATTAAAGAATGTTAAATGGGCTTAGATGCATTGTGTTGATGTTTACAGCAAGCTGTGATGCTTGCACCTTTAAGTCTAACACACTGGACTTCAACAAAGGCATTTGTCAGTGCTATGTTGCCTTCCTTCTTCAATTCCTAGTCTCTTGGCCTGATTGGATAGTCTCTTTTCTGACTCTTCATATGGAGATAGAGTAGAATCTTCATCAGCTCTAGTTCACTGATCCTGATCCAAGCAGTCAGTTATTAGCCATTGACCATTTTCATTCCAATACTGTGGGGTGTTTGTGGCTTACTTTTTTGTTTGATTTTTATAGTCTCTAATGTAATTATTCTCAGCATCACCACAATACATTTATTTTCATAAAAGTCCTCTCACCTCAGCATAGCATACACATTGTTTCATCCAAGCCTTCAACTTTCATTATTCTATGTTGTTATTTATAATTTATTATCTACATCATCATTTTTGTATAACCATGAACAACGCCCATTTCAACCACTGACTTTAGAAAATAGAATTGACAATAAAATTATACATCATGATCAGACAGCACGCTAATTTAGTTGCACAATATTTTAAATGTATAAAACATATGCAGACATTTTCTAAATAGTAAATATCAATGTTTGAATGATAAAAAAAAGTTGTATCACAACAACTTTATGTTGGTAACAGATGTGATAAGACAATTTTGATGTTGCTGTTTTCATACCTTTTTTTTATATTATCACTATCATCATCTTTACGACTGTTCCACATCTTAATGCTTATCCTTATCACTTTCTATTTACTTTGCCTTGCTTTACCTTATTTGGAGATAAGCACAGATATAAAATGTATAAAATATTAAATAATATGCAGGGCAACTTTCATGTTTATATTTATTTATTTTAGAATATTTTTTTAGATTATTTAAAAAATAATTTTGCCTATAGTGTTGATCTTTTATATTTTTTTGTTTTGTACTTGATGAAGGCTTTTGCCAAAATATCATTGTTTGTCTCGTCTCCCTACTAATCTAACTGCTAGATACAATTTTATGTTTAGTTTACATTTACCTTACTTGTCTTTTGAACTTCTGAGGCAATGTGGATGTTGGCTACAACATTCTTTTATCTTTCTCTGTATGACAATGTCACAGTTCTTTGTGTGCCCTCAAAGTCAAGGTTTGTCTATTCTTTTTTTTTGTCTTCCCATCTATATTTTGGCATACATCTCATTCTGTAGTCATTTTGTGTACCCAGAAAAACTCTTTGTGAAGCCTTGTGATTGTGATATATGGCTGAATATATTAAATTTTCTTATTTTCTAATTTTAAGTAAACTTTGTGGCATTATCTATATGTTGATGTCTTGAATCATAATTTCTTATGTGCTTGTATAGGGTGTCTCTTTAATGACTGTGCATTTTTTGTTGTTGAAATAATTACGCACCTAAATGTTATCTATGTATGACGTAATAGTTCAAGCACCATTTACGTGTTCATTTAAACATCACTGCTACATGATAGATCTGGCTTACAATGGTGTTGACGATTGAAAACAGGGTATTTCTGGTTGAGCATGTCTTTCGTAATGACGGTAAATATACGGATGAGGTCATTAGACAATTCGTGAGGAAATTTCCAGACTCACAAGTCCCTCACCGAAATTCTGTTACAAAATTGATCAAAAAGTTTCTTGAAACCGGTAGTGTGGTAGATGCATACCGATCTGGAAGAGCTCCAATTTCACAAGACCAAATTATGGAACTCCAAGACAGAATTACAATGAGTCCAAATGCATCTTTAAACCACTTGTCTCAACAGGTGCAAATATCTAAGAGTTCTGTTCACAAGGTTTTAAGAAGTGAACTACACTATCGTCCATACAAATTAAATGAAGTGTCTCAACTCCAAGAAAGAGATTATGAATCCCGTTTAAACTACTGCATGTGGTTTCAGAATTTTATTTATGAACATGACGCTGCCATCCTTGACGTCACTTTTTTCACTGATGAGGCCTGGTTTCATTTATCCGGTTATGTGAACAGTCAGAACAATAGGCTGTGGAGCAGTTAAAACCACCATGAATTTCATCAAGTGCCGCTTTACGATCAAAAAGTCGGAGTGTGGTGCGCTATAAGTCGTATGCGGATAATAGGACCTATATTTTTTAATGAAACAATAAATGCAGAACGTTACCGTACTTTAATTCTGGAACCGTTCATAGCACACCTTACAGAACGGGAAATTATGGAATCCTGGTTTCAGCAGGATGGGGCAACAGCACACACAGCCACAACAACACTCAATTATTTAGAAAGCATATTTGCAAATCGCATTATTTCACATGGAATCTGGCCTGCTCGTTCACCAGATCTAACACCCCCAGATTATTATCTGTGGGGGGCATTGAAGGGGAAAGTTTATGAAAATAATCCGCAGACAATTAATGACCTAAAGACTGAAATAGTAGACAAGATTAAACAAATATCACCAGACATTATTCTGAAGGTTTTCGCAAATATGGAAAGACGAATCACGACATGTCTTGAGGCCCGTGGTGGGCATTTTCAACATATGCTTTAGGCACAACTTTATTGTGTTAATACCAACATTATCCATTATAAGCTCGCCGATAGCAGTCAATTATATTTGAATAATACCATTTATTTTACAATTTGTGTGACGCATTAGTTAACCGCATTTCTGGTGACGTTTTTCTTCCGAGAGTAGAAATTCACTGCACTGCGACTTTAGAAACACCCTGTATGATGATAAACAGCAATTCTTTTACGATTTTTTAGATGGTAAACTGTACATAGTGATGGAGCTTATTGAGGGGGCCCACCTTGGGGAACATTTCAACTCTCTTAAAGAGAAAAATGACAGATTTCAGGAAGGAAGGATATGGAACATTGTTGTACAGGTCAGTGATACATTGTAAATGTCCTTAAAGAGTAACTTTTATGTCATATTTAAATTTATCTATCTAGCGGAATTTTAACAATACTCACTAGAGAAGTGAGTAGTCATAAATAACAGTTTCAATTTATCAATAAAATTACTGCATAATTATGACTTTGTTTTTGAAAATCTGTTCTATCTATCTTTCGTCCGCTCGAAGTATTGTCTATATCAGCAATGTCGTTTCCTGTATAAATTTTACTGTCTTTTGTAATTCTTGCAGTGGCCCATATAGTTTTGTCTGTAGTGTTGTATCTATGGGCCAATGGATTTTCCTCAGTCTACTATATTCAGTGCTGTCTTGAAGTATGTGTTCAGCAGTCTGGGGTGCCTGTCCACATGTACAAGTAGTTGATGTGCCGATCTTGAATTTTGTATACATGTGACTATGGAGTCGATTGTGTGAAAATCTGTTATTTTCATCAACATGTTAAATATTGACTAACATGTTATCAATCAGTATTGAAAGTAGCAAAGAGTTGCATACATCCAAGGAGCAGCAGTTTGGCTGTCATTTATAGACACAGAAAGGGCAGTCACTACAAGTTATTTTCTTTATGTTACTGAGAGATAATTGATAGCAGTTCATTGTATTTTTTTCAAAATTAAGATCTGTAAAATCTATTCAACCAAACTAGAACATAACAGAAGTTCTTCAATGTTTATTAAAATAGTCATTGCATGTACAAATTTATTGATGCATTTTGCTGTTGCATACATTACACAATATTTAAGTATTTACTGAATAATTTTGATTTTGTAGATTTAAGTTACTCACTAACTCCTTACTATGGAAATTTTTAAAAATGCATTTGTAACAATCTGCTCTTATTCAATAAAATCAGTCAATGCCAAAGTCATATCCAGTGCAAAATAAACAATACAGTTAAAAGCAAAGCTTAAAACTGCAGTCCCAACTTTATATTGGATTCATAGATTATGAAAAGGTATTTGATAGTTTAGAAAGAGGATTGCTTTAAAAGTTGCTGAGTCATTATGGAATCTTCATAAAGTTTATTAACCTGATAAGAACAATGTATGAAGGAATGAAATGTAGTGTCGTGCATGAAGGGCAGCCTACAGAAGCATTTGAAATAAGAACCCGAGTAAGGCAGGGATACCTTCTATCTCCATTTCTATTTCTGCTGGCCATAGATTGGATTATGAAAATAACAAAGAGACATGGCTCAATGCGGCAGTATTTGCCTATGATGTCTTCGAAGGCTTCCACAGACGAGAGGAGACATGTGCTGCTGCTATAGATCTGGAGGATGCATACAACAGGGTACCATTTGAATATCTCATGCATATGCTTCTCAAACTGGCGGTGAACCCTTTCCTCATTAGATGGATCGCCGCGGCACTGTTTCAGAGGAAGGTGATACTCAGATGTGGAAGTTGGTCTTCCAAGCCAACATCCATTTGTCCTGGGCTGCCACAAGGCTCACCATTGTCACCAGTTCTATTTAACGTGTACACAATAACGATCACGGCCCAACAGCTGGATGGGAGGGGAAGAACTATGACTTTTGCTGATGATATTCTGGTATATCGACAGGGAAGAGACAGACGGGGAATCGCCTCCACAATGCAAGACGAACTCGATCGCATTTCTTCCTGGTGTGGGGTTTCAGGTGCCTTGGTTAATCCTCATAAAGCATCAGTTTCATGGTTATCCCTTAACAATAATATCGTTAATACAACCACACCGGTAGTACGAATGGGAGCTGATGAGGTGACCAGGGACAAGTTGATGACATACCTCGGAGTTAAGTTTGATCGCAGCCTGTGTTTTCGGGACCACGTCGACCATGTGATAACAAAATCCCGCAAAGGATTAGCCGCCTTGAAGGTCATGGCAGCTGCCAACATCGAGCAGAGGCTACTTATTCTTCTGTTCCAGGGATTAGTCCTCGCACCAATCGAGTATGCCCTGGCCATTCTTACTGTCAGTACGACTCAAATTGATAGGCTGGAGAAAATACAAAATGAAGCCATGCGCATTATCCTGGGATGTACGAGGGACACTCCCTGTGTAGCAATGAGGTATCTTCTTGACTTTCCAACCATGGATGACAGAATTAAGATCTGGAGAGCACGAGCATACCTGAAGATTAGTACAGATACAGAGCATCCATTGCACCACGTGCTCAACACAGAGAAAGGTACCAGGCTAAAAAGAGGCAAATCATGGGTGGGCCGGGCAGAAGATGTCATCAAACAGGTCTGTGGGCTTATCAATATCAGCGTTGGTGAGGAGTGGATACCGGTGCCTACGTCATTCAAGGGAACTTTCTCATGTATTGTCACACTCGACAGGAAAAGTAGGGAACAGAACCCGGTCGTGGTTATTGCTGAGGTCAACGGTCTCATCTGCGATAATACCGATGAGAAAGATGCAGTCATCTATACAGACGGATCTGTAAGACAACACAAAAGAAGTGCATGGGCATTTACAGCACGCTCAGCAGGCAGAATAGCCAAGGAAGACAGTGGTGCATACGCCATGACCACGAGTAGCATGACAATGGAGGTGATGGCAGTGACCAAGGCATTCAAATGGTTAGAGTCACAAGACTACATCCACGCATGTATACTGAGTGATTCGATGAGCATGATAAAAAAAGTGGAGGCGGGCTATGTACGCATGCAATGGGTAGAGTCGTTGCAGAAATCCAAAATACGTAAGGTTACCTTTGTCTATGTCCCTGGACATGCGGGAGTACGGGGAAATGAGAGAGCGGACAGGTTGGCTAGCTGCGCTGTCGTTGAGGACGGGCAACCGATTGATCGGGCGGACATCATCAATGCCCTTCGAGATGTTGGAAGAGCACAGGACTTCGACAAACACAGATCAACGTCACTTCTTCGGATGATGGAAATGGGAGTTAAGATGGGCACGGCCAGAAATGAGAAACTTGGTGGCCGTGTAAGAAGACTTATCAACCAACATAGAACTGGAGTCGTCAGTCGCTGGACACTGAGGGAATTGCTGAGGAGGGGATCTGAGCACCTATGGACATGTTCGGAGTGCAATGATGATGACCCGCAAATAACTCAATAACTCAGAGCAACAGAAATAGAATCCAGTGGTCGCTGACCATGCAACTTGATGACTTAGACTGCTGATGACATAGCTCTCCTATCACATAATCAATAGATGCAAGATAAAATGAGCATACTTGATGAGAGATCACAACAGCTGGGACTGAAAATAAATAGATATAAGACCAAAATAATGATAATTAATGCAGTTGACAATAACCAAATAGCAATAGGAGAAATACCTCTACTAGACATACAATCTTACATATATCGAGCAGTAATATAGACAAAGAAGTAGGAACGTATAAGAGGAGCATTCTTTGCAATTGGAAACGTATGGAAATAAAATAAAAAATTAGGTTAAATACAAAAATAAAAATGTTCATCTCCGTTGTTAGCTCAGTCCCAGTCCTATTATATGGCTGTACATTAGAAAACAAAACAAAATGACAATCATGAAGATACAGACCTTCATTAATGGCTGCTTGCGCAGAATAAAAGGATGAAAATGGCAGGACAAAATCATTAACATAGAATTATGGAAAAGTACCAGTCAAATACCAGTGGACAAAGAGATACAACAAAAACAATGGCACTGGATAGGACACACAATGTGGAAGCCAACTGAGAGTATTACATGACAGTCCATTTTTTGGAATCCTCAGGGGAAAAGACAAAGAGGAAGATCAAAATACCTTTGGAGAAGACAGGTTGAAGCAGAGATGAAGAAGATGGGGAAGATATGGAATGATATAAAAGAATGGCAAGAAACAACTTGAAAGTGTTTGTTGAAGACCAATGCTCCACAGGGAGTTGAATTGAAGAAGAAGAATGTTTGCATGTGGAGTAATACATAAATATGGCATTTACAATCGTTGTTTTTGTAAATTTTCTTCTCTGTTGTGTTGATTTGTGTATGTCTAAACATGCATGCATGCATGCTTGTGTGTGTGTGCATGCGTGCGTGCTTGCGTGCATGTGTGAGGGTAAAATAAAAAGCATTCCTTTTGATAGTTGCATTCTCTGAAATTTTGTTTTAGTTGATACTTGCCCTTCGTTATCTGCATAAAGAGAAGGGCATTGTACACAGGGACCTTACACCAAGCAATATTATGTTGGGTGAAAATGACAAGGTCACAATCAGTAAGTAGCAATATCTGTTACTCATTGTTTTAACTAAGGTTCTGTGTCTTCTCTTGACCTTTTTTATTTAATCAATCACTTATTCTGTTTGTTTATTTAATAACTATTTGTGTAGAGATAATATTTTAGATAACTGGTTGTGAATGTGTAGATTTAATTAGATATAGTGTTCTTCAAAATGAAGGTTTATGAACGAAAGAAATACACAAAAGAAATAAATAATTTTTTTTAAAGCTACCCATAGATATAAATGCTTAAACATACTATGGACAACATATGTGTGATTGAAGGTATATGCTTAAGAGAAATGTGTATCTGTTAATAATTTATTTCCATAACCCTGAGACCTATGAAATTTAAATTTCATGTTAGCACTTTTTACAAACCTATATTGTATCACCCGATACTTATTTTACATATATTTTTTCATGTATTTTATTATTATTTTTTTTAAAGTAGCTTATCACAAACCAATAATTATACATATTTTATATGCACATGCAGAATAAACATCTAAACATATTTATAAAAACATGCAACAAATATGTTAAACTAACTTCAGTAATAATAATTTCAACTAACCTTTTTACTATTTTAAGCTGACTTCGGCCTTGCTAAGCAGAAAAGAAGTGACAGCAGCAAGATGACATCAGTTGTGGGAACAATTCTATATTCTTGGTAACAACTTTTAAACACAGTCAATACATTTGCTTAATTCTTGCATTAATACTTTATTATCAGATTTACATTAAGATAATGAATTTTGTATTCATTTTAGAAATGAAGAGGCTAACAAATTTGTATTGGCTTGAAGAAAAATAGATCTCAAATTGATATTACACTCAATTTCAAGAGATTTTAGGAAGTACAAGCATAAACAAATAGAATATAGAACACCAGAGTTTGTCTAAAAAGAACAATTTACAATATTCAAACTCCAAGCAGGTGATAGAAAATTAATGTACCATTTGGTTATTTGGTTATGGAAGGCCCCGGTATCACTGCAAATGAATTAAAATCCATAATTGCTCAACCGCTCATGCCAGCGTAATCATCCAAATCTCATCTCCCAAACAAAGAAAGGTAACTGTAGTCCCCATCATAGCAGTCTCAGCACACGCCAAAAGACATAAGGCGAAACCACGCAGAAAGTGAACACAGCCAACTGTTCCCTGTCATACGATATCATCATCCATCGTAAACAATTGGAATATCGAAACATGAGCAAAACGGATGAGACACACAGCTCACGGTGTGCACAGAGCACTTAACTCAGTAGCTCCTGCAACAAGCCAGACTTGGAACATTAGGAAACTGCAACAAGGAACACTTTTCATGCATAGCCTTCAATTGTTCCCGCTGCCTATTCACCATATACCATAGAAGTTCACGTCCTCTTGAAAATGATGATCATCGTATTTTTTACAAATGTATAGCGCTTGATGATGTTAGGCCATCGTTGTTGACTCCAATTCCGAACATATAGACACACAGTTAGTCGTCAGATTATCTTTGTTGCATATCAAACAGCAGACCGTAAGACCGTATGGCCGGTCTAGGGATGTACGATGAGCATTACGATGACGTAGCACACAACAATGTCGTACACACAATTTTGCTCCCTTTAGATTTCTGATTACTCTAGTGAAATAAAAAAGAGATAAAACTGCAGCTGACGAAGTAGTTTACTTTAATGAGTAACATGGAAATAACTTGCATCAAGGAATTCCAACAACGGTCATGAACAGCACCAATGTGACGTAAAGTACAGATCAAGTCTAGACGTTGGAAGGTCTCATTCACAACACTTGATTTGTCAAAAAGGGACTGTTGCCGGTGTACGACTTCACTTTAGCGGCGCAGATGTAATAAGTAGATCATCATTTTTACTTTAATGCAGAAAAGTGCAATGGAGAACCGAAATTAATCAGATCCCGAATGCACTTTCTGCAGTGATCAAGAGAACGTGACCTAGATCCACCATCTTTACAATGGAAGTCAATTAAAGTACCATCTTTATAATTAACAATTTCAGTAATTCTAATGAGTGTGACTGTGACACTTGTAAAAAATGGCTGTTGAACATTTACTACAGACATGTTCAGCATTGATAGAAAAATTAAGGCTGATGGCCATTACCAGTTCCATTTCAGGGAAGGTTGTATAGCAATTTTAGTAACCTTAGTCTGAACGCTATTTTCATTGGTCATATTTAAGCATTCTGACATAGGAGATGATGTTTAGGTTAGAGACAGATGTAACTGATTTATATCAACATAAAAACAATATTTTTCTCTAAAGTTTTCTTTTAATTTTGCAATTGTGTTTTAATTTTGTAACCCTGAAATTTTTTGCAGCCCAGAAGTGGTACAAAGTCAAGCATATGGTGAGAAGGCTGACATTTGGGCAGTGGGATGTATTATATACCAGATGTGTATGCTGGAGCCACCCTTCAACAGCAACAACATGTTGACTCTTGTGAAAAAGGTATGCCTTGAGAGTTGATATTTGATGAATTCATTGAAATGGGCACTTATAAAAATGTAACTTTTGGTCATATAATTATAAGAAATGTGGATTTATAGAAAAATAGGTACAATTGGATGGAAAGAAAAGAAAATAAACAATAAAAATTTTAAACAACTAAAAATGAAAAGAGAACTACTAAAGTCAATTCAAACAAGACAAATTAGACTTTTGGGGCATGTAAAAGACACAACAGCCTACTAAAAGAAATCTTGGAAGGGAAAATGCAAGGTAACAGAGGCAGAGGCAGACCAAAACTAACATGGACGAGTAACATGAAAAGATGGACAAGTCAGCCTATGACAACCTGCACCATCAAAGCAAGAGACATAGCGGAATGGCTCTCCATGGTAGCCAACCATCGATGCGAAGATGACACTCAATGATGATGATGAATTATAAGAGTTTGGGAGAGCTGGTGGCCATATGCGTAAAAACTAGTCATTCTTCCAGTAAGGTGAATATGAATTTAATTAATGAAAGAGTCAAAAAGAGTTTGTTTTTTTATTTGGAGATTAAATAAAAACTTTTGTCTGAACACCTTGTGATGACTGATATGTGGTCTTTATTCTCCAGTACCATAGAAACCACACAGTCACCCCAGAAACTGGATAAATACAATAATGATAGTTTAAAAAAAATATAGACTAAGAGTTAGCTCAGAGCCTTACTGCAAGTCTGATCATGCACACAAAATACTCTATGCCTTGAGTCTAATTGTTGGTGAGAGTGCCCTTTTCTTTACATAATAAAGGTTAATCTGGTTACATAATATTTATCAGTTAATGAGCTAAAGCTGTATCGATGTACAAGAGCTGACAGATTTCTTTCACATTCACTCAAATTTGTGAGCCATCATTGTCAGCACCATGCCTGGAGGTATTGGTGACCATATTTCTCCATCTTTCTCTTATGCCAGTGTTTCTTAACAATTTTACTTTTTATTTTCTTCTGTACCAGTTTGTTAAGCTCTCTAATATCTTCTGTTATTATCTTCTCTGGTCTCTTTTTCCTCAGTTTTTCCTGTTGTCACAACATTTTCCAGTTTTCCTCTTCGCATCACATGCCCAAAGAAAGTTGACTGTCTTTTTCTGACACAGTTTAAAGGATTTCTTTGTGTTCTAGCCTCTCTGTTCTTTTTCATTGCTCTTTTTAGCTGTACATGGTATTCTCAACATTCTTCTGATAAAGACATGGTGTCCAAGTACTTTCTTGTTAGTTTACCGATTGTCCATGATTCACTTACAATAAGGATGGGCTCTATGAAACATTGGGGAACTCTATTTCTTACTTCTGTTGACAAAGATAGGTTGCTCAAAATGTTTTTAATTTTTTATAAAGAACTATATTTGCCTTGGCTATTTTACTTGTAACTTCAGAAATGCATCTTCCCTCTGAGATTATTATCATGTCTAGGTATTTCAATTGATTTACTTGTTTCAAAGATATCTTATTTATTTAGGTGGTGTACTTTGGAGGAGATTTTTTTTTTCCATTGAGATGACCAATACTTCTGTTTTCTTGAAATTTAGATGAAATCCTTTACTCATACTTTATTTTTCTCTCTCAATTATTGACTGTAAATTTGTGATCACACTAGATATCATTTTGCATGTTTTGTGATGATTTACATATAGTTAGACTGGCATGATCTAACTAGCTTGCTAGCCTTCATAAACAAACATTTGTCTCCTTAAAAAGTAAGTAAAGTACCCCGTCACGCCAAGTGGCGTATAGGGCATATGGTGTTAGTGACCATAAATTTTACAGACCTTCGGCACATGATTTTTGGGGTAATGTGGTCGGTATTACGCCCGTGCCGCTTCACTTTCCCAGAAAAAAATTGGTACCCATTAAAGGCTGGGCGAACCCAGAAGCTGTCGGTTGGGATCGAACCCTACCCCTTGTCCTTTGTAGTCCAGTTCCCTAACCACTGAGCTATCGCGGCTCCCCTTTTGTCTCTTTAAGCTCATTAGAAGTAACCACTTATAATAACAGACTTTAGAAGTGAATGTACAAGTGAAGATTAAAGAAAGAATATTAATCAGGAAACAACATAACATCATAACCAGACAAACATGTAAATTAAACTCACAAAACTATAGTAGGCCAATTAATAAGAATTATTATATACAATTGTATGTTAAAAAAAATTACTTTTGAAAATTACAAATAGATGTAAACTTTAAAAACGTTATGAAATAATTAAATCTTTTTTTTTCAAATCTATTCTTTTTTAGATTGTTGCTGCAGAATATAAACCTATTTCTGAAAAGCTTTACTCAGCTCGACTTTCACAGACCATTAAAAGGTAAGGATTTTTAAAAATGTAGACAGGTCTTTAGACATCAATTTTGTTCTCCTGATATATTCAGGCAGTGTAATCTGTGCTTGATTATTGTTTGGTTGATATTCACAATTTCAACATTTGGTAAGAGATGCTTGATAAAACTACAATTGTTACCAGAAGAGATAGAATAGGAAATGATTATGCCAGAAAAATGTTGGAGCCACACACTGCATGAGATAAATAAAAAGGCAGAAAGTAAATTGGTTTAGACATCTTACGAGAAAAGTAAAAATATTTGACAATGTTCCTACAGCTTTAGGAGATTTAGCATCATGGAGTAAAAAAGATCAAGAAACATATGATTAGACAACATAGAAACTTACTGTGGTAAGCTGATACAATATATTCTATTCTATTCTATTCTATTCTATTCTATTCTATTCTATTCTATTATATTCTATTCTATTCTGTTCTGTTCTGTTCTGTTCTGTTCTGTTCTGTTCTGTTCTGTTCTGTTCTGTTCTATTCTATTCTATTCTATTCTTTCATGGAATCAGTTTCATTGCAGTCAGGAATTCCTCATATATGCTCCACCACTTGTCACAGCATTTCCCAACATGTATCGATAAATTCCGTTGACAAGGTCGCTCCATACTTGTCCAACTCAAGTGCACAGGTGACGATTCCAAATCTCTTTAGTTGCCTCTTATAACAACTATAATAGCAGCACAGCATGGATAATACTAGGGTATGATCTGCCAACCAAAGTAGATAACTCCTTACGATGCATAGCAGACACAGACATGAGGAAAACTATGCCATAAAAGACAACAAAAAGTTACAAATGTGTTGAATATAGACGTACATACTCCAATTATTTTCAGCTGCTTGTCTGTTGCCCCAGAGGAAAGGCCAGATATTTTACAGCTTGGTGGCCAGTTGTCTGACATTTTATTGAGGCAAATGGATGGACTGCGCATTTCCCAAATAGCAATGGAAAAAAAGTTGGACAAAGAAAGAAGAAGGACACAAAAGTAAGTCTTTACTCTCATTATTGTTTTTTTTTTTCTTTTCATTTAAATAAATACATGTAAAGTAAAATACATATTTTAAAGAATTAGACATTAAATAGTTTCTTTTAAATGTACAGATTAAAATCCCATATTTGAGTATAATCTTAAAAAATATACTTATTGGTAAATAGTGATCAATACTATTTAAAAAAAGACAGTCTTGTAGTTTTAACATTGCTCTTTGTAACAGTGTTTGAGTTAAATAATTGAGACAATGCTTATTTAACTTTTGACGGTAATTGACTTTGTGAAAAATATTGTTGGAATTGTTTACAATTAATAACCAGTATTTTATTTTGAATTCAGGCACTTTATAGAAGCAAATCAAAACATGCAAAATTACCATCGTCTATTCCTGGCATCACAAGAAGGTTATGATAAGCTAACGAATCTCTCAGGAAGTGGAGGAGCAGAAGGTTTAAAGGTAATATTATGCTTATGAAAGACATGTATGATTATAGGGTTGTGAATAACTCTTTTAAGATGCATCAGTCCTTTGCATAAATACGTAGGTTTAAGTGTTTTAAATTCCTGTTTCTTTACAGTAGTTTTAATGTAAAAGTAAAGTTAAAGGTTCCTTCCACCCCTTCAAGGCATATGGAGAACATGGTGTTAACAACCATATTTATCTATGAGCGTGGCACCCTTTTGGGTGATGTGGTCGGTAACACGCCAGGCCACATTTATTTCTAATGTAGTGTTTCAAATTAGGGCATTAGTAGGACTTCACTGTTGTTAAACTAAATGCTCTTTTTTTCTGACATTCACCTGATGATTACTGAAGGAAATGATTGTCCTCATTCATCATCTGTCCTTAGAAGGATATTAAGTGGACATAGATGTGTTGTGTTGTGGTTTGCTGTAGAACTGTGATATTTGTGCTTTTCGGCCCAACACATCCAACTTCAGCAAGGCATTTTTGATTGGTTGCCTTCCCTCTTTGATCCCTACTCGCTGGCCCTGAATAGACAAGTTAGTCTGTTTCTAGAGGCACAGTAAAGAGGTAGAGTAGCATCTGGATGGTTCTGATCCACTGTGATCCTGGTGCAAGCCATCTGTTATAAGTCGCTGACAGATTCCAGCTCTGCTGCTTTCTGGCGCCTTTCCTACAAACTGAATATAAGTTAAGGTCTTATGTATAACTATCCACAAATTTTTATATTTCTAGTTTGTGAAACTTTGTGCTAGGAATCTGACAAATATTTTTTTCACTCATTACACAGTGTTGAGTTTAGAAATAAAACCAATTATATTTGAGCATTTAATGTTACCTATAAGGCAATTACGTGTGTTACCGGGGCCTCATTATGTGGGAAGTAAAGAATAGTGACACTGTGACCTTCCAGGCATGTCGTAAGAGGCGACTAAGGAGGTTGATCGATGGCTTGACAAGCTGTCATTGTAAAAAGCATTGTTATGGAAACAGACCATAGATTTTAGAAGCAGTGATCTCTGCAATATGTGCCATTTTGGCACGCAAGGTTTCTGTTTTTGGGATTGTAATTCTGCCCTATGTGCCATCTTCATCTCGAAAGGACAATAGATAGATAGATAAGGCAATTAAAAGAAGAGAACCACATTTGAACTATGATACTAATCCTTATTGTTACATTACTTTTTGATGTTATTAATGATCATGATTCAAATTAATATATTTTTTAAAATTAGGACACAGCAGCTTGTGACTCATTTGGAGATGGCAAGGACACTAGCATTGGATCAAGTGTCACATTGTCTCTGAGTTCTATTCGTTTTAGGGATGTTTCGGGTGAGCAGATTCTAATCTCATTATGCAGTTGTTATAAATCTGTAGTTAATATTTCAAAACAAATAAATAGAGAAACAGAAGGAACCATAGGAGTAATTCAATTAACAGTGGTAATGGTGCTCTGAAAAGTATTATTTATATGCCTAAAAAAGTAAAGTAATGTACCACCATCACATCAAGTGGCATATAGGGAGTATGGTATTAGTGACCATAAATTTTACAGACCTTCGGCACATGATTTTTGGGGTAATGCGGTCGGTAATATGCCAGTGCTGTTTTACTTTCTCAGAAAAAAATCCGGTACCCATTAAATGCTGGGTGAACCGGAAGCCATTAGTTGGGATCGAACCCTACCTCTTGTCCTTTGTAGTCCAGTTCACTAACCACTGAGCTATTGCAGCTCCTATTTATATGCCTAAGTTACATATATTAACTACACATTGTATAATTACTTAGCTAAGGACTAAGATTATATGAATAAAAAATATTAATCCTAATATAGTAACTTGGACTAACAACTGCTCAAGTGGCTTACATTGCCCTGTATTGAATAACTATAAACCTATAATCAATTTATCAAACATCACAAGAAGTAATTCCAGTGACTAAAGAATCAACAAGAAGAAATGGATGACATAAAAAATACCAGACCTAATGGAAAAAAGAAGAAAACATAAGAAAGAAGAACTGACGTACAAAAGACTGCACAAGAAATACAAAACAAATGCAGGGAAGCAAAAGAAGGATGGTTAAAGTTGAAATGTGAAGAAATGGAAAAACAACAAAAGAAAGACACAAAATGTATGCACAATCAGTTACACAAAATAACAGAAAGAAAAGGAGTGAAAAGGAAATATAATAATTGGAGAAGAGAAGATGATGGAAAGATGGTCAGAATATATCAGTCAATTCTTTATGATGAAAGACCAGAGCTAAACAATTCAAGCAAAGGCACAGGACCACCAATAATTCAGAGTAAAGTGAAGGAGGTAATTCAGTAAATGAAAAGAGGCAAAGCTCTTGATCCTGACAATATAACAATCAAAGAGATAGATGCATTGAAAGATCTGAGAGTACAAGTCATAGAAAAGCTGCTCAATGACATATATAACAGTGAAAACATACCCGAAGATCTACTAAAATCTATCTTTGTAGCCACCCCGAAGAAGTCAGGTGCCACTGACTGCAAAGACTGTTGCACTATTAGTCTCATGAGTCACATGACCAAGATATTACTAAGAAGCACCATGAGATATGTAAGAAACAAAATAAAACCAGAAATAGGTTGCCATCATCATTAAATAATGATTTGTAAAAGGAAAAGACACCAATAATGCAATATATATCCTGATAATGTTAATAGAAAGAGCTATAGAGAGATAAAGAACGATCTATATATTTGCTTCATAGACTATACAAAATCATTTGACAAAGTTAAGCACATAGAAATAATCAATATAATAGATCAATTAAACATTGATGGCAAGGATCTGAGAATCATAAAAAATATGAATTGGCAGCAAACTGCAGCCATAAGAATTAGCAACCAAATAGGACAGTTACAATATATAAAACAAGGAGTTATACAGGGCTGTGTTTTGTTGCCAGACTTGTTCTCACTTTATAGCAAAAATATTACGAGATCAATCTACCTATCTATCTATCTATTGACCATTCGAGCCGTAGCCGGCCCACAAGGGCATAGATCCAGATACTCTTTCTCTTATCTAACTTTTTTTTATTCTAGCAGTTTTCAATCCTTCTAAAGTTATTTTATAAAATCTCGCCATTGTCTCTGTTCTGTGCAAGCAACACTATCTCATTGAGGGAGCCGATTCCTGCTGTTCTTGCCTCTCTGATCAATGTTCTTCTCAGTGTTTCTCTGGGATGAGATCAATAGTGGACAAAAACAGGATTGAAGTCAACAGTCACAGCATAAACAGTCTGTGATATGTGCAGATGACAGTTTTAATATCAGAAATGGAGGATTACAATTACAGGAAATGATATATATATATTAGTGAAAGAAAGCAGCAAGAAAGGTCTCAGTCTGAGCAGTAAGTAAACAGAAGTAATGGTCATATCAAAGAAACAATCATCATCACCATACAACATAAAAATAAATGGGACAAATCTGAAGCAAGTGCAAAGCGTCAATAAACTTGGGCCCAATAATAACATCAGATGGAAGATGCACCACAGAAATAAAAAGTAGAAAGGCTCAGGCTAAAATAGCATTTTAGAAAATGAGAAACATCTTATATAACATGTCTATGTCATAGGAAGTGATGAAGATAGTTCAACAGTGTTATATAGAACCAATTCTAGCCTATGGAAGAATCATCAACAGTAGACAAACAAATGAAAAGATGATAAGAGGCCACAGAGATGGTATTTCTCAGAAGAATGTTGAGAGTTCCCTGGACAGCTAAAAAGACCAATGAGGAAATTCTGAAAGAAGCCAGCACAAAAAGGGAGCTCCTAAGAAACATCAAAAAGAAACAATCAACATTTTTCAGGCACATCATGAGAAGAGGAAAGTTGGAATACTTGGTTACAACTGGCAAAATACAGGGAATGAGAGCTTGAGGACAACAAAGAGAGAAGATACTGGATAGCTTGGTGTCATAGCATGGAAAACTGTCAACAAAACAATTGATATGATGTACTGTGGACAGAGAATTGTGGAAGGACATGATCACCTATACCAACCAGTATAGCACATGATGATGATGATGATGATGATAACTCCCTACAACTCTTCATGACATATGTAGATAGAACAGGAAATGATAAAATGTGGCTTGTTTTGTCATAAGTTTACTATTTATGCCCCAGAATGTATGTTAAATGTAATGTATGTTTAATGTAGTTGTTGTCATTTCTATTATTGTTATAGATGATGACAGCTACCCAAGCAGTGGAAGTGAGAGCAGAGAGAGTAGTGCAGGCAGTAGGCGGTCACATCCACCATCCCTTCAACCATTTTTTCAGGCTCAGCATGTTGCACAAAGAAATATGCAGAGGCAAGACCTGAATGCATCTTATTTGAACTCACTGGAGCTGGAAATACCTGGAGCAGGCAAGCAACACTTGAAATTTAACTTTAAAAACATAGTTACATACTAGCTATCTAATACTTTCTAAAAAAATACTCGTATGTGTATGTGTTATGCATGTGTGTATATATATATATATATATATATATATATATATATATATATATATATATATATATATATATATATATATAAAATGTAGAGTAGCAGCAGCAGGAGAAACAGGAATGCAATGGCTGCACAGAATATTTAATGCAGCATGGCACCAACAACAAGCCCCAGAAGACTGGCAACTGGCAATAATCATACCAATATGGAAAAAGAAAGGTAGCAAAAGAGACTGCAATCAATATAGAGGTATATCTCTTCTCAGCCATGTAGGAAAGCTATATACCAAAATCTTGGAAAAAAGGCTGAGACCAATAATAGAACTACAGTTAAGCGATTCTCAAATGGGGTTCTGAAAAAACAGAGGATGTACCGATGCACTATTCATATTAAAATAGCTTGCAGAAAAAACGACAGAACACAATCAAAACTTATTCATAGCCTTCATTGACCAGGAAAAAGCATTCGACAGAGTAAACAAAGAACAACTGTGGGAGATACTAACAACATATGGAGTAAGCCAACATCTAACCAACCTTATTAAAAGTCTCTACGTCAACAGCAGCTGCAGGGTCAGAACAGCAGCAGGCTACACAGACCACTTCGAAGTTAGATCAGGTGTAAGACAGGGGTGCGTACTATCCCCCCTACTGTTTATTACATACATGGACCATATATGCAAGCTAGCCAACCCATCAGAGACAGAGATCAACAAGCTTTTATTTGCAGACGATCAGGCACTAATACACGAAACAATAGAAGACCTACAAGAACACTTAAACTCAACATCTCAGGCACAAAATACAACATGAAAATCAACATCAACAAAAAAGAAGTCATGAATGTCGCCAAAAATAAACAGAACATCAACATAACTAAAGAAGGCAGACAACTAAAACAAGTAGAGGAATTCAAATACCTAGGAAGTCTAATGACAAACGATAATTCTCAAACAGCAGAGATAGAATCAAGATGCAACAAAGCTTGTCAAATCATTGGACAGTTATCACCACTATTGTCCAACAAGGAAATAACTCTGGAGGCAAAACGAGCACTATACAATACAATCTTCATCCCAATGTTGTGCTACCAATGCCAGACCTGGACCCTAGATGCAAGAGCAATAAGAAAAATAACCTCTACAGAGATGAAATGTGTTAGACGAATGACAGGAAACAGTCTGAGAGATAAGATCAGAAATGAAGAACTGAGAAAAAAGCTAGGAATTGCCCCCGCCATAGAATATATAAGGAAACAACAGATAAAATGGTTTGGCCACGTGACAAGGCAGAAAGAACAAAACACAACACAACGAGCCTTCAACAAACATTGTGAGAACACCAGACCCCAAGGGTCGACCACGAAAAAGATGGGTCGATGAATTATTAGAAGCACTAGGAAACATAACAGCAGCAGAGGCGAACAGAAGAGCAAAAGACCGCAAATTATATCTCCCCTCGACGCTGAAAGGCAGATGAGGAAGGAAAGAAGAAGAAGATAATGTAGAGATAATTCTTGTGTTTAAATTTGAACTGCAAACTTACATCCCATATGTAAATTAATTTGTACTTCTTGTACTTCTTCCGTTGTATATTATATTTCACTGGGTTCTGCACCTTGTGTTCCAGTGCATTCATCTTCAGCACACATGTCTTAGGGGCTGCTTTCCTTACTTTTGCTTGTACTGTACTTGCAGAGAGATTCATACATGCATCCAATGTGCATGGATTTATGCTTACAGCATATAGAGAAAGCCATACTTATAACTGCTGTGTAGTGTTCATACATGTAAATATTAATAGATAAATGCCTGTACCACTTATTTTTTTCCATTCAAATTTCCTTTAAGCATAGATGGAGAAAATTGTTTGTGTTCTTTTGCTTTTTGGATAGCCTCTTTGCTGTCAAATTTTCTGAGTGTTTCTAGTATATCATCATAATGTGCCATACTGGTTGGCATAGGTGATCATGTCCTTCCACAATTTTCTATCCACAGCACATCATATCATTTCTGTTGTTGACTGTTTTCCATGCTATGACACCAAGCTATCTAGTACGTTCTCTCTTTGTCATCCGCAATATCTTTTCCCTGTATTTTGCCAGTTGTAACCAAGTATTCCAACTTTCCTCTTCTCACGATGTGCCTGAAAGATGTTTCTTTTTTATATTTCTTAGGAGCTCCCTTTTTGTGCTGGCCTCTTTGAGAATTTCCTCATTGGTCTTTTTAGCTGTCCAGGGAACTCTCAACATTCTTCTGAGAAATACCATCTCTATGGCCTCTTATCATCTTTTCATTTGTTTGTCTACTGTCGATGATTCTTCCATAGGCTAGAATTGTCTCTATGTAACACTGTTGAACTCTCTTCCTCACTTCCTATGACATAGACGTGTTGTATAAGATGTTCTAAAATGCTATTTTAGTCTGAGCCGTTCTACATTTTATTTCTGTGGTGCATCTTCCATCTGATGTTATTATTGGGCCCAAGTTTATTGACACTTTGCACTTGTTTTAGATTTGTCCCATTTATTTTGATGTTGCGTGATGGTGATGATATGACCATTACTTCTGTTTTCTTACTGCTCAGACTGAGACCTTTCTTGTTGCTTTCTTTTACTATTATGTCTTATATTCTTGTAGTTCATTCTCTGTCTCTGATATTAAGACTGTGTCATCTGAATATCACAGATAGTTTGTGTTGTGACCATCGACTTCAATTCTTTTTTTGTTTATTATTGATCTCATAATATTATATAGTGAGAATAAATCCAGCAACAGAACACAGTCTTGTCTGACTTCTTGTTTTATATATTGGAACTGTTACTCAATTAACCAAATGTATAAAAACTTCTTGTTCCACTCATGAAAAGATATCCATGCCTACATCAAATGAGTAGAAATTATTTACACTTATGGTTCATGGTTTCTTTCCAATTTGTGTATTTGATTTTGTTTGGAAATAATGTTTCTATTACACTATCCTCTAACTCTAGCTAAAACAAGTCGTGACTCAGGAATCAGCTCAGGTGACCCATCCCCCAATGCAAGTAACTCCTCTCAAACTGCTGATTACATGATGAATACACGTCACATAAGACATAATATCATGCACTCCTGCAGTACTAATGAGGGAGGAGGAGGACCATACTTTCTGCATAAACTGGAGAAGAGATCTAGTGAGTATACATTTACACAATAATTAGCTGTAGTATCATATTACAATACTACAAATTACAATAATGATACTAAATGTCAGCAACATGGAACAGTTATGACAGGCTTTTCTACAGTCTGAAACAATATAGCTCAGTAGATGTATTATTTACATAATATAGTGAGGTTTTATTATTACAAACTTAACAGTAATCCATCTGTACTCACCCTGTGCAAGCTGTACATTTTTTTGGACTATGAGTCGAGATGTATTATATGAAAAATAGTAAAGAGCCCCGTCATGCTAAATGGCGTATAGGGAATATGATGTTGGTGACCATAAGTTTTATAGACCTTCGGTCCATAATTTTTCATGATTTTTGGGTTAATGAAGATAGCCCTCATGTGGTTCAATTTTTAAGACACTTAATGCAGTCAGTGTCTTCATAGTTTTGTAGTTGAAAGTTGTGTATTTAGAGTGTATAATTTTTTGTATAGTATATCTATTAGTGTGGATACACTTTATTGTCTTCTAAGGTGAACTGAGCACCTTGATGTTTTCTCAGAGTGCAATAATATAATTTCTCCATCATAATCAATCATATGATTGTTTAATTTATATTTTTTTTCAGGAAGTGCAGCTATGTTGGCAATCTCCTCTAGCAGACTAAGAGAAATCAATGACCCCATACAACAGATAATGCACCAGCTACACAAAATCATCTATATAACTCAGGTAACCTGTTACTTCTCACTTTTGGATGTAATTCTGTACATTCCATTTTTTTAAATAACTGCTTAATTTAGATATATAACTACAAGCAAAACTATATATTTATAATTAATAACAACAAAAAAGTCCCCATCAACATATTTGTTTAAACACAATTCTCAAATACAAACCCCTGGAAAGCATAATGTTAGATGGTAATTTTCCTTGTCCTAGTTTTTCATTGACAGTTAATATTACTCTCCTTCCTTGAAATACATATTTTAATGAAAACAGCAGTTCAGATAACACATTTTATGCATAGTCTTTTGAACTACTGACCTATTGAATTATTCTTCTAACCACATATACCATGAAGTGTTGTGGAGAATTTCTGGTCTCTTTTGTGTGTCAAGGTTGAAGTTGTTAGCTCATACTGTTTCTAAATTTCTTATACATTATCTCTATTCTTGATCTTCTTTGAGGCAGTCCAGACTGTCAGCTGCTTTAGATGCCTTGTAATATGTAGTTAGACTTCATTTTCATAAAATGGCCAAACCACTTTGTTTTTTATATCTTTTAACTTAATTGTTCTGCTGTCATTATATTTCTTTTTCTTTTCTTTTTTCTAGTCACAATACTTTTTTCTTAATCACCTGATCTTGCATATTTTGAAATCACTTATGATCCTATATTTTGTGTGGGATTTAGATAAGGACTGACCATGCTTGGCATTGATAATACAGAGAGATGGCAGAAATATATAATTTATTATTTATTGTTTGATTTAAATTTTGTACTTTGGGTGTTTGAGCAATGGTATAATTGCTATGCTGCTGTGTTTACCTTCTGACATATTGCTTCAGTTTCAATCCTGTGTTAAAAAACTTCTCAGATATATGAATTCCAAGATTTGCCCTTAGTACCATTGGCATGAACGGTAAATGGACCAAGAAAAACATATCTTTATGGTTTCTATTGAGAATATTCGAATCTTCACTTTGTATCTTTTCACAGGCATAATGAAGTTGTGCATTGTTGCAATTTTTTTTCGTTCTTGTTAGTTAGTAAATTAACAATTAATAAATACAAATATTTGCTTTAAAGAGACTTTAGAATGGGATGGCATCACTGCAGGTAGGACATTCCCATGTCTGCTCAGCCCCTGCCCAGCAACCAATAGAGTTTGTCATTCTGATCATTCATACTGTTCTAGTGAATGTGTTGCATTTTGAAAAAAGGTGCAGTGCATGATGCACACTTCTGGGTAACTGTAATGGCCAGTGTGGACGGCACCAATCTCAATGCGCCTGCACCAAATCCATATAGATTTCATGATCATCAAGTGTGTGCCAAGAATCGCTGTCCCAGCAATTGAAGTCAGACCTTCACTTTGGTGAAACACGCAATTCAGCTGTAGTACAGCTGGTGGCGAATTTGCAGTCGAATATGATCACACCTCCCATCACAGGACAAAGCTGGGTCTTGGTACTGTTCCACTTCAATCAATGTGAAGAAAGTGTATTGTACCAGTCTGTGCACTGGTGCCACAACCATGTTGATTTTTGTGGTCAGGTGAATGTGACCAGCCCACTGCTGTCTTCTTAAATGAATGTCCAGACCAGAAAGAATCACTTGAAAACATCCTGCAGCAAAAATGCAGCCAGTCCTGAGCCTGATTTGACTAGGCAACCATCTTGGCCAGCTACACCAACTGGAAGTCTGTTCTAAAAAGAAAGTTATACATATAAATAGTTGTTCATAGCTCTTATCATATCTCTCTCTCTGTCTCTGCAATCAAGACTCAATCAGAGTAGGATTCCAGACTCTCTCATGAAGTCAGCTGTCTGTTTAAGCGATTCGATTGCCCCATATAGTTTCTCTTCCAGGGAGGTGGTGTGGACCACATTGCTCTCCTCAGGTCTGTGTACTGGGGGCAATCCTGTAGAACATGTTTTGTAGTCATATTGTCCAGTGTACAGTGGCTTAGGCTGGTTGTACCTATTTTGAATTTGGTGAACATGTGATTCCTCATTCTATTGTGGCCAGTGCGTAGGCGGAGTATGATGACTTGATCTCTCCTTGATAGTTGATGGCATCCGTCCCTCACGTTATGCTTTGGGTGCTCTCGTTTCCATTTTTCATGGTACTGACCTTTGAGGATGGATTTGGCTTCATCATAACAGAGCGGATGGTTCTCTTATGGTAATCTCCCTCCCTCTTTAGCTAATTTGTCTGCGCGTTCGTTCCCATGTATATTACTGTGTGATGGTATCCACTGAATGACTACTCTCTGGAAGTTATTGCATAGTTGGTCCAGGGTTGTTCTCAAGTCATCTAGTTCATTGTTCTTGGGGCTTTTTAGAACTGATAATACTGACAGAGCATCAGTCAGAATCACCAATTAATTGTGCATATTGTTTTTGTGTTGAGTAGCCAGTGTTGTAGCATCTCTGAGGTCCTCAGTTTCTACTTTAAAGTTGTTTGAGAATTTCTTCTTTTCATGTAAGTTGTAACAATTTTGTACTCTTTAATCTGCAGTTACCACCTACTCTAAGCCCTAATCCCAACCGCAGGATTATTGAGCAGTACAAGAGGGCCCTTTTTTCTCCAGACAGCAGCCCCATGAATCTTCAGAGTGAAATGAGAAAGGTGAGTGTCTCATGTTTGAATTAATGTTATTAAAAAATTACATAGATAGCTTCTTTTTTTGTTACCTTTGGTGCATTGAAAATCATTCACAAACTGTTCTGTGTTCAGGCATAAAGAGTAAACTTCTTGTATTTGAACTGTAGTTTAACATTATGTAAGTAAATATTTATATATTCTTAAAGTTTGCTGTCATGTTTTTATCCTTTCTTCATTTTTAGTTTTCAAAGATAAAAAAAACAAATGTATGTACATTTTGCAACATCATCACTAATCCAGTGTTTATTATTAAATTATTTGTAGTATGAACTTTATGCATTTCACTGTAGCAATTCAGGTTTATGACTTTCTTTTGTTATCTTGAAAAATAATTTACAACAAAATAATGTAAAAACAAATTAAATAAGTTAATTGTTATTAAATTATCTTTGTTGAAGCTAATACAAGGATCTCGTGAAATCATTGACATGAACTTGGGTAATGCTGAATACATGAAGAGAAGTTCCGTTGGTTCAGAGCTGGACTCTCCTCTTGATCCTGACAAGCCTGGTCAGTGAACTAAAATATTTTTGTTCATTTTGTACAATGAAATAAATAACATTAGAATATAGTAAAGTAGACTGATGGTGGTCATGATAATGTTTTCTTATAGTTGGTTAACTGAATTAGTCATAAGATTGATCACAATGCACTTTGGACAAATCCATAAGTGTTCTGATCCCTGCTTCAATATATCTCTCCAGCATGTTGTGACTGATTATGCTAACTCTGTGTTGGTGTACTAGTCTTCTTTGGCTTCCTGCATAGCGCTCCTGTCTGTTCTCTACTTCTGACTTCCTGTTATTTAAATCTAGTTATGGTTGCAGAAATGTTGTCGTGCCTGTTTGGTACCTCTTATTTCCACATGCCCTAGCACAAAAATGAAACACATTTTTGTCACCCTTGACCTCCACAAAGATTCCAGCCAATGCTTTTGGTTATTTATAGAGTCACTAAGAATGGTTCTAACATTTAAGTAGACTAAAGCAGAAAAACTTTGTCAATCAAGAAAAGCTTTACAGAAATCATACCTAGTAAGCCCTATGATGACAGCTAAACCATTTAATAATACATACAAACACTCACTGTGGAGAAAACAACATCTTTCTGATCTAATAGAGAGCATTCCTGACATATTGCATAAAAACAGCTAGGATGGAGAACAAAGAAGAAGATTAACTTTAAGATACTTAGAGAAACACTACCCAAACTCCTTTTTGGCACATGGCTATACAGATGGATCAGCAACTAATGTAATAAAAAATAGAAGAGTGGGAATTTTCATTTACCATAAAATGTAACACAGAAAATATTCTCTGTTGCAACAGGAAAATATTCCAGTAACTTTAAGGCAGAAGCTCTGAAAACTGCAACTGAAACCCTCTTGAAGGAGAAGATTAAAGACGAAAACATTGTTTTTCTCACATATGCACTTTCAGTAGTTACAGCACTGAGGAGTCATAGAAATAAAGACCTGAATGATACCTAGTAAGCCCTATGATGACAGCTAAACCATTTAATAATACATACAAACACTCACTGTGGAGAAAACAACATCTTTCTGATCTAATAGAGAGCATTCCTGACATATTGCATAAAAACAGCTAGGATGGAGAACAAAGAAGAAGATTAACTTTAAGATACTTAGAGAAACACTACCCAAACTCCTTTTTGGCACATGGCTATACAGATGGATCAGCAACTAATGTAATAAAAAATAGAAGAGTGGGAATTTTCATTTACCATAAAATGTAACACAGAAAATATTCTCTGTTGCAACAGGAAAATATTCCAGTAACTTTAAGGCAGAAGCTCTGAAAACTGCAACTGAAACCCTCTTGAAGGAGAAGATTAAAGACGAAAACATTGTTTTTCTCACATATGCACTTTCAGTAGTTACAGCACTGAGGAGTCATAGAAATAAAGACCTGAATGATCTAAGAGAAAGACTCTACAAGCTCTACAGAGATGTAGAACTGTGATTCAGTGGATTCCATCTCACTGCAATATTCCTGGAAACAATGAAGCAGACAGGGTGGCAAAGGAAGGTGGCATTTATACCACAGCCAGGTAGGAGTACATTTTATGAGGAATCAAAGCTGTTTGTCAGGAATAAATACATGAATAAATGGAATACAGAACATAAGGCTTACTAGAAAAATTATGTCTACTACCAGCGTAACAGAAAAAAACAAGTAACAATTTTTGACCAGGAAAAAAACAAGTAACAATCTTCGACCAGGCCACAAACAGATTGAACCTTTTCAACATATTAATAAATGAAGGAGTAGATGAAAGGCTGTTTTAATCAATGAGCTAATGAAATTATCAACATCCACACTCTCTGTGTTAAACATCCTCCCGTGTGTTACCGGGGCCTCATTATGTGGAAAGTAAAGAATAGTGACACTGTGACCTTCCAGGCATGTCGTAAGAGGCGACTAAGGAGGTTGATCGATGGCTTGACAAGCTGTCATTGTAAAAAGCATTGTTATGGAAACAGAACCATAGTTTTTAGCAGCGGTGATCTCTGCAATATGTGCCATTTTGGCACGCAGGGTTTCTGTTTTTGAGATTGTGGTTCTGCCCTATGTGCCGTCTTCGGCTCGAAAGGACAATAGATAGATAGATAGAAACATCTTTGAGCTTTCCCTAAGTGCAGTGAGTTCAATTCTGCTAACTACATTTGATTACAATTATATTTGTTTGACTGCATCATTAGAAATGCTGAACAGTTGAATATTACAAATGATGTTTTTCAGCAACTCCTTTCTATGACCCAGACTACAAAGATGTAGGCATCAGCTATGAGTATATGCAGACAATTCTAGAAGCTCTCTTAGAGGAATCTGGCTACTACAGTTTTGGAGCAGCCCCAAACAGATAGCAAGAGAGACTAGATGAATAATTAAAATTCTATACATAATGAAATTATCAGCTATTCACTATCATCAGGGAGTAAGAGAGTGAGTATGCAGGAAAGTAAATGGGGAGGGCTAGAGAAGGAGAGTCAGATGAATGATTGATATCAGATGAATGATTGATGTTCGATGAATGATTTTAAATATGAGATTCTTATAAACTTGTTAATTCATTAACTCTGGACCAATGCTTCTGGCATTTAGAAACTTTAGTGTTTTATAGTATAGGAATATATTGTTTCAAAAGAAGAAAATGTTATTTATTACGTTTAATATTAGTTTGTCTATATTTTAAATATAGTGAAATCAATCAGAAATGATGTCCCTTTGTCTATAATTTCCTTTTGTTTTAAATTCAGGTGTGATTTAGATAAATATAATGTCAAGTTTGTGAATGTAAATTTGAGATATGTTTTTTTCATTGTCCATAATGGTTGTTGGTCGAAGTACATCTGTGATATTTCAATTTAACAGTTTTTTTGGAAAACAGTAAGACAATGGTAAAGTTTTTGTTGAAGAATGATTTAACAATTTGAGTATAACTGATTCAGTTCTGAGGAATTCTATAATATTTCTGATTATCAGCAATGAAATGGCCAGTTCATTCAGGATATTTGTGCAAAATGATTTATTTCGTCTACAGAGTACAAGGCCATGACTATTGAAAATTATGAAAATGGCTTATCTAAGTTAAAAAGAAATAGTTCACCTTCATTGTATAGATGTATTTACATTAATATATAGCAGTATATTACTTACAAGTGAGAATCGTGTTAGATTATATGCAAGATTCTGTACTATATTTTTTCATTGTTTTATTATTGTGTCTAGAAACATATGATTTCAAATTTTGAATGGACTGCTCAACTACCAGACAAATATATATGGTATATTTTGAAAAAAAAAAATGTATTTTGATTTCTTGTTGCCTAGAAGTATATTGTAGTCCATCATGACATTATATTTTGCTTATTCTCTTTAATTTAAAAGATGTACTTACTCCTTACTATTGACATATTTAGTTCAATACTTTTTTTAAGAAAATTATTACTTTAACACTACTGTAGCATCAACCCTTATAATTTTGTCTATATCATATTAGGTCAATTAGCACAAATTATACAGAAGTTTTGGGAGCCGCGATAGCTCAGTGGTTAGTGAACCGGACTACTAAGGACAAGGGGTAGAGTTCGATCCCAACCGATGGCTTCCGGGTTCACCCAGCCTTAAATGGGTACCGGATTTTTTTCTGGGAAAGTAAAGCAGCACGGGCGTAATGCTGACCACATTACCCCAAAAATCATGTGCTGAAGGTCTGTAAAATATAGGGTCACTAACACCATTTTTCCCTATACGCCACTTGGCGTGACAGGGGTACTTTAAACAGAAGTTTTAACTTGATGATATTAGGTTGTTCACAATTTCAAGACAGATAATTCCGTCCAAACCATCCAAATATGTCCAGAGCTGAAGAATGAATATCCCATACAGAATAGAGACCCTAAAAAGGTTTTTAATTTAGAAAATATATATGAGTTTTATAATATAACAATTTATATTACAAATAATGCACAATGTCTAAGAGTATTTATTTTTTTTTATGTATTACTTTCGCTAGTAAATTTATAAAGATATATATATATATATATAAATAACATGCTAGTGTTAAACTTATATTCTGCGTGCACAAGAGAGGTACACCTACACAAATCTTAAGCTGTTGTTATCATCACCTGTGATGATGGAGAGCGATTATTTTGTATAATATTAATTATTATTATTGTGATTATTACATTAATCATTTAAATATTTATTGGTCCAGCTGCCAACAGACCTCTGCCATTTGGCTCAATGCCATATAGTGGTACCTGCAAATGTTTATGAGTTCTTTTGTTATTTTTGTTTTGTTGGAATTTTCCATATTAGGTGTATTATATAAGAACAAACATGTTGAAAACACATGTTCGTTTATACATATATATTTGTAATTTGTTCATTGTTGTCTTGACTGCTTTAATTTCAAAGTTATAGTCTGAATGGCCACAGACATAATTTTTTTTAAAAATACCTGGTTATTAAATTGCAGACAGGTCAGGTGATCATTCTCTTTTATAAAATGGTAAAGAATATGTATCCTCATAGTTCCCATAGATCAATCATTACTTTCCTTCATATCTTGTGTTACCCATGTATGCATGTTTGTTTTGTGGAGAAATATAGTTTATATCTTGACTAGATGTATCTCACTGGCCATTATTGTTTGCCATTGCAATTACTGGATTCCTGTGATGCTACCTATCTATCTGTCCCTTAGATTTCTTAGTGCCTTGAAACCAGATCATTTGTAATGTTATGTTGGTAATATCTCAACTTTAAGCACATTCCATACTACAAGCTGCAAAAGCTGGCTCTAGTTACTGACGTAGCCAATTTTTGCTACTTTTAATTTATTGACATTTCTGAAGTTATTTCTACTGAAACCTTGTCATTTTATTATTTCATATTTTTTCTAGCTTCCTGAGAAAATTGTATTTTAGATCAATTTTCATTTTATTTTCTCACTGTTATTTCAAATTTTTAACTATTTGCAACAACAACAAAAAACGGCCTGCCTCAGTGTATTAAATCTCTTGGTAAGGAATGTGTTAATATAATAATTCCTTTTTGCTGGATACATTAAATAAAAATTACTATTTTTCAAGCATCAAATGCTAGAGATATTTATATGTAACAAGAGAAAAGAAATAAGGAAAAATAAAGGAACAGATAAAATATTTCTTCAAGTAAACAATTTTAGGAAGAGGTGAATGTTATCAGTAATTTTCTTGTTTACTAGATTAGTATCAGCTGTAGATTCTGTACAGAATAATATTTTAGAATATTGGTTGTTAAATTAATGTTGTATTTTTGTTGCCTTTACTTGCTTCAGATTCTGATAATATATAAATTATGATTTAAAAGTGAACGGAATAATGTTTGTTACCAAACTCAGCTCATTTAGACCATTCCAGAAGGTATGCAAATATGAATTTATCAACAACATATTTGCATTTTATAGTACAGTACAATTTATAGTAGTCCAGCTTAATGCACTTTGTCTATGGCAGTAGCATGATTTACTTTTATGTGCCACACAAGAGACTATGTTTGTGTGTATAGTTCCTTTAATTTATTTGATACTAGATTTAAAGAGCAGATTTTGGCTAAACTAATTTGTTATTAAATTACATTTTCATATTTCACACTGTTGGTCTATGTAAATATTAAGCTGTGGTTGGTTAATAACAAAAAAAAATTCATTTTACCAGATGAGTGCACTATTAAAATGTTAGAAAATAATTACATATTTTATTGTGTCTTATTTAAGGCATAATCTACTGCTATTGTAAGTAGCAGGTGATTTTAGAATCCCTTTAAATAGTAAAACTTGTATTTCATATTTGTATTTCAGTGAGATTATTACTTTCAGAGACCAGTGATTGAGTTGACTGGGTACAGTATTTTCCTGGGAAAGTTTATATGAGTTTGATTTGGTTCAAATACTTTTTCTATTTGTGAAGAAAATATGCAGGGGAAAATATGTAGGTACATCATTTGGCGTTCACTGAGGCATGCAACCTTTATTACCAAAAGTCTTCATAATTCCTCCCCCCCCCCCCTCCCCACGCAGATCCTTGAAAATGGTATAATTGTTATAAAGTTTGATTTATTTTACTACAGTGAATTCCATTTATGTAATGTGTGTATAATTGTTAGTTAAAGTTGCTTTATAAAAAGTATGTGCATATCTGTTTAATGATGAATCATCACATATAAACTGTGATAACTTATTATGTTATTGGCATTAATTAATAAGTGACGGTGAAGAAATCAAAGTGTATTTATCTACCTTGTATAATTGTGATAAAGGAAAATATATGTTATAACAAATGTTTGTTAACTTCAGCGCTCTTTAAATCCCCTTAGAATACACTGAGTAGATCTATACAATAGAAAAGAAGTAGATATAATAAAATACATTTCCAAATTATACCTTCTCAATATAAAAATTATATCTTCAATACAGCTTCATAAATGATTATCATTAATTACAAGCTTCTTTTCTATTTTAAGTACATCTCGCTTGAGTGCTGGTAATCTATTCTGTTATAATGCTTTTCAAAATTCATACTCCCAAACTTTCTCAAAAAACTCCTACAGATTACCATGAATTTTTTAAATATAGTCTTAGATTTTCCATGATGTGCTAATTCATGATTTTATACCAATGATTTTGTATATCCCAATACCATGATTTTATCATTACAATTGTACAGATACTGCAGTTTTCTTAAAGCAGCACATTCCTTTGATCTTTGGCAGCTTACTGTGTCTCTTAAAAAACACAATTTACAGTAATTGAAAAAAATTGCTCACTTGGGATGAGCCATAGGTGTAACCTAAAATTTATAACCTGAAACAAAGAATAATTTATTGTAATCACTTATTGTGTGATCAATCTACTGGTTGATTGGGGTGATCATGAAAGGAACCAGTCTAGCAATTTGATGACAGTATTATAACAAGCAAAATTATTTAGCAGTAGCTCAATTAACTGGCATGTGTTCCTTTATGAGTCACATCTTTATTGCATTTTTTTGTGCTCTGTGATGTCGGGACTTATCTTCAATGTGACATCACGTTTTGGTTTGATATATTGTCCATTACCAGAAAAGAGGGTCGATTCAGTGATGGAAGAACAGTTTTCTTAACTCTTTCCATACGGAAGCTTTTTGTCGACGCAACGGAAGAAATTTCAGAGACAAAATTTGTCATGGTTTTAAGAATCAATCTACATATTTTTATTTATCTAACATATAACATATTATATATGAATTTTTATATAATTGAACGAGGTATTAGATTTCACCAATATCTAGATGATACAAGACATGTAGAATGAATATGGTTTGATGGCGTTCACAGTAATCAAACTGAGCGTGGTGCACCATGAGGCGAAACGTACACTGCCAAAATCGGCATGGTGCACAGTGCGGTGAAACATACTGAAAGTGTTAATCCACTCTCTAAATATGTGGCTGTTCATCTCAGAGTTATACTTCTGATTGTCTGTAGACTTTGAAAGAAAAACGAGTTTGTATATTTTTCACTGATCTATTATGTCTGTTATTGGCATGTGCAACTATCAAGTACTGCCCTTTGCCGCTTGGTGCCAATCTTTCAATGCTTCCATCTAATAACAGCCATTTCTTTTCATCTGTGTGGTGATCATTGATCCATGTTTCATCCAAATAGACAATATCATAATATTTATTACATATTTCCTTGACTTTACTGAAATTCCTTTTATAGCTATTAGATGTGACTTCTCACAAATGATGTTTCTTCCACCAGCTTACTTTCTAAAGGTGATGCCCACACTTCTAAATTCTCCATAATGAAGATTTTCAAAACTTGTTTGTTCTCAGCCACATTTTCAATTTCCTTAGTGTCACTGCCTTATTTAAAGAAAACATTTGACAACTTCTCTATGTATAAGTTATTTATCAAAACTGGTACTAACAGCTCTTCCTACCTTTTTGGCTGTCTTATATTCCTTGGACTTAAATATCCACATTCTTGGACCAGCAATGAAATGACAGTTTACTCAATACCAAAATATGCATTGTTCTCTTCTCAGGGTTTAATATAGAACAATAAATAATCCCTTGTTTACTCTCTAACAAATTGCATCTTTAGACTCATTGTAAAATACTCCCAATTCATGATGAGTTTTTCTATGCCTTTGAATTGAATTGGTTGAACTGAATCACATTGGCAGTTTTCACTTCTCTATTCAGTATAAGCCTGATGTGGTTAGTTAACACAAATTCATGTGAGAAATCTGTGCAAATTAAGGTTTTTTTTTAATATCATGTATAATGTTGACCAGTAGAAACTGTAAACATTCTATTTTACTAGTATCATTATGTGTATTTGTTTTTATAAACCGCAAATAAGACAAAATTAAAACCATCTGTTTGTTTCCAATTAAATTTTAAAAAATATAATGTTATGATAATAAACAAATTACACAAACAATTTCAACAATTGAAACAAAATGGTTATTAAGTTATAGCATTTTGAAGAGGGGCATGAGTTTTGAAATGGACTGTAGTAATTTTTTATTTTCTGTAGGTATATATACATTTTAGTGTTGTATACGATGACCTGTGTGTTTCCAGTGTGTTACCGGGGTCTCATTATGAGGGAAGTAAAGAATAGTGCCATTTTGGCACGTAAGGTTTCTGTTTTTGAGATTGTGGTTCTGCCCTATGTGCCGTCTTCGGCTCGAAAGGACGATAGATAGATAGAAAGAATAGTGACACTGTGACCTTCCAGGCATGTCGTAAGAGGCGTCTAAGGAGGTTGATCGATGGCTTGACAAGCTGTCATTATAAAAAGTATTGTTATGGAAACAGCGCCATATATTTTAGAGCAGTGATCTCTGCAATATGTGCCACTTTGGCATGCAAGGTTTCTGTTTTTGAGATTGTGGTTCTGCCCTATGATGTTCCATCTTCGGCTCGAAAGGACAATAGATAGATACGATGACCACTGAGACTTCACTCACATCAGGAGGGATACAGTGCTCTGTGTAGAACTTTTGTCCCTGACATTATTTTTTTTTAAAATAGCTCAAATGGAAAAATCTATGCTACCTTTTTGTTTTCCCCACAAAAATTAAAGTAATTAACCAAATGTATTGCTTATCATTTTCAAGCATTTCCAGATTGGTGTTCTTAAATGGAAGCAAAAAGCATGCAAATCTCAAATGTGATGTCAAAGACATATTTGTGATAAAGCATGATAGTAGTCAATCATACCAGTGTGACTTGACAATAAAACTGTAGAAATAGTGTAACCAGACTTCTTTGCATGATGAGAATATTTATGGAAAGAGAATATGGAGATTTTAAAGCACCTTTCATGTGTAGTCCATGAAAATTCACTGGAACTTCATTATAAAGAATGAAAGAGGACAACAAAACAGGAAATTATGATTAATGAAGTTAAAAGAGAAAAGATAATATTATGTCTTTGATCTAGGGAACTTACAAATTGCATTTTCAGTGTGGCTGAATAGGTAACAAGTTCTAAAAGAAGTCAAAATGAAACAAATGTACATTATTTATTATATACACTAGAATAAACAGTTTATAAAGTGCTGCTTACATATATACGCCTTATATTGTAAAAGTTACAAATCATTTAATATATTGTTACTGACTGAACAATTTTATAGGATCTCTCACCATGAGAAAGAACAGAACAATCAGCAAAACATATGAACTGCACTTATTATACATGTGTCTCACCCATGACAGAGAATTTTATAGCAGAACTGAATATCACATTCATACACAAAAGTTATCACTATACTTTTCAGAATCTCTGTTATTATCACTTGTGATGTACTATTATTTATTGATTATTATGATAAAAATGATAAGAATGTTTCTACATTTTTAAAAACCGTAATACTTTGCTCTTGTGACAATTCAATGCAAGCTCAAGTAAACTAAGATCTTTAGTAAATCATTGATGATTTTAGTCAATGTTATTTTTGTAATATGTAATATGAATGAGTAAATTATAATTTGTGAAAAGTGACCAATTACTGCGATAACAAGATTGAAAGATCATTTTAAAGCTGTACAAACAACTCACTAGAAAATTGGTCACAATTGAATGCTTCTTTATTGATGGTAATCAATGTTTACATTTTGTTACATAAATATTTTGCTTGTTTTGGAATGTTTATTAAAGTGTTTAACATTCCACCAAAATATACTGCTTAACAGTTCCAGTCCACCAAGATTGTAATATTTAACACTGTAATGAGATCATATTTGTTAACATTCCACCAACTCTACTACAATGTTTCGCTTTTAACAAATGTACCATTCCAGTCCATGATTTTATGACTTGTTTGTCATGTATTTAATGCCTGTAATTTAACAGTTATAAATTGCCTGAGTAGTACAGCTATTCTAATGATATTCTCATTAATCTTTTCTTAACCTGTTTTAAACAAAGATGAATATATTGTTTACATTTTCTTTTATGCAGAACATTCCTCTTAGCTAAATGTCTTGCTTCTTTTTAATTTTTATTAAAAACAGGATTATTTGAGTCTATGAATTCTCAGGATGTCAGGTCAATGTGTATGGTTATACCTATGAACAGATATATTATTTACCTTTTATCAAATTTGAGAGAGGGGTCGGTGGATGTATTTGTGTGTGTACAGTTTTAATTTCATTTCCCAAGTGAAACACAGACTGAACTCTACCATATGACTATGTGTGCTGAAATACTCTGAAACAATATTCATCTAGCAAGGTCTATGATGTTTTTGTTACATTGTACTATTCTGTACATCTCATAACATATTCACTTGATTCTTCCTTTACTTATTCCTTGTGCACTTCACTTGAGACTTGTCATGAGAAATGCACACAGGATAGTGAAACAGAGATAAGAAGCTCTATAACAACAACTTGTCTTTGAATAAATGTCTCAAAGGTTGGTGTGAATGTCTTCTAGTATGCATTGCAGACATGTCATGAGTTTTGTTTGTATTTTCCATTATTATTAAATAGTAGTGATAAATAAAACAGACTTGCAATTCTACATCAATAGAAATACAGTCTGTTCATATTTTGCTGTTTTATACCAATGCACGCTGACTGATATTATGATCAATAGCAAACATCTTGCTGATTGGAAACAGTTGTGAATTCGAGGAAAATTGCAGATACAGTTGAATCTTCCTGTTTTTACGAGGTTTATTCAAGTTGCAATTTGTATGAATACCAAATCAGTTTTTCCCCAAAGGATAAAATATAAATTGGATGAATCTGTTCCAGACTGCCAATTGTTGTTTATTTAAACCTCTCTAATAATACATGATAACAGAAGGAGTATCTTGGTCTACGCCCTATGGGCCGGCTACGGCTCGAAAGGTCAATAGATAGATAGAATAATACACGCATATTACTAAATGCTCATTTATAAAAAAAAAATACAAAGCTAATAAATGTACATGAAATACTGGACATGAAAATTTAATTGTAATATGTACTGAAGTGAGCATACGTGAAAGGTAAAGAGGAAAAAAAAAAGGTTGGGGGGGGGGGGGGGGTTTAATTGCTTGTAAGGGGGAATCACCTTATATGAAAGCATTAGGTAATATTTCTGCCATTATTTCTTTTTTTTCCCTGCTTCCTTGCATTAGAAGATGCTCAGAATTTGGAAAATACTTAGGATTTTGATTCTTTATTTGTTGTCTTCTTATGACAGTTTTTTCAAAACTTTTTCTAAAATGGTTAACAACAGTATCTTTGAACACATTGATGCTCCTTTAGACCAAAGCAATGCTAGAATGTCATTTCTTTGTTTGTTCAAGTTATTTGTTTTCTCCCAGTGGCAACAGCAGAACATTTTTTAATTCTTATAATGGAAATATACCATTCTCATTGTCTTCTCCTCCACTGAAGAGTAGTTCCTCAATTACTTCTTCCTGCTCTTTGTACAGTTCTTGAAGTTCTTCAGTGTTCAGCTCATTCTTGTGATTCACCACCAATTCCTCACTGTCCATCTTTAAACTCATGGACTTCCCCAGAGACAGATTTATCATACACCAATTGAGCCTCTAGAGAGATAAGATCAAAAATGAAGAACTGAGAAAAAAGCTAGGAATAGCCCCTACCATAGAATATATAAAGAGAGCCGAGATAGCTCAGTGGTTAGTGAACTGGACTACCACGGACAAGGGGTAGGGTTCGATCCCAACCGATGGCTTCCGGGTTCACCCAGCCTTAAATGGGTACTGGATTTTTTTCTGGGAAAGTAAAGCAGCACGGGCGTAATACTGACCACATTACCCCAAAAATCGTGTGCTGAAGGTCTGTAAAATATAGGGTCACTAACACCATATTTCCCTATACGCCACTTGGCATGACTGGGGTACTTTACTTTACTTATAGAATATATAAAGAAACAACAGATAAAATGGTTTGACCACTTGACAAGGCAGAATGATCAAAACACAACACAACGAGTCTTCAATAAACGTTGCGAGAGTACCAGACCCAAGGGTCGACCATGAAAAAGATGGATTAATGGAATTTTAGAAACACTAGGAAATATAACAGCAGCAGAGGTGAACAGAGAGCAAAAGATTGCAAATTATATCTCTCCTCGACACTGTAAAGCAAATAAGGAAGGAAAGAGAAGAAGACTAAAGCCTCTTTCTCAAGACCTTTAGAGTTTCTGGCTGACCATAACTTCTTCATGAAATAGTCGGAATAGGTCAAATACTATCCAAATCCCAAGACAAGCTATACAAATATTGAGTCCAATTTTAATATAAAAATTTGTATGAGTAGAGAGGTGTAAAAATACTGGGATTCCACTGTACTTCAAGAATGGCCTGTAATTTTGAAGAGAATTTAAATACCCTTTGTTGTGAAACTTTTATATATTTGCTGTTTTGTGTCATGGATGTCACTATGGGTTGTTTAATGGTTAAAGAGCCAGTATCTGTGAAGTCAGAACTCAATGTCATGTGAATTATTGATTTGTTTCCTACATGGCGCTCCATTATCTTGTAAAAAATATTTTCTTAACATTATGGAGTGCTGGACACTCAGAGAGGTGGTGATTAAGTTTAAGATATTGTCACATACTATCATACTGGAGTGTTTTGTGGTTTGATTTTGTGATTTCACTGCAAGAGCACATTCCTTTACTATTTTTGTTTGACTTTTGAAACTTATTTTTGTCTGTTTAATTACATGCCAGTAAAGCAGATAACGGTTTTGTAGTATAATCTGGTGACCTGTATTGCTTTTGTAAATATTGTATTTCTGACGCTTATTATCAATCATTCTGAGATTACTAAAATGGGGGAAAAAAGCTAAAATATTTTATTATTGTTCCCTCCAATAAATACTTTCCATATTAGGGTTCATATACATTTTACACAATTTTCTAGAAGTGGCTTTTTGCATGCAGTGTTTTGTTGCTAGATTTACATAACTTGATAATAATTATATTCCGCACAACAAGTGTCCTAACACACGCACATTTGTATTTAATATTCCATGTAACTAAATCAATTAATTTGTACAGGCTTTAAGAAAGGGGTTTAAATCTCTATTATCATCCTACCTTCTGTCCAAAAAAAAAATACATTTTTATTACAGATGTGTACAAATTATTTTTGACAGATCTACTGTAAATTTGCCGTCCATGATCTGCCATACTATATATTCTTTATGTTTTAGTCACAAACTAAATTTTCCTGAGGAAAATATTACAATTCATATCTTGCTTGTTTGTGACATTTACACTGCTGGAATTATGTAACTGACTTGTAACTTATAAAATGTGTATATTTCTGTATATATATATATCTTTTGTCTAGAAATATTATATTTCTGAGAAACCTATTGTCCTTTAGTCTCATAATGCAGTGCTGGTCAGCTTGGTCACTGTGTACAAAAAAATCAAGCCAGATGAACTAATGTTGCAAGAAAATTATAACTAATTCAGTATATCTGAAACTTTGTTCTTGTTCTCCTTAATGTGAGATATCATTCTTTTATTGGTTGAAAGAGAAAATTTCTTTCTACTTTTTTTTAATGGAAAAATATATTGAGAAAGGCTTCATATTTTTTTTTAGTTTATATATCTCTATCTATTGACCTTTCGAGCCGTAGCCGGTCCATACGGCATAGACCCAGATACTCTTTCTCTTATCTAAATTTTTATTCTAGCAGTTTTCAATCCTTCTAAAGATCTTTTATCAAATCTCGCCATTTGTCTCTGTTCTGTGCAAGCAACTCGTATCTCATTAAGGTAGCCGATTCATGCTGCTCTTGCCTCTCTGATCAATGTTCTTCTCAGTGTCTCTCTGGGTTGGCCTCTTTTCCTCTTACCTGTTGTTTCCCACATGAGGGCTTGCTTTGTTATTCAGTTATTATCTCTCCTCATTATATGTCTGACATATGACCATCCTCTTTTCTTGATTACTGAAGATATTAGTGGTTGATTGGTGATTTCTCTAATTTCTTCATTTGTTTTGAATTCGTTCCACACTATACCAAATATTTTCCTTAAACATTTATTTTCGAATGCGTTCAACTTTGTTTTTATGTCTCTTATTGTTTTCCAGCTCTCACATGCATATGTAAGGGTAGATAGTACGTTTGATTTGAATAGTTTTGTGTTTGTGCTGATTCAAGGATTCTGAAAGACATTGCTGCTTTAGCTATTCTGATTCTAATTTCTTTTATATATTATATGCCAAGTATATATTATTTTATATTTTATTGCCGTCCATATGTTGTTTTATTACATAGTCAAGTGTCAAAAATAATTTTAATAATTTAAACCGTCCATTATTTATCTTAAAATTGATTTTCCCGTAAATATGTCTAAACATAGCACCTAGAATCAGTTTCTACTAATTTTAAACATATAAAATATGTGTGTGAATACCTTGTTATGAAGAAACCATATTCCCTGTCATTATTGACCAGATTCATTTCCAGAGCTCTAACTTTGTCCAAGATTCAGCTACATACATCATGAAGTGATCATTCCTGCTATCATAAGTTGGTTGCTATGCCTTATTTTACTGATGAGGGTCACTGTAAAAACTGTGAATTGTTCACAGAACAGCATTTAGGGTTTCTGAATCATGTGCATGAGCTAGATTTTTGTGAATTAAAAGCAAATACATTAAATATAAAACATAAATTATGATTGTTGAAATTTTTTATATTTGTTACAAATATTTGTATTTATGTATATCTGTTAAAAGTTATATCCATCAATAACAATTCCTTCTTTATTGAAACTTGTAAATCAAAATGACAAAACTGTGAGTTTTATTTGAAGCTATAATATAGTTTTTTTTAAATTAAGAATATAATATTTTGATGTTCTGTTATAGTTCATGATGTGAATTATAGACAACAGAATTTATATTTTTTGTTTGAGTAAAAACCAGACAAGAGTAATACCAGAAAAAATCTTTACATTACACTTTTTGTTTCACACAAAGCCAAATAAATTTAATGATGAGATTTTTCCCACATGGTATGTTATACAAAATGATACATTCGTATATTTTATTTCAAGGTGGAACATTACATTTTTACTAGCTGGAAGCTTATTAGTTTTGATTTAGTTAATTTGAGAATTAAAAAAAATATATGGTACTAAAAAAAAAAAAAAAGTTACGAACGAGAACATATTTAAAAAAATTATATTTAAGTGATGTGAGGTCATTATGATTTTCAATGAACTTTTAAAAATAAATGATATTATGTAGTTTGGTTTATTAGTTGATAGAATCAATTTTATTCTAATCTTATCATACTGAAAGTTCTCTTTAAACGGATGACACATGGCATCTATATTGTAGACAACTATCACATTATTAACCTGTCCAATAAAATTCTCATTGCAATTATTGCAGTCTCAGCTTTTATGCATTATTGATTGCTATGTTCTCATCAAATATGGTATAAGAAGACTTACCAACCAACCCAGAACTGGAGTAGTCAGTCACTAGACACTGTGAGACTTGCTGAGGAGAGGATCTGAGCACCTATGGACATGTTCAGAGTGCAATGACGATGACCCGCAAATAACTCAATAACTTCTCATGTAAGCCAGTTATTAAGTGAATGCAGCATGTCATAAATGTTGGTATCCAATATTTCAAATATAATTGTCTTTAAAAACAGTCTTGTTACCTCTTTAGTTCCCTGTGTGACCAGGGTGGTCGATCAGTTTAAGTAGCTGAAGATTAGTAAACTTTATGTCCACAACACTGATTACATTTATAAGAGGAGACTGCTGAAATGATTGAAATAACAAGTTTACTTTTGTTTTGTTCATAGGAATAAATCTTGATAGATTATAGATACACCTAGAAGCCATAGGTAGAGAAGGTAATTTGTTATAGAAGTGGAGGTCAGAGCACAGGTAGAGACCTAGAGTTAATGAGGGTAGAAAAATATGCCTAAGATAAAAAAAATTAGCAAGTTGAGGATGTCTAGGGTAGAAGTGAATGCCTATTGGTGGCAGAGTATGTCTAGGGTAGGAGAGAAGGCATAGAGTAGAAGAGGAGCTAGTAGAGTATGCTCAGGATAAGAAAAGAGGCTCAGGGTATAAGAGAAGTCCTTGAGTAGAGTAGTGGAAAGAAGGCTCAGGGTATAAGAGAAGTCCTTGAGTAGAGTAGTGGAAAGAAGGCTCAGGGTATAAGAGAAGTCCTTGAGTAGAGTAGTGGAAAGAAGACTCAGGGTATAAGAGAAGTCCTTGAGTAGAGTAGTGGAAAGGAGGCTCAGGGTATAAGAGAAGTCCTTGAGTAGAGTAGTGGAAAGAAGGCTCAGGGTATAAGAGAAGTCCTTGAGTAGAGTAGTGGAAAGAAGGCTCAGGGTATAAGAGAAGTCCTTGAGTAGAGTAGTGGAAAGAAGGCTCAGGGTATAAGAGAAGTCCTTGAGTAGAGTAGTGGAAAGAAGGCTCAGGGTATAAGAGAAGTCCTTGAGTAGAGTAGTGAAAGAAGACTCAGGGTATAAGAGAAGTCCTTGAGTAGAGTAGTGGAAAGAAGGCTCAGGGTATAAGAGAAGTCCTTGAGTAGAGTAGTGGAAAGGAGGCTCAGGGTATAAGAGAAGTCCTTGAGTAGAGTAGTGGAAAGGAGACTCAGGGTATAAGAGAAGTCCTTGAGTAGAGTAGTGGAAAGGAGGCTCAGGGTATAAGAGAAGTCCTTGAGTAGAGTAGTGGAAAGGAGGCTAAGGGTATAAGAGAAGTCCTTGAGTAGAGTAGTGGAAAGAAGGCTCAGGGTATAAGAGAAGTCCTTGAGTAGAGTAGTGGAAAGAAGACTCAGGGTATAAGAGAAGTCCTTGAGTAGAGTAGTGGAAAGAAGACTCAGGGTATAAGAGAAGTCCTTGAGTAGAGTAGTGGAAAGAAGACTCAGGGTATAAGAGAAGTCCTTGAGTAGAGTAGTGGAAAGGAGGCTCAGGGTATAAGAGAGATTTTTGAGTAGAGTAGTGGAAAGGAGGCTCAGGGTATAAGAGAGGTCCTTGAGTAGAGTAGTGGAAAGGAGGCTCAGGGTATAACAGAGGTCCTTGAGTAGAGTAGTGGAAAGAAGACTCAGGGTATAAGAGAGGTCCTTGAGTAGAATAGTGGAAAGGAGGCACAGGGTATAACAGAGGCCCTTGAGTAGAGTAGTGGAAAGGAGGCTCAGGGTATAACAGAGGTCCTTGAGTAGAGTAGTGGAAAGGAGGCACAGGGTTTAACAGAGGTCCTTGAGTAGAGTAGTGGAAAGGAGGCTCAGGGTATAACAGAGGTCCTTGAGTAGAGTAGTGGAAAGGAGGCACAGGGTATAACAGAGGTCCTTAAGTAGAGTAATGGAAAGGAGGCTCAAGGTATAACAGAGGTCCTTGAGTAGAGTAGTGGAAAGGAGGCTCAGGGTATAAGAGAGGTCCTTGAGTAGAGTAGTGGAAAGGAGGCTCAGGGTATAACAGAGGTCCTTGAGTAGAGTAGTGGAAAGGAGGCTCAAGGTATAACAGAGGTCCTTGAGCAGAGTAGTGGAAAGGAGGCTCAGGGTATAAGAGAGGTCCTTGAGTAGAGTAGTGGAAAGGAGGCTAAGGGTATAAGAGAGGTCCTTGAGTAGAGTAGTGGAAAGGAGGCTAAGGGTATAAGAGAGGTCCTTGAGTAGAGTAGTGGAAAGGAGGCTCAGGGTATAACAGAGGTCCTTAAGCAGAGTAGTGGAAAGGAGGCTCAGTGTATAACAGAGGTCCTTAAGTAGAGTAGTGGAAAGGAGGCTCAGGGTACAAGAGAAGTCCTTGAGTAGAGTAGTGGAAAGGAGGCTCAGGGTACAAGAGAAGTCATTGAGTAGAGTAGTGGAAAGGAGGCTCAGGGTACAAGAGAAGTCATTGAGTAGAGTAGTGGAAAGGAGGCTCATGATATAAGAGAAGTCATTGAGTAGGGTAGTGGAAAGGAGGCACAGGGTATAACAGAGGTCCTTGAGTAGAGTAGTGGAAAGGAGGCTCAGGGTATAACAGAGGTCCTTGAGTAGAGTAGTGGAAAGGAGGCACAGGGTTTAACAGAGGTCCTTGAGTAGAGTAGTGGAAAGGAGGCTCAGGGTATAACAGAGGTCCTTGAGTAGAGTAGTGGAAAGGAGGCACAGGGTATAACAGAGGTCCTTAAGTAGAGTAATGGAAAGGAGGCTCAAGGTATAACAGAGGTCCTTGAGTAGAGTAGTGGAAAGGAGGCTCAGGGTATAAGAGAGGTCCTTGAGTAGAGTAGTGGAAAGGAGGCTCAGGGTATAACAGAGGTCCTTGAGTAGAGTAGTGGAAAGGAGGCTCAAGGTATAAGAGAAGTCCTTGAGTAGAGTAGTGGAAAGGAGGCTCAAGGTATAACAGAGGTCCTTGAGCAGAGTAGTGGAAAGGAGGCTCAGGGTATAAGAGAGGTCCTTGAGTAGAGTAGTGGAAAGGAGGCTAAGGGTATAAGAGAGGTCCTTGAGTAGAGTAGTGGAAAGGAGGCTCAGGGTATAACAGAAGTCCTTAAGCAGAGTAGTGGAAAGGAGGCTCAGTGTATAACAGAGGTCCTTAAGTAGAGTAGTGGAAAGGAGGCTCAGGGTACAAGAGAAGTCCTTGAGTAGAGTAGTGGAAAGGAGGCTCAGGGTATAAGAGAAGTCCTTGAGTAGAGTAGTGGAAAGAAGACCCAGGGTATAAGAGAAGTCCTTGAGTAGAGTAGTGGAAAGAAGGCTCAGGGTATAAGAGAAGTCCTTGAGTAGAGTAGTGGAAAGAAGGCTCAGGGTATAAGAGAAGTCCTTGAGTAGAGTAGTGGAAAGAAGGCTCAGGGTATAAGAGAAGTCCTTGAGTAGAGTAGTGGAAAGAAGGCTCAGGGTATAAGAGAAGTCCTTGAGTAGAGTAGTGGAAAGAAGGCTCAGGGTATAAGAGAGATTTTTGAGTAGAGTAGTGGAAAAGAGGCTCAGGGTATAAGAGAGGTCCTTGAGTAGAGTAGTGGAAAGGAGGCTCAGGGTATAACAGAGGTCCTTGAGTAGAGTAGTGGAAAGAAGACTCAGGGTATAAGAGAGGTCCTTGAGTAGAATAGTGGAAAGGAGGCACAGGGTATAACAGAGGTCCTTGAGTAGAGTAGTGGAAAGGAGGCACAGGGTTTAACAGAGGTCCTTGAGTAGAGTAGTGGAAAGGAGGCTCAGGGTATAACAGAGGTCCTTGAGTAGAGTAGTGGAAAGGAGGCACAGGGTATAACAGAGGTCCTTAAGTAGAGTAATGGAAAGGAGGCTTAAGGTATAACAGAGGTCCTTGAGTAGAGTAGTGGAAAGGAGGCTCAGGGTATAACAGAGGTCCTTGAGTAGAGTAGTGGAAAGGAGGCTCAAGGTATAACAGAGGTCCTTGAGCAGAGTAGTGGAAAGGAGGCTCAGGGTATAAGAGAGGTCCTTGAGTAGAGTAGTGGAAAGGAGGCTAAGGGTATAAGAGAGGTCCTTGAGTAGAGTAGTGGAAAGGAGGCTCAGGGTATAACAGAGGTCCTTAAGCAGAGTAGTGGAAAGGAGGCTCAGTGTATAACAGAGGTCCTTAAGTAGAGTAGTGGAAAGGAGGCTCAGGGTACAAGAGAAGTCATTGAGTAGAGTAGTGGAAAGGAGGCTCAGGGTACAAGAGAAGTCATTGAGTAGAGTAGTGGAAAGGAGGCTCAGGGTACAAGAGAAGTCATTGAGTAGAGTAGTGGAAAGGAGGCTCAGGGTACAAGAGAAGTCATTGAGTAGAGTAGTGGAAAGGAGGCTCAGGGTACAAGAGAAGTCATTGAGTAGAGTAGTGGAAAGGAGGCTCATGATATAAGAGAAGTCATTGAGTAGGGTAGTGGAAAGGAGGCACAGGGTATAACAGAGGTCCTTGAGTAGAGTAGTGGAAAGGAGGCTCAGGGTATAACAGAGGTCCTTGAGTAGAGTAGTGGAAAGGAGGCACAGGGTTTAACAGAGGTCCTTGAGTAGAGTAGTGGAAAGGAGGCTCAGGGTATAACAGAGGTCCTTGAGTAGAGTAGTGGAAAGGAGGCACAGGGTATAACAGAGGTCCTTAAGTAGAGTAATGGAAAGGAGGCTCAAGGTATAACAGAGGTCCTTGAGTAGAGTAGTGGAAAGGAGGCTCAGGGTATAAGAGAGGTCCTTGAGTAGAGTAGTGGAAAGGAGGCTCAGGGTATAACAGAGGTCCTTGAGCAGAGTAGTGGAAAGGAGGCTCAGGGTATAAGAGAGGTCCTTGAGTAGAGTAGTGGAAAGGAGGCTAAGGGTATAAGAGAGGTCCTTGAGTAGAGTAGTGGAAAGGAGGCTCAGGGTATAACAGAAGTCCTTAAGCAGAGTAGTGGAAAGGAGGCTCAGTGTATAACAGAGGTCCTTAAGTAGAGTAGTGGAAAGGAGGCTCAGGGTACAAGAGAAGTCCTTGAGTAGAGTAGTGGAAAGGAGGCTCAGGGTATAAGAGAAGTCCTTGAGTAGAGTAGTGGAAAGAAGACCCAGGGTATAAGAGAAGTCCTTGAGTAGAGTAGTGGAAAGAAGGCTCAGGGTATAAGAGAAGTCCTTGAGTAGAGTAGTGGAAAGAAGGCTCAGGGTATAAGAGAAGTCCTTGAGTAGAGTAGTGGAAAGAAGGCTCAGGGTATAAGAGAAGTCCTTGAGTAGAGTAGTGGAAAGAAGGCTCAGGGTATAAGAGAAGTCCTTGAGTAGAGTAGTGGAAAGAAGGCTCAGGGTATAAGAGAGATTTTTGAGTAGAGTAGTGGAAAGGAGGCTCAGGGTATAAGAGAGGTCCTTGAGTAGAGTAGTGGAAAGGAGGCTCAGGGTATAACAGAGGTCCTTGAGTAGAGTAGTGGAAAGAAGACTCAGGGTATAAGAGAGGTCCTTGAGTAGAATAGTGGAAAGGAGGCACAGGGTATAACAGAGGTCCTTGAGTAGAGTAGTGGAAAGGAGGCACAGGGTTTAACAGAGGTCCTTGAGTAGAGTAGTGGAAAGGAGGCTCAGGGTACAACAGAGGTCCTTGAGTAGAGTAGTGGAAAGGAGGCACAGGGTATAACAGAGGTCCTTAAGTAGAGTAATGGAAAGGAGGCTTAAGGTATAACAGAGGTCCTTGAGTAGAGTAGTGGAAAGGAGGCTCAGGGTATAACAGAGGTCCTTGAGTAGAGTAGTGGAAAGGAGGCTCAAGGTATAACAGAGGTCCTTGAGCAGAGTAGTGGAAAGGAGGCTCAGGGTATAAGAGAGGTCCTTGAGTAGAGTAGTGGAAAGGAGGCTAAGGGTATAAGAGAGGTCCTTGAGTAGAGTAGTGGAAAGGAGGCTCAGGGTATAACAGAGGTCCTTAAGCAGAGTAGTGGAAAGGAGGCTCAGTGTATAACAGAGGTCCTTAAGTAGAGTAGTGGAAAGGAGGCTCAGGGTACAAGAGAAGTCATTGAGTAGAGTAGTGGAAAGGAGGCTCAGGGTACAAGAGAAGTCATTGAGTAGAGTAGTGGAAAGGAGGCTCAGGGTACAAGAGAAGTCATTGAGTAGAGTAGTGGAAAGGAGGCTCATGATATAAGAGAAGTCATTGAGTAGGGTAGTGGAAATGAGGCTCATGGTATAAGAGAAGTCATTGAGTAGGGTAGTGGAAAGGAGGCTCAGGGTATAAGAGAAGTCATTGAGTAGAGTAGTGGAAATGAGGCTCATGGTATAAGAGAAGTCATTGAGTAGGGTTGTGGAAAGGAGGCTCATGGTATATGAGAAGTCATTGAGTAGGGTAGTGGAAAGGAGGCTCAGGGTATAAGAGAAGTCATTGAGTAGAGTAGTGGAAATGAGGCTCATGATATAAGAGAAGTCATTGAGTAGAGTAGTGGAAATGAGGCTCAGGGTATAAGAGAAGTCCTTGAGTAGAGTAGTGGAAAGGAGGCTCATGGTGTAAGAGAAGTCCTTGAGTAGAGTAGTGGAAATGAGGCTCATGGTATAAGAGAAGTCATTGAGTAGGGTTGTGGAAAGGAGGCTCATGGTATATGAGAAGTCATTGAGTAGGGTAGTGGAAAGGAGGCTCAGGGTATAAGAGAAGTCATTGAGTAGAGTAGTGGAAATGAGGCTCATGATATAAGAGAAGTCATTGAGTAGAGTAGTGGAAATGAGGCTCAGGGTATAAGAGAAGTCCTTGAGTAGAGTAGTGGAAAGGAGGCTCATGGTGTAAGAGAAGTCCTTGAGTAGAGTAGTGGAAAGGAGGCTCAGGGTATAAAAGAAGTCCTTGAGTAGAGTAGTGGAAAGGAGGCTCATGATGTAGGAGAAGTCCTTGAGTAGAGTAGTGGAAAGGAGGCTCAGGGTATAAGAGAAGTCCTTGAGTAGAGTAGTGGAAAGGAGGCTCATGATGTAAGAGAAGTCATTGAGTAGAGTAGTGGAAAGGAGGCTCATGATGTAAGAGAAGTCATTGAGTAGAGTAGTGGAAAGGAGGCTCATGATGTAAGAGAAGTCATTGAGTAGAGTAGTGGAAAGGAGGCTCATGATGTAAGAGAAGTCCTTGAGTAGAGTAGTGGAAAGAAGGCTCAGGGTATAAGAGAAGTCCTTGAGTAGAGTAGTGGAAAGGAGGCTCATGATGTAGGAGAAGTCCTTGAGTAGAGTAGTGGAAAGGAGGCTCAGGGTATAAGAGAAGTCCTTGAGTAGAGTAGTGGAAAGGAGGCACAGGGTATAACAGAGGTCCTTAAGTAGAGTAATGGAAAGGAGGCTTAAGGTATAACAGAGGTCCTTGAGTAGAGTAGTGGAAAGGAGGCTCAGGGTATAACAGAGGTCCTTGAGTAGAGTAGTGGAAAGGAGGCTCAAGGTATAACAGAGGTCCTTGAGCAGAGTAGTGGAAAGGAGGCTCAGGGTATAAGAGAGGTCCTTGAGTAGAGTAGTGGAAAGGAGGCTAAGGGTATAAGAGAGGTCCTTGAGTAGAGTAGTGGAAAGGAGGCTCAGGGTATAACAGAGGTCCTTAAGCAGAGTAGTGGAAAGGAGGCTCAGTGTATAACAGAGGTCCTTAAGTAGAGTAGTGGAAAGGAGGCTCAGGGTACAAGAGAAGTCATTGAGTAGAGTAGTGGAAAGGAGGCTCAGGGTACAAGAGAAGTCATTGAGTAGAGTAGTGGAAAGGAGGCTCAGGGTACAAGAGAAGTCATTGAGTAGAGTAGTGGAAAGGAGGCTCAGGGTACAAGAGAAGTCATTGAGTAGAGTAGTGGAAAGGAGGCTCAGGGTACAAGAGAAGTCATTGAGTAGAGTAGTGGAAAGGAGGCTCATGATATAAGAGAAGTCATTGAGTAGGGTAGTGGAAAGGAGGCACAGGGTATAACAGAGGTCCTTGAGTAGAGTAGTGGAAAGGAGGCTCAGGGTATAACAGAGGTCCTTGAGTAGAGTAGTGGAAAGGAGGCACAGGGTTTAACAGAGGTCCTTGAGTAGAGTAGTGGAAAGGAGGCTCAGGGTATAACAGAGGTCCTTGAGTAGAGTAGTGGAAAGGAGGCACAGGGTATAACAGAGGTCCTTAAGTAGAGTAATGGAAAGGAGGCTCAAGGTATAACAGAGGTCCTTGAGTAGAGTAGTGGAAAGGAGGCTCAGGGTATAAGAGAGGTCCTTGAGTAGAGTAGTGGAAAGGAGGCTCAGGGTATAACAGAGGTCCTTGAGCAGAGTAGTGGAAAGGAGGCTCAGGGTATAAGAGAGGTCCTTGAGTAGAGTAGTGGAAAGGAGGCTAAGGGTATAAGAGAGGTCCTTGAGTAGAGTAGTGGAAAGGAGGCTCAGGGTATAACAGAAGTCCTTAAGCAGAGTAGTGGAAAGGAGGCTCAGTGTATAACAGAGGTCCTTAAGTAGAGTAGTGGAAAGGAGGCTCAGGGTACAAGAGAAGTCCTTGAGTAGAGTAGTGGAAAGGAGGCTCAGGGTATAAGAGAAGTCCTTGAGTAGAGTAGTGGAAAGAAGACCCAGGGTATAAGAGAAGTCCTTGAGTAGAGTAGTGGAAAGAAGGCTCAGGGTATAAGAGAAGTCCTTGAGTAGAGTAGTGGAAAGAAGGCTCAGGGTATAAGAGAAGTCCTTGAGTAGAGTAGTGGAAAGAAGGCTCAGGGTATAAGAGAAGTCCTTGAGTAGAGTAGTGGAAAGAAGGCTCAGGGTATAAGAGAAGTCCTTGAGTAGAGTAGTGGAAAGAAGGCTCAGGGTATAAGAGAGATTTTTGAGTAGAGTAGTGGAAAGGAGGCTCAGGGTATAAGAGAGGTCCTTGAGTAGAGTAGTGGAAAGGAGGCTCAGGGTATAACAGAGGTCCTTGAGTAGAGTAGTGGAAAGAAGACTCAGGGTATAAGAGAGGTCCTTGAGTAGAATAGTGGAAAGGAGGCACAGGGTATAACAGAGGTCCTTGAGTAGAGTAGTGGAAAGGAGGCACAGGGTTTAACAGAGGTCCTTGAGTAGAGTAGTGGAAAGGAGGCTCAGGGTATAACAGAGGTCCTTGAGTAGAGTAGTGGAAAGGAGGCACAGGGTATAACAGAGGTCCTTAAGTAGAGTAATGGAAAGGAGGCTTAAGGTATAACAGAGGTCCTTGAGTAGAGTAGTGGAAAGGAGGCTCAGGGTATAACAGAGGTCCTTGAGTAGAGTAGTGGAAAGGAGGCTCAAGGTATAACAGAGGTCCTTGAGCAGAGTAGTGGAAAGGAGGCTCAGGGTATAAGAGAGGTCCTTGAGTAGAGTAGTGGAAAGGAGGCTAAGGGTATAAGAGAGGTCCTTGAGTAGAGTAGTGGAAAGGAGGCTCAGGGTATAACAGAGGTCCTTAAGCAGAGTAGTGGAAAGGAGGCTCAGTGTATAACAGAGGTCCTTAAGTAGAGTAGTGGAAAGGAGGCTCAGGGTACAAGAGAAGTCATTGAGTAGAGTAGTGGAAAGGAGGCTCAGGGTACAAGAGAAGTCATTGAGTAGAGTAGTGGAAATGAGGCTCAGGGTACAAGAGAAGTCATTGAGTAGAGTAGTGGAAAGGAGGCTCATGATATAAGAGAAGTCATTGAGTAGGGTAGTGGAAATGAGGCTCATGGTATAAGAGAAGTCATTGAGTAGGGTAGTGGAAAGGAGGCTCAGGGTATAAGAGAAGTCATTGAGTAGAGTAGTGGAAATGAGGCTCATGGTATAAGAGAAGTCATTGAGTAGGGTTGTGGAAAGGAGGCTCATGGTATATGAGAAGTCATTGAGTAGGGTAGTGGAAAGGAGGCTCAGGGTATAAGAGAAGTCATTGAGTAGAGTAGTGGAAATGAGGCTCATGATATAAGAGAAGTCATTGAGTAGAGTAGTGGAAATGAGGCTCAGGGTATAAGAGAAGTCCTTGAGTAGAGTAGTGGAAAGGAGGCTCATGGTGTAAGAGAAGTCCTTGAGTAGAGTAGTGGAAATGAGGCTCATGGTATAAGAGAAGTCATTGAGTAGGGTTGTGGAAAGGAGGCTCATGGTATATGAGAAGTCATTGAGTAGGGTAGTGGAAAGGAGGCTCAGGGTATAAGAGAAGTCATTGAGTAGAGTAGTGGAAATGAGGCTCATGATATAAGAGAAGTCATTGAGTAGAGTAGTGGAAATGAGGCTCAGGGTATAAGAGAAGTCCTTGAGTAGAGTAGTGGAAAGGAGGCTCATGGTGTAAGAGAAGTCCTTGAGTAGAGTAGTGGAAAGGAGGCTCAGGGTATAAAAGAAGTCCTTGAGTAGAGTAGTGGAAAGGAGGCTCATGATGTAGGAGAAGTCCTTGAGTAGAGTAGTGGAAAGGAGGCTCAGGGTATAAGAGAAGTCCTTGAGTAGAGTAGTGGAAAGGAGGCTCATGATGTAAGAGAAGTCATTGAGTAGAGTAGTGGAAAGGAGGCTCATGATGTAAGAGAAGTCATTGAGTAGAGTAGTGGAAAGGAGGCTCATGATGTAAGAGAAGTCATTGAGTAGAGTAGTGGAAAGGAGGCTCATGATGTAAGAGAAGTCCTTGAGTAGAGTAGTGGAAAGAAGGCTCAGGGTATAAGAGAAGTCCTTGAGTAGAGTAGTGGAAAGGAGGCTCATGATGTAGGAGAAGTCCTTGAGTAGAGTAGTGGAAAGGAGGCTCAGGGTATAAGAGAAGTCCTTGAGTAGAGTAGTGGAAAGGAGGCTCATGATGTAAGAGAAGTCATTGAGTAGAGTAGTGGAAAGGAGGCTCATGATGTAAGAGAAGTCATTGAGTAGAGTAGTGGAAAGGAGGCTCATGATGTAAGAGAAGTCATTGAGTAGAGTAGTGGAAAGGAGGCTCATGATGTAAGAGAAGTCCTTGAGTAGAGTAGTGGAAGGAAAGGAGGCCAATGGTAGACAAAGCTTTAGGTAGAAGAGGATAGACATAGGACAGACAAAACTAATAATAGAAGATGAGCCATAGAGATGGTCAAGAATGCTTTTGGTAGATGAAGTCTATAAGATGGACAATTGACCAAGTATATTCATTTAAAAACTAAAGATCTATCTTAACCATACCAGACAGATGAATGACATAAATGTAATAAGTTAGTTATGATGTCATTCAAAATAAAATACTTGAAATGTTCACAGAGACTGCTTATCTTATATTACTTCTTTTGACAGTAGTTACATCACTGAAGAGTAATGGAAATGTAGACCTCAACAATCTAACAGAAACAATCTACAAGCTCTGCCAGAGATGCAGAAGAGCTGTGATTCAGTGGATTCCACCTCATTGTAATATTCTTGGAAATGATGAGGCAGACCAGTTGGCAAAAGAAAGTGGTAAATTACACCAGCCAGATGTAAATACAACCTATTAGGAATCAAATGAGGTTTCAAACCTAATGAGCAAATGGAATACAGAACACCAGAGTTACCAGAAAAATTATGCCAACTACCAGTTCAAAAGAAAACAATTAAATATTTTTGAACTCCAAACAGGCAACAACAGACTGAAGTAACATCTTTTTAGCACCCTAAGGATATGAACTTTTGATGAATGTGACTGTGGCAAAATGGCTACCGAAAATCTATTTAAATAATGGCCAATGTATGATGAACAAAGAAGGATTTTGTGGTCCAAACTGATACAAGCTGTATGGAAGTGTCACCAGCCTTGAGCTGACAAACACTTTCTTTGAACTTATTAATATTGACATTTAGATGTGTATGCAACAGAAGAAGAAATTTCTTCCTTTGTTCTTAAGTCACATAAATAAAACTTTAAATGCAGCAACAAGGACCTTTTTTTAAATTTTGAACCAAAATAATTGTGATTAAAGGCACATTTGAACATAGAAGAGAGAGTCTTTGGTAGATGAACATCAGAACAGTTATACTGTAAAAATTACTTCTGTTTACTTACTGCTCAGACTGAGACCTTGGGGCCTCTGTAGCCTAGTTGGGAAAACCACCCGTCTGGACTACCGACATTCGGACAACCCATGTTCGATTCCCGCTGGGAGCAGTGTGAATTGTATTCGTGGTTGGATTTTTAAAAAAAATATCCCTACGGTCGACCCAGCCATTGGCAGAAATGGGTACCAGGGTATTACCCTAGGAAGGTGAGGAATGTCGCCTAGCATCTGAGTTTCAATGCTTGAAGCGACACTATCCAGAAATCTCCGAACATTTCTGGATAGGCGGCCGAACACATATGGGTGGAAACTCGCGTGCTAAGACACCAGTTCAAGTCTCGTACTTTACCTTTAGTTATACTCTTGGATGAATCGAATACATCCATATTTGATTTCAACTTATCACTCAACTCTCACCTATGGCTTCCAGTAGCTGTAGTATACACAACAGCCATGATCTAGGAAACTGCTTCAACTAGCGGTTTAAAGTAAGACAAAAGTAACTAACTCAAATATCAGTGAGACTGGGCTTTTGTTTATCCATACATGTGATGCTTAGACTTAGTAGACTGTGAAACAGACTGAAAACATTCAATGGGCTGAAAGTCACTTTCAACAATTCATTAACAAAATGCATTTGGCATAACAAGAACCATAATATGTATGTTGGTCATCCACAACATCTATTCTTTTTTCCAACAATCTTTTAAAAAAAAATTGGCAAAGTCATACCACTGGATCAAGCAGTTCATGGATAAGACAATGAGGATGAGTACTATACAGCTCGGGAGTCGCGATAGCTCAGTGGTTAGTGAACTGGACTGCAAAAGATAAGAGGTAGGGTTTGATCCCAACTGACGGCTTCCTGGTTCACCCGGCCTTAAATGGGTACCGACCGGATTTTTTTCTGGGAAAGTAAACCGGCACGGGCGTAATACCGACCACATTACCCCAAAAATCATGTGCTGAAGGTCTGTAAAATTTATGGTTCTATCTATCTATTGACCTTTCGAGCCGTAACCGGCCCATAGGGCGTAGACCAAGATACACCTTCTCCTATATGAATTTTTGTTCTAGCAGTTTTCTTTTAAAGATATTTTATTAAATCTCGCCATCTGTCTCTGTTCTGTGCAAGCAGTTCTATCTCATTGAGGGAGCCGATTCCTGCTGCTCTTGCCTCTCTCATCAATGTTCTTCTCAGTGTCTCCCTGGGTCTTCCTCTTTTTCTTTTACCTGTTGTTTCCCATATGAGGGCTTGCTTTGCTATTCGATTATTATCTCTTCTCATCACATGTCCAACGTACGACCATCGTCTTTTCTTTATTACTGAAGATATTAGTGGTTGATTGGCGATTTCTCTAATTTCCTCGTTTGTTTTGAATTCGTTCCATTCTATACCAAGTATTTTCCTTAGACATTTATTTTCGAATGCGTTCAACTTTGTTTCTATATCTCTTGTTGTTTTCCAGCTTTCACACGCATACGTAAGGGTTGATAGTACATTTGATTTGAATAGCCTAAGTTTTGTGTTTGTGCTAATGAGTTTTGATTTCCACAACTTTTCAAGGCTTCTGAAAGACATTGCTGCTTTAGCCAGTCTGATTCTAATTTCTTTGCTCGTATCCCCTTCTCGATCAATGTGACTTCCAAGATAGATAAAGTGATCGATCTCTTCTACTGGTTTGTTTTCCATGTATATTTTGTCACTTGTTGGAATTAAACTTTTCATGACTTTAGTCTTTTCATGATTGACCTCAAGCCCAATTTTGCTGGCTATTGATGATAGTTCATTTGTGTTTTCCTGCATCGTTTTTATCTGACTGCTGATGAGAACTATGTCATCAGCAAAGTCGAGGTCCTCCAAATGGTCTCCTTGTATCCATTCGATGCCTTTATTACCAGTGCAGCATTTCTTCATTATGAAGTCCATAACAATTCCAAATAACAAGGGCGATAAAATACATCCTTGTTTAACCCCAGTTTCTATTGGGAAACATTCGCTCAGTCCTTCCTCTGTTCGAACTGCACATGTGTAACCATCATACATGTCTTTGATAATATTTATGATTTTTGATGGTAAACCATATTGCTTCAGAATTTTCCACAAAGAATCTCTATGAATACTATCAAATGCTTTTTTGAAGTCGATGAAGTTAAGTACAAAAGGTTTTTGCTTTTCAATATGTTCCTCCAATATAAGTCGTAGAGTGAAAATGTGGTCAAGACAGCTTCTCCCTTTTCTAAACCCAGCCTGTTCTTCACGCATTACTGTATCTATTGAATCCTTTATTCTATTTAGGATGATTTTACAGAATAACTTTGAGGCAACTGACAAAAGTGTCACGCCTCTCCAGTTGTTACAATCTCTAAGATTGCCCTTTTTTGGGATCTTAACAATGATTCCTTTTTTCCATTTATGAGGCGTCTTCTCTGTTTTCCAAATGATGTTGAACATTTTTTGGAGATGTATTAAATTATGGCTATCAATTGCCTTGAGGATCTCAGCTGTTAACTTATCCTCTCCAGCAGCCTTGTTATTGGTCATTAGCTTTAAGGTGGTTTCTATTTCACTCAAGGTGAAGTCATCTAAATTTACATCTAATTCTGCTGCTGGTGTTTCAGCTTCAAAATCTATTAAACTGTGAGGTAGTGGACGGTTAAGAATTTCTTTGAAGTGTTCTGCCCAACGGGCTTTTATGTCTGCGCTTGTTGTTAGCATTAATCCAGATTTGTCTAGAATTGGTGTTCCACTGGATGTATAGGTGTTTGTCAGCATCTTTTGTACTGTATAGAGAGTTCTGCTGTCTCCTGTAATTGCAGCTGTCTCTGCTTTCTCTGCCAAGTTGTCTATATAAGCTCTTGTATCTCTTCTTGCCGAACTTTTCACTTTGTTGTCTAATTCTTTGTATGTTGCTTTTGCCAGAACCTTTCCAAGATCTGTCTTTACATTAGTCACGGCTCTCTTTGCTTCTCTTCTTTCTTTGATGTATTTCCATGTGGTGTCTGAGATCCAAGCTCGTTTTTCCATTTTCTTCAGTCCGGCACTTGCTTCTGCTGCTGTCATTAGTATTTTGCTCTGTGAGTCCCACATTTCATTGATATCTAAGTCTATTTCACCGAGTGCTGAATAACAATTACTTAGCTCTATGTTAAACTTTTCCTTTATGGCTTCATCTTTCAGTTTATGACTATCAATTTTATGTGTAATTGACCTCTTCTGTTGGTTTCTAAATTTTAATCTTATTTTCCCAATGCACAGGTTGTGGTCACTATTAACATCAGCACCTCTGTAAGCTCTTACATCTATTAATGATGATCTGAATTGTTGTTTAATACATAGGTGGTCAATTTGATTTGATGTTCTATCGTCAGGAGATATCCATGTTGTTTTGTGAATATTTTTGTGTGGAAATAATGTCCCACCTATAACTAAATTTTCTATTAAACATAATTCTATTAATCTTTCTCCATTCTGACTTGTTGTATTACAGCCTTCTCTCCCCATCACATGTTCCACTCCTGCGTTATCTTGTCCTACTTTGGCGTTGAAGTCTCCCATTACAATTAAAAGATCGTGTTTTGGTATTTTGTTTATAAGTTGTTGCAGTTGGTTATAAAAATCATCCTTAACTTCATCATCAGCTTCGTTAGTAGGCGCATAACATTGAATAATTGAAAGTCTTCCATGTTTTGTTTTGTATCGTGTTCGTATCAGACGGCTATTTACTGGTTCCCATTCTAATAAACTTCTTGCAGCTTTGTCTGTCATCATTATGCCTACTCCTTCACGGTGTTTTCCATCTTCCCTTCCAGAAAAAACTACTATTTTATTATCAATAGATCTCCTACCTGTTCCAAGCCAGCGCATTTCGCTTAATCCTAAAATATCTAGATCGTATCTGTCCATCTCGCTCGCGACCTGTGCATGTTTCGTCGGAGCGGCCATTGTTCGCACATTCCAGAATCCTATTTTTGTTGTTGTTTTAGGGCCGAAAAAACTATCACAACTATCTACTGCTAATTTACACATTCTGTATCAGGTCTACGTTTCATTAACAACATCGTTTTTACGATAGCGGCTTGTTAAACCTCTGATCAACGGTTCAATACCAAGCCGGAGAAAAATAATTCCTCCATTTTGGAAACAACCGGAAACTGGAAATTTATGGTTACTAACACCATATTCCTTATACGCCACCTGGCGTGATGGGGGCTCTTTACTTTTACTTTACTATACAGCTCAAGCTGTACACAAGCCTCACTCAATGAAGTAAAATTTGTGAGCAAGTCATTTTGCTATGAAATAAATTCATGAAGCATAATTTTATGATAAAGAATAGTGACACTGTGACCTTCCAGGCATTTTGTAAGAGGTGACTAAGGAGGTTAATCGATGGCTTGACAAGCTGTCATTGTAAAAAGTATTGTTATGGAAACAGAGCCATAGATTTTAGAAGCAGTAAATTCTGCAATATGTGCCATTTTGGCACGCACAGTTTCTGTTTTTTAGATTGTGGTTCTGCCCTATGTGCCAACTTTGGCTCAAAAGGACAATAGATAGATAGATCATTTTATGAAATAGTCTTCTTGTAGCAGTTATTAGCTAGCTGGGAAGTGATAGGTGAAGGTAATACACACACACATAGTTGTAGTGACAAACCTGCACTGAACAGACTATAGTCTGTCTATATAATTTACACTTTATTCTCTTTCTCACCAGCTTTACTGCTGTCTCACATATTGTATACATCCATCCCCTCTTATAGTTCAAGTCATGGTGGTGCAATGGTTAATGAACTGCTATACTGAGGATAAGAGGTCAAGTTTGATCCTCTTGTTGATAAAGTTCTATAGGTTCTGACATGCCATCAAAAGTCATACAATGCTTGCAGTGTATCTCATCCTAAGTCCCTATTTTGGACAAGTTTCTCAACCGAGTAAGGAATTTGATGTCTGCTATCTTTGCCTCTCCTGCCAGTGATCTTCTCAGGGTTTCTTTTCCTTTCATTTGCATCATTTTTTTTCTTTTTTTGTTCTACTTCCAAGTTAAGGGCTTGCTTTTTAATTCTCTGGTTATACCCGTTTACTAAATTGCCAAAATTTTCTAATCATCACAGCTTCTTAATTGGTGCCTCGCTGGCTGAGTGGTTATTGTGCTTGCTTCCAGATCAGAAGGGTTTGGGTTCGATCCCCAGAAGTGGCACATTTTTTTGGGACCGACAAATTTTCAGGGTTCACCAAGCCTCTAAAAATGGGTACCAGAGATTTTTCTGGGAAGTAAAGGCAGCCTGGTGTGATACCAAAACATCACCCAAAAATGTGCCATGGTTATGGAAAATATGTTCACTAACACCCTCCTAAAAAAGGCATAGAGGGAACTTTTACTTTACCTTACTTTACTTCTTAATTATTTCTAGGCTCATCATCATCAAGTTGCATGTCCTTTGCAGAAAGTTACATTCACCACAGCCTGTCTGAAATAATCTCTATTTCAAGCCAGAACTCTCACTTCTTCTGTTGTCATGTTCAAGGTCTCTTTGATGTCTTGGAACCCCCTTGTCTTGGTCAGCTCCTGACACGATTTCTTGGCAGTATACAAACAGTAGTTCGCTGTTGCTTATCCTAAGTTTACCCAGTTTGATAAAATCAGTGCTGGAGATTTTTGGGGTAAAAAAACAGTACTGAATGACCATCCAAAATATGTCAATAGCTAAAGAAAAATATGGACACTAAACATCGTATTCTCTATACTCCATACTTGAGACCTATTAGAGATTTTTCATTTCTCTGCTCTTATGGTGTCGATTGGTCATGTATGTTAGATCAACATCTATCAAGGAGGTTGATATAAGGTAAACTACAAAAGGATACCTAGTGGGCAATAAAGATACTATAAGGATCTTGCTAGAACACTGCTATATAAATTCAAATTATTAGGAGTGCAGCTGTTAATCACATAGTCTAGCATTGTAAAACTTTTAAGCATGTTGTAATATGTGAGGGAAACAGATAAGTGATGATATTCAGAGTTTGTTTGCTCCACAATTCCAGAACAATTTTCTTGTCTAGTCACAAAAATTTATATAATTCATGTCATCATTGCAACAGTCACTGCAGGTTTCATACTGGTCTCATTAACCATCTCTGAACATACAACAGAAAATCATGAAAAATGGTCTTCATCAACATCATTGGAGGGACGATCAATAACAAACAATATCACAAAACTTTTCTTCTGCTTCTTTCCTTCCTCGTCTGCCTTTCAGCATCGAGGGGAGATATAGGAGATTTTGCTCTTCTGTTCGCCTCTGCTGCTGTTATGTTTCCTAGTGCTTCTAATATTTCGTCGACCCATCTTTTTTGTGGTCGACCCTTGGGTCTGGTGTTCTCACAACGTTTGTTGAAGGTTCGTTGTGTTGTGTTTTGTTCTTTCTGCCTTGTCACGTGGCCAAACCATTTTATCTGTTGTTTCCTTATATATTCTATGGTGGGGGCTATTCCTAGCTTTTTTCTCAGTTCTTCATTTCTGATCTTATCTCTCAGACTGTTTCCTGTCATTCGTCTAACACATTTTATCTCTGTAGAGGTTATTGGTGGTTATCGAGGAGGATAAGAACTGATAAGTACTTTTTTAAATGTAACCAGCTAAAGTTTTATATTTAGATTGTAAAAGATCGCATGTAAGACCTTAGTGATCAAACACGTGGGGGGAAACATCAGTCGGGCTAAACGCCCAACGTGTGTTTTTCTTAAGTTAAGCCCTTAACTTACGACTGACTCAGCAGGTCGGTAAGGGATAAATGTTTTATGCTCAGAGAAATACTCAGAAGATGAAGATTAAAGTAGCAACAATAAATATATCACAAAACAACACTTCAATAATGCATTTATGAAAACCAATCATAAAAAAGAGATGTTTATTTTTGTCATCAAAAATTGCATGCCATTTCATACATCCAAATTTAAATGACAAAAGAAGATGGTAGATGAACAAAGTCACAAAAAAACACAAAAAAGGTTTAAACAAGATCAATCTAAAAAAAAATTAATACAGAGGCTAGAAAGTAATTAATAAAATAACAATAACACAGGAAAGCTGAGAAGATTTAAAGCACAAGTTATGAAGATTTGAGGCTCTTTAGACAATAAACAAATCACAAAAAATGTGTATAATTCTCTATCTAGCTTTATAAATTTGTTAAAAATAAAAACAAAATAAAAACTAAGGAACTTAAAAACAGCTGAACAATACTTTTTATGGATGTGAATGCTGGAGAACTAAAGAGTAAGATACAGAGTGTCATCAGAATATTTTGACCAAACAAAATTTGCAATCAAGAGCTGCTCAACAGGTGCAAGCAAGAGAAAATGCTGACAGTGATAACATGGAGATACTTTTAGCTCGGCAACACATTCAAGTGAGATCCAGCATAAACTGTAACAAGCGAAATGAAGTGTAGTGCTTGGAAAGTGAAAGAGAAGCACATAAAAGAACAATTTGACAGAACAGTGAAAGAAAGGATGCCTGATTATACACTACAAAGGATCCTATACTGAGAAAAAGTGAAAAGATTTTGTTGTTGTTGCCATTAAGACTCAGAGTGTAAGAGAAACTAGTTACTTTGACAACCAAGCTCAGGAACAAGAAAAATAAAAGTTAAAAAAAAAAAATTAAATTTTAAATATATGCAAATGAAAAGTACTTGCAACACTGGTTAAAAAAACATGTACAAAAAATGGTTAATGTGAAAATTACTCCACTCTTAACTATCATAGGGGGGAGAAGTACTCTCTTTCACACTCAGACATGTTTTTGGACCTCTTCTCTATCTGAAGAGTAAATTCATTCATAATTGGGAGACAATTGAAATTGTACTATCATAGATATGGACAACAAAAGAACTTGTGTTGCATTGGTTATAGAACATAATGCTGTCCTTGGCAAGACATGTGTAGTTGTGTGCGCTAGCATGTGTGCATTTGACTTCCTTTTGTCTTGAAGCTGACAAGAAATTTGTTGCTTCATAGTTTAGGTTTTCCATCCAACGCTGTCTATACTTAAACTTCATAGTGGTTAGATAGCTGGGCGTAGACTTCAGTGCACAACAATGGAGCAAGAATAAAAATATTAGCTGAGTTTAAGCAATTTAATTATTTGCTCAGAAGTAAATTAAAGATGTGATCAGCATCGAAATGTTAAATAAATGTGTAGAGGAAAATCAAATTTGGGATCGCTAACTTCACATCACAAGTGTGTGATTAATAATTACTAGTCTAAATTATAATATTAGCTGACTAAAGCCTTATATAACCTTATTTTAATAATTAAATAACTGTATTTTTGTTTCATTAGTTATCAAAACTAATCTTTTATTTAGTTAATTTACTTTTTGTTTGTTGTAGACTAATTATTGAAGATATGTATTTTTAGTTCACTGCTGTGTTAGCTCTGTGTGTGTGACAGGAAAACAAAACATTTGGTCCATTGTGGTGATGCCTCATTCAAAACTGATAGTTTCTTTCAGAGATCTGAAGTAAACATGAAAATAATTATACAAAACTATTGATAAAACTGGTAGAACAATTATTTTAAAAAATTAAAAAGACCCACATTTGTTTGAAATTATATCTGACAACAAATCAAATGAGCCAAATTATGCAATTAAAAAAAAAAAACTCAGTATGTTTTCAAATTTGTTTCTGAGTGCGTATATCTTAAGTTTGCATACATTATTTGAACAATGCTGTGATTGAAAGGAAATCCAGATCATTGCTTCAGGTGTTAATGAACTGAATTCATATCAGGTCAGAATACGTATCAGCTGTCAGTTTTTCAACTAGTAAAGACCCAAAGCTATGATAACAGACATACACTCAGCTTCATACTTAGACTAGCATGTGTGTGTATGTCACTTCACGGTCTGTTCTTTGATCTCTATCAGCACACAATCAGTTTTGTTTTTAAATATGGGCACAAACTACAGGATAAAAGTTATCAATAATGTAAGTGATGTCACAAAATCTTGAATGAAAAAAAAATATTAAACAAAAACAACCATCATCACCACCACCATCACCACACAAAAGCATCTGTCTGAAACAAACAAATAAATTCAAAGAGCTTTGTTTATGAATTAGCTCATTAATAAAATATTCACCTAACATGGTCTGATTTGTTTCTTTGGCTTTTAGTGTTCAATAATATAACTTCATACCCAGGAAATTCATTATTGACTATATTTCTTTATTCTAAATATAAACACTTTGTTGACAAAGGGTCATCCTGGGTGACTGGAATGTTAGGCAACCAATGGGTATCCTTGTAGCATAGACTAAACAATATATTTATAGAGTATTATGTACACTAAACCGATTTCTTTTGAAATTCACAGCTAAGCAAGGTAGTATTTGATGTAGATGAGGCAAAGATATACCCCCTATTATGTACACATTTTTCTTACAGTTTGTTTCAAACCAATTTTGACAGCCCGTATGTTCTCAGAACCTCACACAAAGTGAAAATGTTACTAAGAAAGAGAGAACACCACAAACTAAATGGCAATATTTAAAACAAAAAGTCAACAGCAGTTTTGTGTACAGTGAAACCCCACTGAAAAAATATTTTATTTGGGTTTATTTTTAATCTGAGGGAAAACACTTGAATGAATGAATCATTTGAGAAGACAATTTCAAAATGAAAATACATTTCAAGAGTCAAATTACATAAATATTTTTGTGTTTCTAATCAATTTGGTTTTAATATTATTTTCTTTCTCAGTAAATATCTAGCTAATTATATGAACAATATGACCTGCGTCAGACAGATAAACATAGAAGAAAGTGATAGCCAACATCAATCAGTGCCAGTGATTGAGATGATCAAGTTTAAAGCAAGCAGGTGTATAATGTTTAATGTAAAAAAATGTAGAACAGTTACAGAAGGTTGAGCATGGTAAGTACATCTTGTTTAACATGTAAATAATTTCATTAGAGTTAGTTGTAAAGTAATATAGTAGGGAGGCAAAGAGTTAAATCTTTTGCAATTATGTACTACAGTTTACTTCAGAAATGATAAAATATGTAATTTTTGCAATGCTATAATAATATACAATCATTTACATGTTATTTTTATTATTTATTTTATGGAATATGTGTATAAACTATGAAAGTGAAAAGTTTGACCTAAAAATGCATTTAATTTCCTTATTGAATGAGTTAATGTTATTATTTTGATTCACTTTGGTAAATAAAATATTTTATTTAGACTATGTTACATTATAATAAATCCTAAATTTACCTCAGTGTTTTCCTTTTTACTTCATTAAATAAGCAAAGAAAGGAAAAGAAAAAAGATACCTAAGCCTTTGCAAGGATAGCTTTTGAAAAGATTTGTTGCTCAAGTAGTCTCTGGACTACATACTCTGGGCAACATTTCAACTCTTTAATGTAAAAAATCTGCCAAAAGTAGATCTCAAACAAATATGAAGTAGATTACGTTTGCTAACAGCTCACAAAAAATGAACAGGTAACAAGACATAACAGAAAAGGATAGTCTCTTGGTCCACAAGTTAAATAGAGAAAATTGAGATGAATGAAAACATAAAACATGATCACCACCACACAGTATCTCTCAAAGAGCTTTAACACTCTCTCAAAGAGTTTTAACACTCCTTCAAAGAGCTTTAACACTTGGTAGCAATGGGAAGAAAGGATAAAATAAACCTAGAAGTCAATGGATTAATGAGATAACAGAAAATGATGATGGGCCTAATGCAGAAGATACATCACAGATCATTGACAACCCATTTTCTCTCAATGCTGAATGGTAACAGAAACAAGAAAAGTAAATAAAAAGTGAGACGAATCTAACTGTGATATTGAAAAGGACAACTGAAAACATTTCAAAAGTGCCAAACAAATAAAGAATTGAGATAGCAGGTTATTATAATGATAAGATCATTTCAGGGTAAACTTTATAGAAATATCAACAGATTCAGATGACTACATGATTTTTTATAAAAATATCAACTCTAAAACTCTGAACTATCTATCTCTATCTATTGACCTTTTGAGCCATAGCCAACCCATAGGGCATAGACCAAGATACTCCCTCTCTTATCTGCTGTAGCCAGCCCATAGGGCGTAGACCAAGATACTCCCTCTCTTATCTGAATTTTTGTTCTAGCAGTCTTCAATTCTTTTAAAGATATTTTATCAAATCTTGCCATTTGTCTCTGTACTGTGCAAGCAGCTCTATCTCATTGAGGGAGCCGACTCCTGCTGCTCTTACCTCTCTCATCAGCGTTCTTCTCAGTGTCTCTCTGGGTCTTCCTCTTTTCCTCTTACCTGTTGTTTCCCACATGAGGGCTTGCTTTGCTATTCGGTTATTATCTCTTCTCATCACATGTCCAACATATGACCATTATCTTTTCTTTATTACTAAAGACATTAGTGGTAACTCTGATAAGCATCTCAAATTAGCTTGGCTAGTAACATTCAAGTTGGTAAAATACACTCTTGGTTTTTTATAACATAACTTTACTTATGTTAAGGTGGAACCAAAAGATCAAAGGGATATAAAAGAATTTAATATAATAAATTATTGACAGCACTAAAGAAAGAAGTACAGTTATGTTTCATAAGGGTTTCACCGTACTTGATATTCATTTACAATTGTGTGTCTGTGTGTTGTGTGTTTTTGTTTGCGTGTGTTTCTCCTTACAATACATGTGATACAGAAGTCAAACAAACTAGCAAGATTGATCTCCTCAAACATAGTGCAGAAATTCATCATCACAGTTTTCAAATTACTTATCATTTTTATTACAAAACTACTCCATTACTCAACTCTTAGATAATATGACATAACATTAACAAAGACAAATCCAAAATATGAAATAAATCCCTCCATCTTAAACCAACACAATAATCAGCAAGAAATGGCTTGCTGCTAAAAAGTTGTACATGTACATTTTTTTCAAATTTCAAATACATAAATTTAAAGGCAATTCAAACAAAGTTAAGAAAATACATTTTCATGTTTGTTAAAAATTCAAACAGTGATAATCAAAGGTGCATGATATGATTAATCAAGTGTGTTCTGTACAAAAGAAAAAAATAGTTTAAACTGGCTGTTTGATATTAGTTTTTGCAATTACTAAACTAATATTAAGTAATTTAATCTCTAATTTGCTGATCAACAGCATATGTACAGATCAGACTTGTCAAAATATAGTCTATTCTGTTGTGAAATGGATAATTCATGTGTTATGTAGTTAAATAAATGTTGTTTTTTTGCATATGCTGCCACATAAATATGAAGCATTTTAAAACCACTATACTAATATGCAGCATATTTGAGGGAGGTGTCCGGTGCTCTTTCTTACTGTTTTAGCTTTATCTAAATCAACAAGAATGGTACCCATTTACAGCTGGGTCAACTGGTGCATGCTCATTTTGGAAGAATGTACCACTCACATTTTAATACTCTGATAATGCATAATCACTAATATAATATTCAGCTAACCGGGTCTGTCTTGTTTCTTTGGCTTTTAGTGTTTAATAATACAGCTTCATACCCAGAAAATTCATTATTGTTTAATGTGTATGTACTGCATAAGTAATGTCAGAAAAGATGACTAAAACAATATTTTAACAGGACTGGCATAGTACTAATGTCAAAGAAATTGCCAGTTGCAATGGACAAATCTGGACCAAAATGTACAGATATAATTTCTCTGCATATGAAACATCTGTCTGCTTCTGTTCTGGGCAAGTTTGCAAATTTCAACAAGACCTGCTGTTGTTACATCTGACTTTAGTGTTCTTTTTTAATGTTTCTCTAGGTTGACCTCTCTTTCTTCTACCATCTGGTTCCAATTTGATGACCTGCTTAGAGATTTTCTTGTTGTTTCTTCTTGTCACATGACCAACATATGACCACTTTCGTTCTTTTGATTACATTTTCTTTCTCACGTCTCTTATTCCTGCACTAGTCTTAAATTCGTTCCATTGTATATGAAGAATTTTCCTCAGACATTTGTTTTCAAATGCACCCAATTCATTTTCTATTTCTTTAGTTGTTTTCCAGCTCTCACATGCATAGGTAGGGTGGACAAAACATGTGATTTGAAAATTCTGAGTTTTGTTTTGAGCTAAGTAATTTGGATCTCCATAGTTTATCAAGGTTTCTGAAAGTCATTGCTGCCTTAGCTATTTTGATTCCAATTTCCTTCTTTGTGTCTTCTTCTTGATCTATGCAACTTACAAGATACACAAAATAATCAACTTCTTCCACTGCTTTTCTTTCCAGTTATATTTTTTCTTCTGGGTGAATTTTATTTAAAAAATGAAACATAATGTACAAAACATCTATTTCAGAGCAAACAAGAAAGAATAATAATGCACAAAAATATGGCTGTGTATTTTAATTTATTAATTAAAAAGCACCAAAAAGTTGTGTACCAGTATGTCTGAAGTGAGTCAAAAAAATTAATTATTTAATACAAATTAATTCTACACGTTATATTTTCTAATTTGGTAGTTAATGTATTACTTAAAATGGATTGCTTGATTGAACAACAAAAAGAACAGTGGTTCATTTCTTTTTGGACATGATAGACAAAAAAATGTGCTGTTAAAAATGGTCAACAACAATGCTACTAGTCAAATGTAGCACACAAGTACCAAAATTGAATGCTTCTGATGCACTTGTTATCATAAAATTATATGAACTTAATAATCTAGAAAGCTAAACATAGTAATAGTTTATAATAAATGTTTAAACCTAAAATGTCTAGGATTTAATAAAGACTTTATTGCTTGCATTTTGTTGGTTTCAAAAAATGGGAAAATATTACATCAGTTTATTTACATCAAATATAATCTGTAAAAGAAAAAAATGAACTTGCGCATATGAAAAATAGCACAGTTGTCAATAAAGTAATCTTTGCATATATCCAGGTTTCTTAAGTGCTGGTTAATGCATGTATCAGCAGTTGTTCCACTTATATATTACTGAACATCAAACTAAAATACACCAGTGGGGAGAAAGTAAGCAAACATTTATTATACTCCATATTCACTAGATTTTACAACATTAAAAACAATCAATTTTAATCTTAATCTATAAAGTTACGCATTTTCTCATTTAATCTTTACAAGCATAGAAATTTACTCAATGCTGTAGAACCTTTTTTTTTTTTAAAAAAAAAGATGGGATTTTCACTTACTTCTTTGGTTGGAAAAGTGTATGATGAAATACTAATCATAAAAGGTAATGCTGAAATACTAATAATAAAAAGTAACTTGAAATAACAGAAAAAAAAGAACAATCTGAAATGAAGCAAATAAATGCTACTGACATAAAATAAAAAGAATAACAATTATTAAATATAAATATCCACTGCAGTGAGGAGCAAAAAAGCAAAAAAATCATTAATGAAACAGCTTTGAAAAAGGAAATCTTGCAGAACATATACATAACATAAAATGTAAGCTTAACTCAACCAAAAGAACTAGCTACAAAAATGGAACAACAGTGACAATTTATTCAAAGCACTAAGGCAATGGATTAAATTCATTGATAAGGACTATTCAATAATAAATTTAAAAAATTACAATTGTTATTTTGAAACTTCTACTGAAGCTCTATAGTAATAACGTCCTTTATGATATAGAGGGTACCCTATCACTCTATAGCAATGCTTTTACTCATTTTAACAACTAACCCAGCATTAATGATGCATGACACATATGAAATTAAATTGCATTAGAAAATTGTGAAACTTTGTTTATGAAGTGAAACGTTTCACTTGATCTGTAGCAATAAAAAATTACTACTAAAGGGGTCAAAACTGGCGAGCAGGTAATAGTGCTTTTTTTTTTTTTCTCATTTCATTAAAAAAACAACAACTAATGTACACAAATCACATGAAATGATACAGTTTGTAACAAGAATCATTAGATCTAAAATAATCATCTAGTAATTCTTTCAAACCACACTCCTTTCTTTTGTCTAATGTGATACTAATAACATCAAATGAGAAACAAGAATGGCTCCCTGAGGCAAGTGACAAAGATGGAAGAACTCACTCCAATAAATAACAAAAAAAAAAAGTATTGTTTAAGAGATTATGTCACTTTTATTAATGTTATACTAAAAGCCATATTACAGTATTGTGTATATGAATTAACAATATGAATAATATTACTATAGATATAGTAGTCTAAAGAAAGAAGCAAAAGCATCTATGGCTTCAAGAACTTTCTAAAGAGAAATACACTTAATTTAAAATTATTATTTTATATATATTTTTTAAAATTTAATTTCTATACTAAGTTAATATATTAAGATCTTACTGAAAATAAATATTTCAGTTAGAATAATAATAGAGCTGGATGATTTGGCCACATGTTATGATCAACTAGCCTAGCAGAGATAGTTCTTCACAGCATAGTCAATGGTCAAGAAAGAAAGACAGACCAAAAAAAAAGCACAGCCTGTGTTTCACAAACCACTTCTCACTCCATCTTCATCTGTTTTTCCTACTCTCGATCAATCTGCTGCCTCTATATTTTTATGTCTTCACTTTAAAAAATATCCCCAATAAATTCTGATAGCCTTCCATTTTTTCTACTTACTGTTTATCTCATGATGCTATTCTCATGCAAAATTATTCTTAGTATGCAAAACATTAAGGACAAGAGGTCGGGTTTGATCCTGATCAATGGCTTGTGGGTTCACCCAGTCTTAAATGGGTACTTGATTTTTTTCTGGAAAAGTAAAGCGGCATGGGCGTAATACTGACCACATCACCCCAAAAAATAATGTGCCAAAATTCTATAAAAATTATGGTCACTAACACAATATTCCCTATATGCCACTTGGCGTGACAGGGTTCTTTACTATGCAAAACATTATTTCAAGAAATTGCATCCCTGTTGTTGCAAATAAATATTTAGAAAATGTATTTCCCACTACAGGTGGCCATTGTATCTAAATTACAGAAGTAGACAATATCTACAATAAGAAAATAACAACTTACTACTACTAATAGTAGGTCATACTGCCACCATGTCATGGACTTTAATGAAGCATGAGAAGAGAGGCAGATCATAAGAGGTCTGTTTTGGAACAGTGGAGGCAAGGGAGTGTGGATTGGACTTGGTCTGAGAGGTTTGTTTTGGAACAGTGGAGGCAGAGGAGTGTGGACTAGACCTGGCCCATCCTGTGAAAGATGGCCACAGACCATTGAAAATGGAGATCTCTGATGTTATCCTACAAGATGCTTTAAGTTAGCCACTAACATGACACCATCATCAGTCCATAACCAAAGACAAATGACTATATGCAGACTATATCGGAGAACAACAACTGCTTATTCACAGCAATAAACCTGAATCCCTTTAACCATTATTAGTGATAACCTTCTAACAATGGTACATAAACTTTGCAGAATAGCACCTTTTAATTTATAAGCACTGAAGTACTACCAAATTTTGAATATATCAATAAATCAATAAGTCAGTAAACAAATTCTCCACATTTGTAAATTCATATGCTGAATAGGATATATACAAATCTAAAATAAATACCATATCAGATTTTAAAAATATTTTTATATTGTTGTATAAAAAACAAATGTCAACACTAAAAACTAACTTCTAAGGGTAATTTTTCGACAAACTTTTATCTATTTCTTTTTTTAATAAAAAAAAATGTAAAGTTTTTGCTATGAGTTAAATTTTATTCTAAAAAAAATTGTGCAGCTGCAATAATTAAATACACACATGACTGAATATACATGGCAAAAACATTGAACCATAGAAAGTATTTCAAATGAAACATTCCAAATTTGAAGAAACAAATTCATTTCTCTGTAGAAAAACATACAGTGAACTTATAAATTTTCTTACAAGGCGAAAATAACAGTTGCATATATTTTTGGTCATTTCATGTCTAAAGACAAAGAGTGTGAAAAAGAGAAGTTGCATACCCTCCTAGGTAATGAGAACTTTAAATCTGAGTCAAAGAGGTGCCAATGAAGCAATAAATTTGATGAATGAAGCAACATATTGTGCAGCAATACATTATACAAGCAAATATGCAAAGATAGAAAACAATATAAGTAGTTTTGTGTTCATGCTGAAATCTATTTTTAAAAAATGAAAATCTTGAAATTATCAATGTTGTAGGCTTGAAATGAGGGTGAAAATCATTAAAACAAGTACAAATTTATTGTAAAATTTAGAAGAATTTAAAAAATATGGGCAGCCTAAAATTTGCAAAAGGTTATACTAAAGCTACATAAAATGAATGGTGAGAATAATATTAATCACTTTTAGGGGTGGTTGGGTAGGGGGAAGAGAGAGAGAATTTAAAAACACATTCACTAAATATATGATAACATTACTTTGTAAAGCAAAAATCAATTATTGCTAGGAAAGTATTTGATTTTCACAAGGCAAATAAATATTTAAAAAAAAATTAAAACCAAGTCTATCACAGGTGAGGAGAACTGATTTTGCATTTTCCAAAATTGCAAAATGATTTTTGTATTCTCTATGAATCAAAGAAATTGTTTTTTAAAAATTAAATACTTTATGACACACAAATAATGAGGAAAATGCAGTGCTAACATAATCTACGTAAAAAAAAAATTATTTTACATAAATGTAAGTGAAAAAAAGTCTTCACAATTAAAACAAAAAGGACAGAAAACTTGGGTGCTAGTAAAAATGTGGTTGTGTTTAAGCATAAATATAAGGTCAAGTTTAGATAGTTTAAAAATAATTAACTCACAATTGAGAAAATACAATAGCATAGCAAATTTAAAACAAATCTGTGAAAATCATAATTATTTTTCCTTAAAAAATAATTAAAAAGCATTGCAGCAAAGACTGCATTTCATTTGCATGGTTCTTGAACATAAAAATGATAAAACATGGATCTTGAAAAAAATGACGTTTTTGTCAGGACCAATGTGGAAACTGTTTATACTGGTAGAGATGACCAATCTGAGCCACATGACAGCACATACAGGTTATCTGACACAAAGTGAGGCTGTGTGGTATAATAAGCACTACTGACACTGTGTTACATCAGACCATTAGGATCCAGCATGGCGGTGACATCAGGATGAACAGTTGCAGGTAGTATCTGTTAATAAGAGACATCACATAGCAAGTTGTAAGCCAAGTATAAACACTATTGAAAAACAAAGCAATAACTATGGAAGCAAAAAGGACAATATACAAATCAATTTTTCTACCAACCCTGTGCTATCAGTGCCAGAATTGGACGCTGGACTCTAAAACAATAAGAAAGATAACGACCACCGAAATGAAATGTGTCAGAAGAATGACAGGAAACAGCTTAAGGGACAGAGTAAGAAACACCGACCTGAGGAAGAAACTCGAAATTGAAACAGCCATCGAATACATAAAGAAACAACAGATAAATTGGTTCGGCCACATAACAAGACAAAAAGAACTAACAATGACTCAAAAAGCCATAAACAAACGCTATGAAAACGCCAGATTAAGAGGAAGACTGAAAAAGAGATGGATAAAGGGAATATTAGAGTCACTACGAGGGATAACACCAGAAGAGGCCAACAGAAGAGCAAAGAATCATAGATTGTATCTCCCCTCAACGCCAACGGCAATGGAGGAAGGATAGAAGAAGAAGAAGACATAGTTTCACAAAACTGAACCACAGATGTAGAATGACTTCACAGTACACAAAACTGAACCACAGATGTAGAATGACTTCACAGTACACAAAACTGAACCACAGATGTAGAATGACTTCACAGTACACAAAACTGAACCACAGATGTAGAATGACTTCACAGTACACAAAACTGAACCACAGATGTAGAATGACTTCACAGTGCACAAAACTGAACCACAGATGTAGAATGACTTCACAGTGCACAAAACTGAACCACAGATGTAGGATGACTTCACAGTACACAAAACTGAACCACAGATGTAGAATGACTTCACAGTACACAAAACTGAACCACAGATGTAGAATGACTTCACAGTACACAAAACTGAACCACAGATGCAGAATGACTTCACAGTACACAAAACTGAACCACAGATGTAGATATGAGAGCTTTTCTTCGTATCATTCACACATTTAAGTGAGTGTGGATGCATTGTGTTGCTAGTCTACATCAAAGCATGATATCCGCTCCTCTTGGCCCAACACATCCATTTTAGTAAGGTGACCAGTCCCAATTTTTTACTGTTTTTTCAACCTTTGTCCTGGATTTGTTACTGTCCTGAATTTGTCCCAAATTTGGCGGATTTTTTAGCTTTTGTCCCGGATTTATTAAAATACATTAGGGACACAAACGTTTATCAATTTTGCCAACATGGTAAACATCTCTTCGACTTAAAAATATACATTATTCTATTGTTGTGTAGAAAATGTTTAAAAAGTTGAACTGGCTGTTCATTTGGCAAAACAGTAACAGTAAAATATGCTCAAGTTTTAAATTTTATATACAGAACCTGAAACACTGATCAGAAAATTACAGCAACTCAGCTTCACCTTCCATTTAAGTGAGTATAAAAAGAAAAAAAGTAAAGTACCCCCGTCACGCCAAGTGGCGTATAGGGAATATGGTGTTAGTGACCATAAATTTTACAGACCTTTGGCACATGATTTTTGGGGTAATGTGGTCAGTATTACGCCTGTGCCACTTCACTTTCCCAGAAAAAAAGTCCGGTACCCATTAAAGGCTGGGTGAACCCGAAAGCCGTTGGTTGGGGTCGAACCCTACCCCTCGAAGTGAGTATAACTAATGTTTTTTTTTTATTTCCTAATAACGTTTTGTAAGCCTATATTCTTAGGTGTTTTAATTACTTTTAAAATATATGTATTACTCACTTGAAAAAGACAGAAGAAATTTCATTTTATTAATATAAAATTTAAGTCAAATTAATCCGTCCCGGATTGGGGTTTCAACAAAAAGGTTACCTTAATTTTAGGTACAGGAAGATCGCTGAATTTCTGCAGCAGAACCCCCCCTATTTTGACCTACACTTTTAGACTATTAACTACTAAGGGTTTTTTAAAATATGCATGAGTACAAATGGAACCTCCTGTTTTTTTACAGTTTTCTGTAAGGGCTAGACATTGGATCTCACTACTCCTAGAGAGATGTTGGTAGCAGTAAGAAGAGAGATGTTGGTAGCACTAAGAAGAGAGATGTTGGTATCACTAAGAAGAGATGTTGGTAGCACTAAGAAGAGAGATGTCGGTAGCATTAAGAAGAGAGATGTCGGTAGCACTAAGAAGAGAGATGTTGGTAGCACTAAGAAGAGAGATGTTGGTAGCACGAAGAAGAGAGATGTTGGTAGTACTAAGAAGAGAGATGTCGGTAGCATTAAGAAGAGAGATGTTGGTAGCACTAAGAAGAGAGATGTTGGTAGCACTAAGAAGAGAGATGTTGGTAGCACAAAGAAGAGAAATGCTGGTAGCACTAAGTATAGTGAGATGCTGGTAACACTAAGAAGAGAGAAGTTGGTAGCTCTAAGAAAAGAGAAGTCGGTATCAATAAGAAGTGAGATATTGGTAGCACTAAAAAAAGAGATGTTGGTAGCATGAAGAAGAGAGATGCTGGTAGCACGAAGAAGAGAGATGTTGGTAGCACTAAGAAAAGAGAAGTTGGTATCAATAAGAAGAGAGATATTGGTAGCACTAAAAAGATAGATGCTGGTAGCACGAAGAAGAGAGATGCTGGTAGCACTAAGAAGAGAGAAGTTGGTAGCACTAAGAAAAGAGAAGCTGGTAGCACTAAGAAGAGAGATGTTGGTAGCACTAAGAAGAGAGATGTTGGTGGCACTAAGAAGCAATATATTGGTAGCACTAAGAAGAGAGATGCTGATAGCACTAAGAAGAGAGATGTTGGTAGCACTAAGAAGAGAGATGCTGAAGGCACTAAGAAGAGATATGTTGGTAGTACTAAGAAGAGAGATGTTGGTAGCACTAAGAAGAGAGATGTTGGTAGCACTAAGAAGAGAGATGTTGGTAGCACTAAGAAGAGAGATGCTGAAGGCACTAAGAAGAGATATGTTGGTAGTACTAAGATGAGATGTTGGTAGCACTAAGAAGAGAGAAGCTGGTTATTCATCATATTTTGACCCAAACCCTCCACATTTCTGTAATCTCTTTCATACCCTGATCACACTTATTAATTTGGACCTAGATCCCCTATCACCTCTCTCAGTCATGATCACACATAACTGATCCTAATTCCCCTCTCACTTCTCTCAGTCATGGTCACACATAATAATTTTAATCATCTCGCATTTCACCTTTTTCATCCTTAATTATATATTAATATTTAGACTGAACCCCACTCACCACGGTCAGGCTCTGGTCACCATCATAAATTATATTGGACCTATTTAAACCACTCTCAAACCCTGGCCATCATCATAAATTAGACTACATCTATTTACACCATGATCAAGCCCTCATCACCCATAATAAATTAGACTATGTCTATTTATGTTTATTTATGTTTATTTTATTTGTGTTTGCACACTGGCCCCTGTGTGAACTCCTCTGATTCGGTGTGCATTTGCGCACATTTTTGCACATTTCTACACATTCTCGACAGCCACACTTTTGTTATAATTTCCTTTTCATACACACAGGATAGACATTTTTAGTTTACATATTTAGAATATTTTTGTTTTAATGTTTCGTTATTAGTTTTGTGTGTGTGTTTTTCTTGTTTGTTCCTGCTGAAGGCCTATTGGGCAGAAACGTCGTTTAGTCTGTGTCGTCCACTTATCACGTAAAGCTTCTAACATACCATTTTTTTTCATTTTTTTATTTTTCCTCATATTCAGCTTTACTGCATCTTCGCATTTTTATGCATTCATTTGCATTTCTTTGCCTTAACCCCATAAATTAGACTACATCTATTTACACAATGTTCCAGCCCTGGCCGTCATCATAAATTAGACTACACCTATTTACACCATGTTCAAGCCCTCATCACCCATCATAAATTAGACTATGTCTATTTACATCATGTTCAAGCCCTGGCCATTATAATAAATTAGACTACATCTATTTACACCATGTTCAAGTCCTGGCCATTATAATAAATTATACTACATCTATTTACACCATGTTCAAGCCCTCATCACCCATCATAAATTAACTACATCTACTTACACAATGTTCCAGCCCTGGCCATTATAATAAATTAGACTCCATCTACTTATACAATGTTCCAGCCCTGGCCATTATAATAAATTAGATTCCATCTACTTACACAATGTTCCAGCCCTGGCCATTATAATAAATTAGACTCCATCTACTTACACCATGTTCAAGCCCTGGCCATTATAATAAATTATACTACATCTATTTACACCATGTTCAAGCACTCATCACCCATCATAAATTAGACTACATTTATTTACACCATGCTCATGCCGTCATCACCCATCCTAAATTAGACTATGTCTATTTACACCATGTTCAAGCCCTGGCCATTATAATAAATTTACTACATCTATTTACACCATGTTCAAGCACTCATCACCCATCATAAATTAGACTACATTTATTTACACCATGTTCATGCCGTCATCACCCACCCTAAATTAGACTATGTCTATTTACACCATGTTCAAGCCCTGGCCATTATAATAAATTATACTACATCTATTTACACCATGTTCAAGCACTCATCACCCATCATAAATTAGACTACATTTATTTACACCATGTTCATGCCGTCATCACCCATCCTAAATTAGACTATGTCTATTTACACCATGTTCAAGCCCTGGCCATTATAATAAATTAGACTCCATCTACTTACACAATGTTCAAGCCCTGGCCGTCATCATGAATTAGACTACACCTATTTACACCATGTTCATGCCGTCATCACCCATCCTAAATTAGACTATGTCTATTTACACCATGTTCAAGCCCTGGCCATTATAATAAATTATACTACATCTATTTACACCATGTTCATGCCGTCATCACCCATCCTAAATTAGACTGTCTATTTACACCATGTTCAAGCCCTGGCCATTATAATAAATTAGACTCCATCTACTTACACAATGTTCAAGCCCTGGCCGTCATCAAGAATTAGACTACACCTATTTACACTATGTTCAAGCCCTCATCACCCATCATAAATTAACCAATAAATGGCATAAACATCTTGGTTGTGTACTCACATGTTGCATCTGATGAGGTAACATATAAGGCATCCAGCCTGTGGCTGCAGGACTGGAGGACATTTGGTAGGTTGTCACTGGTGCTGTTGCAGTTACAGATGTGTAGGCTCTTGGGATCAGACCAGCAGGCATAATGGTTGGGGTGGGTACTCCATAACTGATGAACTGCCTATATTCAAATAATCATTCATAGATGTCAAGTTAAATAATAATAGTTATAAAAGATTTACATGAATCGTTATAAGGCACTTGGCCAAAGGTCACAAACATTCCAGTTGCTGTAATAACCCATCCAACCTACAAGTTAAATACATCACGAGCAATTAGGTAAACAAATGGATGGAAGTAGTCATAAAACATTCAAAGATAAAATAACCACATATATTAATTTAAACAGAAAAGCAAGTACATAAAGGCTGATCAACTACTAACATAATACAACTACTAACACAATACTGCCAGAGCAAGAGATCAAAACAAACAAAGGGAAAATTTAACTTACTACATAACTGTCTACAATGAAAATGAAATGGTTATGGTTGGTTATGGTTAGGTTAAGGCCCCGGTATCAGTGCAAATGAATTAAAATCCATAGCTGATCAACCGTTCGTGCCAGCGCAGTCATCCAAATTAAAGCTCATCTCATCGAAGGATTCAAAGAAATAAAGGCAGCTGCAGCCCCAATCATAGCAGCTGCAGCACATGCCAAAATACACAAGGCCAAGTAACACTGAAAGTGAACACAGCTGAACTGGCCTTCATCATACGATACCATCATTTATCTTAAGCAACTTGAATATCGAAACATGATCTGGATGAAATACATAGCTCACGTTGTGCACAGAGCACTAAACTCAGTAGCTCCAGCAGCAAAAAGGACTTGGAATATGAGGAAACTGCAACAAGGAATACTTTCAATGGTTCTTGCCACCTATCCACCATATAGACAGGAAGTCTGACTGTTAATTATAGATCTCCAGTCCATAAAGTACACTACAGTTCCTTTTAGTACACATATTCTATTCTATTCTATTCTATTGACCTTTCGAGCCGTAACCGGCCCATAGGGCGTAGACCAAGGTACACCTTCTCCTATATGAATTTTTGTTCTAGCAGTTTTCTTTTAAAGATATTTTATCAAATCTCGCCATCTGTCTCTGTTCTGTGCAAGCAGTTCTATCTCATTGAGGGAGCCGATTCCTGCTGCTCTTGCCTCTCTCATCAATGTTCTTCTCAGTGTCTCCCTGGGTCTTCCTCTTTTTCTTTTACCTGTTGTTTCCCATATGAGGGCTTGCTTTGCTATTCGATTATTATCTCTTCTCATCACATGTCCAACGTATGACCATCGTCTTTTCTTTATTACTGAAGATATTAGTGGTTGATTGGCGATTTCTCTAATTTCCTCGTTTGTTTTGAATTCGTTCCATTCTATACCAAGTATTTTCCTTAGACATTTATTTTCGAATGCGTTCAACTTTGTTTCTATATCTCTTGTTGTTTTCCAGCTTTCACACGCATACGTAAGGGTTGATAGTACATTTGATTTGAATAGCCTAAGTTTTGTGTTTGTGCTAATGAGTTTTGATTTCCACAACTTTTCAAGGCTTCTGAAAGACATTGCTGCTTTAGCCAGTCTGATTCTAATTTCTTTGCTCGTATCCCCTTCTCGATCAATGTGACTTCCAAGATAGATGAAGTGATCGATCTCTTCTACTGGTTTGTTTTCCATGTATATTTTGTCACTTGTTGGAATTAAACTTTTCATGACTTTAGTCTTTTCATGATTGACCTCAAGCCCAATTTTGCTGGCTATTGATGATAGTTCATTTGTGTTTTCCTGCATCGTTTTTATCTGATTGCTGATGAGAACTATGTCATCAGCAAAGTCCAGGTCCTCCAAATGGTCTCCTTGTATCCATTCGATGCCTTTATTACCAGTGCAGCATTTCTTCATTATGAAGTCCATAACAATTCCAAATAACAAGGGCGATAAAATACATCCTTGTTTAACCCCAGTTTCTATTGGGAAACATTCGCTCAGTCCTTCCTCTGTTCGAACTGCACATGTGTAACCATCATACATGTCTTTGATAATATTTATGATTTTTGATGGTAAGCCATATTGCTTCAGAATTTTCCACAAAGAATCTCTATGAATACTATCAAATGCTTTTTTGAAGTCGATGAAGTTAAGTACAAAAGGTTTTTGCTTTTCAATGTGTTCCTCCAATATAAGTCGTAGAGTGAAAATGTGGTCAAGACAGCTTCTCCCTTTTCTAAACCCAGCCTGTTCTTCACGCTGGTACACATATAGTCTCTTTTAAATAATCTAAGGTATGCTGATGATACAGTCTTAATCGCTAAGAGTGAAAAAGAGTTACAAGAAATGTTGGACATTATAGTGAAAGAAAGCAAAAATAAAGGGCTCAGCCTTAATAGCAAAAAGACAGAGGTAATGGTAACAACAAAGAAAAAGACATCACCTCAGTACAAAATGAAGACAAGTGGAACAATATTAAAAGAGGTAAATGAATTTAAATATTTGGGAACTTTGTTAACCTCAGACGGAAGATGTACAAAAGAGGTGAGATGCAGAATGGCTCAGGCAAAAGCAGCTTTCCAAAAAAATTAGGAAGATACTATGCAATCCATTTTTGACAATAGAAACAAGAAAAAGAGTTCTTAAATGTTACGTAGAGTCAGTCTTAACATACGGATGTGAATCATGGACAATAGGACAACAGACAAGAAAATCACTGGAGTCTGTAGAAATGTGGTTTTACAGAAGAATGTTAGGAGTACCATGGACAGCTAAAAAAAGTAATGATGATGTTCTGAGAGAGGTCAAAGCAAAAAGAGAGCTAATTTCCAATACTATGAAGAAACAATCATCATTTTTTGGCCATGTAATGAGAAGAGAACAACTGGAATATATTGTAACAACTGGAAAAATTGAGGGACAAAGAGATAGAGGAAACAAAGAGAAAAAATAACAGACAGCTTAAGAGAATGGCTTGGCAGAAGGTCAACAACAAAAATGATAAATAGCTGCTGAGATCAAAAGTTGTGGAGATACATGATCTCCTATGCCAGCAGGCCCAATACTTGATGATGATGATGATAGTCCCTTTTATTACAACTCTAATTTATCTCAAGTTCCTTCTATACTCCACTTGGTCATTTATGTATAACTCTAGTTTCTAGTATATTTCAGATAAACTGCTTAATTTTAGGGAGGCATACATTCAACTTAATTATCCTGGCACAAAAAGCCATAAATTTGGCAAAAACAATGTGGAAAACTGAAAGCAAAACCACATATTAAAAAAAATTAATTAAATTAATAAATATATAATTATAGTAGAAGAGAAACCATATAATTGAAAATATATGGTATCTAACAACATATACAGAGGTGAACAAAGAAGTGAGAAGATGCATTAAAAGGGATAAGAGGAAATATATAGATGAACTAGCTAAAGAGGCAGAAGAAGCAGCAAATAAAGGGAATATGAAAGAACTGTACAACAGCACAAAGAAATTAGGTGGAAAATACAAACAGATCAACACCTTTATCAAAGATAAGAAAGGAAATCTGCTTAGTAATATAAGGGAACAAATGGAGAGATGGAAAGAGCACTTTGAAGAACTTTTGAACAGACCCAGCTCAAATAATCCTCCAGATATACTACCAGCAGAAGTAGAGTTACACGTTAACTGCGGAAAACCAAGCAAAGAAGAAATAATGAAAGCCATCAAACTATTAAAAAATGGTAAAGTCACAGGACCAGATGAAATTCCTTCGGAAGCCATCAAAGCAGATATTAACACCTCTACCAAGATGTTACATGATCTATTGGGTAAAATTTGGGAGAGGGAAGAAATACCTAAAGACTGGAAAGAAGGTTATATGATCAAACTGCCAAAGAAAGGAAGTTTACAGGAGTGCACAAATTATAGGGGAATTACGCTACTATCAGTGCCAGGAAAAATATTAGGCAGAATCATTCTGGAGAGACTAAAAGAGGCAATAGAGAAACACTTGAGAGAAGAACAAGCAGGTTTTAGGAAGAACAGATCATGTGCTGATCAAATAACTACTCTACGTATAATAGTTGAACAAAGTTTAGAACTAAAATCCCCACTTTATATTGGATTCATAGATTACGAAAAGGCATTTGATAGTTTAGACAGAAGAATGCTTTGGAAGTTGCTGAGTCATTATGGAATCCCCATAAAGTTTATTAACCTGATAAAAACAATGTATGAAGGAACAAAATGTAGTGCGGTGCATGAAGGACAGCTTACAGAAGCATTTGAAATAAGAACAGGAGTAAGGCAAGGATGCCTTCTGTCTCCATTTCTCTTTCTACTGGCCATAGATTGGATTATGAAAATAATTAAAAACAACAGAAATGGGATCCAGTGGTAACTGACCAAACAACATGATGATTTAGACTTTGCTGATGACATAGCTCTCTTATCACACAGCCATCAACAGATGCAGGATAAAATGAGTATATTAGATGAGAGATCACAACAGCTAGGACTAACGATTAATAGAGATAAGACCAACATTATGAGAATTAATGCAGTTGGCAATAACCAAATAAAACTAGGAGAAATACCTCTACTAGATGTACAATCTTACATATATCTGGGCAGTAATATAGATAAAGAGGGAGGAACAGAAAATGATACCAAAATAATAATATCAAAAGCAAGAGGAGCTTTCATTGCACTGGGAAACATATGGAAATACGTAAGGTCACCTTTGTCTATGTCCCTGGACATGCGGGAGTACGGGGAAATGAGAGAGCGGACAGGTTGGCTAGCTGCGCTGTCGTTGAGGACGGGCAACCGATGGATCGGGCGGACATCATCAATGCCCTTCGAGATGTTGGAAGAGCACAGGACTTCGACAAACACAGATCAACGTCACTTCTTCGGATGATGGAAATGGGAGTTAAGATGGGCACGGCCAGAAATGAGAAACTTGGTGGCCGTGTAAGAAGACTTATCAACCAACATAGAACTGGAGTCGTCAGTCGCTGGACACTGAGGGAATTGCTGAGGAGGGGATCTGAGCACCTATGGACATGTTCGGAGTGCAATGATGATGATCCGCAAATGACTCAATAACTCAATAACATATGGAAATCCAAAGAAATTAGGTTAAATACAAAAATAAAAATTTTCAACTCAAATGTTAAGTCGGTCCTATTATATGGCTGTGAAACATGGAGAATAACAAAATTGACAATCACGAAGGTACAGACTTTCATTAATGGATGCTTACGCAGAATAAAGGGATGGAAATAGCAGGACAAAGTCACTAACGTGGAATTATGGAAATGTACCGGTCAAATACCAGTGGATAACGAGATACAGCGTAGACGATGGCGATGGATAGGACACACACTACGGAAGCCAACTGAGAGTATTACACAACATGCCCTTTTTTGGAATCCCCAGGGAAAAGACAAAGAGGAAGACCAAGGAATTCTTGGAGAAGACAGATCGAAGCAGAGATGAAGATGATGGGGAAGACATGGAATGATCTTAAAAGAATTGCAAAAAACAGAACGACTTGGAAAGTGTTTGTTGAAGACCTATGCTCCACTGGGAGCTAAAAGGTAGAAGAAGAACAACATAAACTATGAATACTGATGTAATTTTTTGTACCGATTAATAAAAAACAAATATTTGCAATGTAAGCATTAAAGTATTATGAACTAAGAAATATATTTGTCAAAGTACATAAAAATCATCATTCTTGTTTTCTATTTTTTGTGGAGTGCAGGGATGAAATTGGTGCTCGACATTGATTTTTATCATGAATCATACTTTCAAGCTCCTCACTTCAAGCTCTTATTGATTAACTTTCCTCTTCTCACTGATAGCGTCTCTCACTATTCTCTACCTTTGTAGCTCAAATGAAGCTCATCTTGAATTACTGACAGATAAGATCATCATCATCGAAGGTTGGCTACCATGGAGCACCATTCTGCTGTCTCTTGCTTCAATAGTGCACGTGGTCATAGGCTGACTTGTCCATCTTTTGATATTACTCGTCCATGTTAGTCTTGATCTGCCTCTTTTACCTTGTATTTTACCTTCCAAGATTATTTTTAGTAGGCTGATGAGTATTTTAAAATGTCCCAAAATCTTAATTGTTTTGTTTGAATCGTATTTAGTAGTTCTCTCTTCATTTTTAGTTGTTTTAAGACTTCATCATTTTTTTTCTTTTCTTTCCATCCAATTCTTCCTATTCTTCTTTCTATAAATCCACATTTCAAAGGCTTCAATTTTCTTTTCGGTTTTCTTGTCTAATGTACATGTTTCTTCATCATACAGGAATGTTGAGAAGATATAACATTTAGCAATTCTTAGTTTTAGCCCTGGTGTTAATCATTTTGATGTTAGTATATTTTTCATGGCATTACAATTACTTTTTGCCCTTTCTATTCTTTTGTTTATTTCAGTTTTACATTTTCCATCACTGGTTATAGTATGTCCAAGGACCTTGTAGCTCTGAATTATCTCCAGGTCTATTCCTTCAACTTTGATATCCACTTGTAAGTTTTGAGTACCTACTGACAGATATTTTCATTTATTATGTGGTTTGCTCACATTCATCTTAACTAGTTAAACGTCAATCAACTAAATGTGTATTTTCACGTGGCAGTGCTTTAACCAAATACTTCTATTTGATAAAGGAAACAAACATTTTCACACAGTTTGAACTGTTTTCAGCTGTTTGTTTTCATATCAAAAACAGCATTTTAATTCTAATTTTAGAAATTTAGCATCTTTTATGGATGAAGAAGTCCTCAGTCTGGTATATTACATTCACTCTTTAAAATTGATATTTTATGGAAATGGTTTCAATTTGTGATACCAGAAACAAAAAGTAAAATCTTTTAACTAAGCAAATATTAATTTGTGAATGTTATTTTAGTAGTTACTACTCATAACAAAAAGATCAAAGATTAGCAAATCTGAGAGTTTCAGAGAATTCAATATTCTATTTTTAGCCACCAACTTTGTTTTTTATTTATTTATAATACAACTTTTTCTAATCACTGAATTGTATAACAGAAAATATATGTATTTTATCTTTCTGGAAAAACACAAATGAGCAAACCAACTAAAGTATCAATGACAAATAACTGTGAACTAGACTTACATTGTAACATTTAACAGTGTAATATTTTATCGTGGGGAAATGCAGAACTACAATGTCTAGAAAGAGCATAAGTAATTAAAGCTTTGCTAATCACAGCAATCTGTTTTGTGGTTCTTTTTTGTCAGTGTAAAATTTTCTTATATGTATAGCAGTATATTTTTTGGCTATTCCCTTATAAATTATTACAGAGAAAGGTCTTTGTGCTAGAGGCAGCTAACAAACTTTGAAGATGAAAACTGTTTGCAAATTGTTGTTTTTTTAATTGCTGTACTTCTGATATCATAAAACCTCTTTCTTTTTCTGCCATTTATTCAATGACTACTAAAGGAATGAATAGTCTTCTTCACCATCAGCCCTTAAAAGGACATTAATGGGGCATACATGTATAAATAACTCAATAAACCCAATATACATGTGTTGGACATAGATGTGTTGTGGTTCAGTTGTGCCTTTCAGCCCAACACATCAGACTTCAGCACAACATTTTTGAGCAAGGAGGGTTGCCTTCCTTCTTCAATCTCTACTTTCTTGGCCAGACTGGATAGTCTGTTTCCAAGAGCACCACTGGAAAGTGGGGCAGTGTCTTGATCAGCTCTGTTGTTCATTAATCTTGCTTTATGTAATCAACTGTGGGTCAGTGACTGCACTCAGCTCTGTTGTTCATTAATCTTGGTTTATGTAATCAACTGTGAGTCAGTGACTGCACTCAACTCTGTTGTTCATTAATCTTGGTTTATGTAATCAACTGTGGGTCAGTGACTGCACTCAGCTCTGTTGTTCATTAATCTTTGTTTATGTAATCAACTGTGGGTCAGTGACTGCACTCAGCTCTGTTGTTCATTGATCTTGGTTCATGTAATCAACTGTTCGTCAGTGACTGCACTTAGCTCTGTTGTTCATTGATCTTGGTTCATGTAATCAACTGTTCGTCAGTGACTGCACTCAGCTCTGTTGTTCATCGATCTTGGTTCATATAATCAATGTGGGTCAATGACTGCACTCAGCTCTGTTGTTCATTGATCTTGGTTCATGCAATCAACTGTGGGTCAGTGACTGCACTCAGCTCTGTTGTTCATTGATCTTGGTTCATGCAATCAACTGTGGGTCAGTGACTGCGCTCAGCTCTGTTGTTCATTGATCTTGGTTCATGCAATCAACTGTGGGTCAGTGACTGCACTCAGCTCTGTTGTTCATTGATCTTGTTTCATGCAATCAACTGTGGGTCAGTGACTGCACTCAGCTCTGTTGTTCATTGAATTTGGTTCATGCAATCAACTGTGGGCCACTGACCCAACTCAGTTCTGTTAGTTGAAGGGCATCTTGGCCCCCGCATAATAATATGATCACTGCCTTCAATTTGTTTAATAATATAAAATTAAGTGAAAAAAAAATTGTGTATTACTTACCCATGCAAATTTGCTGCTAATGCTTGTTGTTCATATGCAATTTGTAAAGCCTACAGGGACAAAAAAAATACAAACAGAATAAATGTTAGCATTTGAATGACAATAAATAGGACAACAAAGGTTCTGTAACTTATGCCATAGATGAATTAAGTTTTAAACTTGTTGTAGGCCACAATATTTTGAGGTGAGGGAGCCAGTGTCCTCTACTGAAAATCTGCTAGCCAGGTACCCATTTTTGTCCACCTTGATTGACTGGACAATGTCATGCTGGGATTGAACCCTAATCATTCAATCATAAAGACAGTACCCAAACTACTATGCGACTGACACTCTCTTTAAAGACATCATAGTAAAGTAATAGTAAAGGTTCTTTCCCCATTTAGGTATAATGTAATGTCAGTGCCGATATTCTTCAATGGCCAATGAAACCTTGTGTGATTAATGTGTTTAAATCATACAAGGCTATCTTACTTCTCAAAGGAAAATAACCTCTGACAGTCATTTTCAGAGGGTGATGAACCCTGAAGAGATAATAACCGAATAGCAAAGCAAGCCCTCATGTGGGAAACAACAGGTAAGAGAAAAAGAGGAAGACCCAGGGAGACACTGAGAAGAACATTGATGAGAGAGGCAAGAACAGCAGGATTCGGCTCCCTCAATGAGATAGAGCTGCTTGCACAGAACAGAGACAAATGGCGAGATCTGATAAAATATCTTTCAAAGAAAACTGCTAGAACAAAAATTCAGATAGGAGAAGGAGTATCTTGGCCTACGCCCTATGGGCCGGCTATGGCTCGAAAGGTCAATAGATAGATAGATAGATAGATGAACCCTGAAGCCTTTTCTGTCCAAAAAAAAATAAATGATCTACCACACAGCCACAGCTTGAAATTGAACGCTCATGGTAAGAATTTTAATTACTCATCCACAGATGTTTCCTACAAAGAAATTATAGCACATAAGTCTTGGTATCTGGAAATGTTTTGTGATAAACCTTCATCTTCTTCTTCAGCATTCACTGGTTAAAATGGGCCTGGGTGCATTGAAGTTAATGGTAAACTGCACACTCTGACCTGACACATCCATCTTCAGCAGATTTTGGTTACATTTGTTAAACCGCTCAACACATTTTTCCTATGGCTATTTTGGCATACTCTTTTAACTGCCAAGGGTCATTGTGTACATGGGGGCCTCTTTTTTTCACCATTAACCAAGAAAGCTAAGCATTGGATCTCACTACCCAGAGACTGGAGAAAAATAAAGCACTGAAAAGCACATTCAACAAGAAAAATTGTCATTGTCCATGGCAGAATTAAAGCCCAAGACCTTCTTGTCCAGAATCAAAATCTCATTTCTACATCACCCAGACTCCTTATGATAGTTAAGATTTGTGTTTATTTTCTAATTCATTCATAAAATAAAATAATGGTCTGCAGATTTATGTTATCCCCGTATATGTTGAGAAGGGTTATGGAAAGCTACCGTTTTGTAGTCTAGGTCAAGTGTGTGTCATATGGGCAGTTACTAGTCTGTGCAGGATTTCTAAAATATTTTCTTTTCATCTGGCTCTTGGTCTTCCTAAAGTCCTAATGTCTGACCAGCAGTTATTGTAGAAATGTAATGTTAGCTATTAGATAACTTTCTCCCCTTTCCCCATAAACCATCCTATTTCAACTTTCTTCCTATGAGATAACCAGATCACTGAGATAATCCAAACCACTAAGATAGCCAAACCATTGAGATAAACAAACCATTGAGATAATCCAAACCATTGAGATAAACAAACCATTGAGATAATCCAAACCACTAAGATAGCCAAACCATTGAGATAAACAAACCATTGAGATAAACAAACCATTGAGATAAACAAACCACTAAGATAGCCAAACCATTGAGATAAACAAACCATTGAGATAATCCAAACCACTGAGATAAACAAACCATTGAGATAAACAAACCATTGAGATAATCCAAACCACTGAGATAAACAAACCATTGAGATAATCCAAACCACTAAGATAAACAAACCATTGAGATAACCAAACCACTGAGATAAACAAACCATTGAGATAACCAAACCACTGAGATAACCAAACCATTGAGATAAACAAACCATTGAGATAACCAAACCACTGAGATAGCCAAACCATTGAGATAACCAAACCACTGAGATAACCAAACCATTGAGATAAACAAACCATTGAGATAACCAAACCACTGAGATAGCCAAACCATTGAGATAACCAAACCACTGAGATAACCAAACCACTGAGATAACCAAACCATTGAGATAATCCAAACCACTAAGATAGCCAAAACACTTCTTTCTTTCTTTATTCAACAAAGAGCGGTTGCTATCTCAGTGTAGCCCAAATAATTTTTCTGATGTAAATTGTGTCAAATGTTTCTCCCACAATATCTGCTGTCAGTGCACAGACTTTTTTCACATTAAATTTGTATTTGTCTTCCTTTCTTTTTAAATAAAAGGACTTGGCTTGATGTTCACCATTTTTGCTCGCCCTGCATCTAAGATGATGCATAGTTACTCTCTAGTGTTTAGTGCTTCCAGGATATTATTTTGTTTTTCTAAATACAGTTTACCTCATCCAGTGTATCTCATCTCACCAGTAAATATATATACATACATACATATATTTCATTTCACTTTTTGGTTAATGTTATTCAACTTTATAATTTTGTGATAGAATCCTAACATCCCAAGTTTTAATTCTTGGTGTGTGTGTGTGATTTTAGTTTGTTTGTATTATCTTGCCGATTGTCAGAAATCACTGAAGACATGGCATGGACATGGGTTCTCCATTAAAATCCCCATTAGCTTTTTTTATTTGATTTTCAAATGTTGTGTTGATACTTGAACTTTATACTGAAAATTTCCCCTTGCTTTTCTTCAGTTTATTTATGATTGTCTCTGTTAGCCTTTGTCTAAAAAGTGTTAATAAACAAAATAATAGTGTTGTTCTATTTTTGGATGTACTCACTCAGTCATTTTCTTTCATAAACTGTAAGGCGGCAGATCAGTCTTGGGTAGCAGTGTCTATTTATTGCATGCGTTATCAGGAAAATTACTTGACAGGACACGTTGTTATTTTGTGCATGAAGTTGAACTTAATACAAGCAAATGCAGATTTATAAAGCATATAGAACATGCAAAAACAACATATAATATTCCAACATTATATTTTTTCTCCTCAAATTGCATATTATTTTATTTAAATCAAAGTCACTTACTGTGAGACTGGCATCATCTCTTCCAGGAGTGAAGAGTCGAGGTGTGAGTGCTGTGGGTACTGTTTTCTTTTTGTTGCCGCTGTCTGCAAACTTCACTAACAATGGCTCCATGCTGCCTGAATAAATGAAAAAGAAACCATTTGTCTAATATTTAAATTGATGCTGTGTGTTACCGGGGACTCATTATGAGGAAAGTAAAGAATAGTGACACTGTGACCTTCCAGGCATGTCGTAAGAGGCGACTAAGGAGTTTGATCGATGGCTTGACAAGCTGTCATTGTAAAAATTATTGTTATGGAAACAGAGCCATAGATTGCAGTTCTGCCCTATGTACTGTCTTCGGCTCAAAAGGACAATAGATAGATAGATGGCTAAGAATAAATAAGGCAGGAACAATTTTCATTAAGATGAAGAAAAAATAGGCCACACATTTTTTTAATCATTGAACTTGAGCTACTTAATACAAAAAGCAACTAGTATTCTTTTTGTCCACTACTTGAGGCTTACTGCAATCAGGCTCTGATGCCTGCTGCAAAATGGCTCTGACGCTTACTGCAAAAAGGCTCTGACGCCTGCTGCAAAATGGCTCTGACGCTTACTGCAAAATGGCCCTGATGCTTACTGCAAAATGGCCCTGATGCTTACTGCAAAATGGCCCTGACACTTACTGCAAAATGGCCCTGACGCTTACTGCAAAATGGCCCTGATGCTTACTGCAAAATGGCCCTGATGCTTACTGCAAAATGGCCCTGATGCTTACTGCAAAATGGCTCTGACGCTTACTGCAAAATGGCTCTGATGCTTACTGCAAAATGGCCCTGATGCTTACTGCAAAATGGCTCTGATGCTTACTGCAAAATGGCCCTGATGCTTACTGCAAAATAACTTTAAAAAAAAAATTAATTAAAAAATAAATAAATAAACCAGAATCTTGATCAATCTCAACTTTCAATGTGCTTTTTTAAATAAAAAATTCTTTCCAAGCATATGGCCTCTAGTAGGTTTTCTTATTTGTGATATTAAACCTTCTGGCCCTACCCACTTCTCTCAGTGAAATAAACCATCAAAGAATGCACTCACATAACTTGCTAAAAATAAAACTGCCAACATTCGCAGTAATTATCTCTCAATGAATGGTGTATGTGTGATGAATAGATTAATCGCACAAACCACACAACCAAGCCAAACAATGAATTTATATACAGTCCCATCCACCATAGCACTTCTACATTACAGATAAAAGCAAAATTGTATCCTCTCGCCCCAACCACAACATACACCAAATAATTTAACCACATACAGTCTCTGTGTTACTTAAAATATGAGTTTCATTTAATTTTAAATTGTTGATATCGTCTATGTGATTGGTTTTTCATATTAATTTTGAGACCTGACATTATTATGGAATTATTATGTGGAAGGAAAGGGCACTAATAATGCAATATACATCTTAAGAACATTGATAGAAAGAGCTATAGAGGTAAAGAAAGATCTATATATGTGCTTTATAGACTACAAAAAAAGCATTTGACAAAGTAAAGCATGTGGAAATAATAAATATGCTGAAGAAATTAAACATTGATGGCAAGGATCTACGAATTATAAAAAACATGTACTGGCAACAAACAGCAACTATACGAATTAGTAACCAAACAGGACAATTTCAATTTATAAAACAAGGAGTCAGACAAGGCTGTGTTCTGTTGCCGGATTTGTTTTCACTTTACAGTGAACATATTATGAGATCAATAGTAGACAAAAAGGAAATTGAAGTTAATGGTCACAACATAAATAATTTGCGATACGTGGATGACACAGTCTTAATAGCAGAGACAAAGAATGAACTACAAGAAATGATAGACATAATAGCAAAAGAAAGCAACAAGAAAGGTCTCAGTCTGAATAGTAAGAAAACAGAAGTAATGGTCATATTGAAGAAACAATCATCACCATCATGCAGCATAAAAATATACAAGACAAATTTGAAACAAGTGCAAAGCGTCAAATACTTGGGCACAATAATAACATCAGATGGAAGATGCACCACAGAAATAAAAAGCAGAATAGCTCAAGCCAAAATAGCATCTCAGAAAATGAAAAGTATCTTATGCAACAAATCTATGTCAATAAAAATGAGAAAGAGAGTTCATCGGTGCTATATAGAACCAATTCTAACCTATGGAAGCGAATCATAGACAGTGGACAAACAAATGAAAAGACGATTAGAGGCCACAGATATGGGATTTCTCAGAAGAATATTGAAAGTTCCATGGACAGCTAAAAAGACCAATGAGGAAGTTCTCAAAGAGGCCAACACAAAAAAAGGAGTTCCTGAAAAATAGAAAGAAACAATCAACATTTTTCGGGCACATCATGAGAAGAGGAAAGTTAGAATACTTGGTTACAACTGGCAAAATAAAAGGAAAGAGATATCGCGGACGACAAGGAAAGAAAATACTGGATAGCTTGGTGTCATGGCATGGAAAACAGTCACCAACAGAACTGATACGATGCACTGTAGATAGAAGATTGTGGAAGGACATGGTTGCTTACGCCAACCGGTATGGCACATGATGATGTGAGTACCCCTGAAAGCGTAGTTGTCTGCAAGGGGCCCCTGTGCACATAGCTGTCAGGGAAAAATGGATTAACATACAAAATTCAGTTCCTAGTCTCTAGGAACTTCACTAGAGGTGAAAGCTAGCTAACACACAAAAGAAAACAAATCTGCTTTAAAAATGAAACCAGTACAGTGGGTAAAAATTTCTACAGTTTATGAGAATAATTTCTACCATAAACATTTCCATGATTAGCACACTCTGTGCCTGCTGGAAGAGATTTTGAATCAGAGATTATCTTGCCAAAATGTTAGTTTGCAATTCTGCCCAATAAATGTTTTTTCCCCCGCGATATGATATGAGAGAGTATATAGAGGGGTTATGAGAGCTCCTGGAATGTGGAAATAATGTGCTACGATTACCCGTTTATTCATACAGACATCCATGGGTCATACTAGGTCACTTATGGTCTGGCCAAAATAGCTTCTGTCTGTATTTTAAGGTCATTACATCTGGGCATGCTAGGGATTAACGTATTCACTGTTGTGCTGTATGTGGAAAAGGTGAGTGGGAGAAGGGTGAACTATCTGTCCCACTAAGACATTAATCTTTAAAATAATTCCGTTGATCTTAGCTCGTAATGCACACAACCACTCGTTACCTGACAGTTGTAGCGTTATTTAATAGGGCCATATTTTTTTAAAATAAGTTCTCTTTTTTATGTTTTTTAAAAAATATTTAGACATCTAAGACTTAAAAAGAATTAAATTGAAAGGAGCAAACAATGTGTATAACTAGAGGGCTACCGGAAACATCATCATGCATATTAAATATGATACTTGTGCTGTCTTTGGCAAAAATGAATGCACCTTACGGTGAGCCATGACTGCTATGAGATCATTTATGTTAGCCAATTGCAAAACAAAAAAAAGAAAAAAAAGTATAAGATGTATTTTTCCGTGATAATCTGTACATTATTTGATGATGTCAGCATCATGTCAAACCACACTTTCTCTTTGGAAAGTTTTCTATAATTATTTTCACACTATAATTAAGGATGGTTAGTTTTCACATGAAGTAAACAAGCTAAACATTGCTTATTATCTGGGTGACTGTTTTTTTATAACTAGCTCATAGCACAATTCAAATATCAATCAAACTATTTGCAAGTACTTGCAGTCTATACGACCTAAACGTAATTCTGTGGGGCCACCATCTGTTTGTCAGAGCCTTGTCATTGCAGACTGCGGCAGCTGAAATGTAAGGCTGGTTTTGGAAGGGTCAATCTGATACATGATGCTGTTCATTAGGGTAGATTATATGCTCCACAACATTTTTCTGTAAACAGAGCTACTGTAAAGCTGTGATTAGTGAATTGGCTGGCCAGTTAGGACAAAAGGTCAGTTTCCAACCCAACCCACTGCTTCTAGACTCATACAACCTTGCTGAGAAAGCATTAAAAGAGCTCCTGATTTTTCTTTAATCTCGGGAAGAAAGACAGTACTGGCGAAATGCAAACTTCAATATTCAAAGATGTACTAAAGAAGAAAGGACCTCTTTCTTTCATCATTTTTTTTGTTTTGGTCTTTTCCTTTTTCATCTGCTGCGTCATTAACTCATGAGTAAAAATTCGAGGATGCCATCATCATCAAGTTATATCATCAATTCGAAGGAGCAGATAGTAACTAACGACACTGCATATTTGCCCAATTACAGTCTCTTTAAGAATGGACGATGGAGAGGGGTGACCTCTGGGTGAATGCAGAAAAAGAATCATGATCAGACACTATAATTGCTAGAGTTAGTGTTTTATTTCTGGATACCACAAGTAAGGGAAAATAACAGTAGGATCTGAATTTTTAGATGGTGAACAACTTTACCAACCGCTGAAATAGGATAGAAAATGTTAGATTCTTTGTTGTTGTTCAAATTTTTGAAAGTGATAAATTGTTTTTCAGAACGCAATTTTAGTACACAACTGCAATGCTGATGTGGTCAACATCGTTTGTGTTTGTTCAAGTACAAGCAGACCAGACATACTCGTTCCCATACAATGAGATCAATTTAGTCCTACAAATTGTGTGAGTTACATTACAGCCTCTATTTAAAACTAAATAATGCAAGCTTCTTCTACTTCTGCGATCATGGCTCAATCAAACTAGGATTTCGGACTCTCTTATGAAGGTAGCTGTTTGTTTTAGTGAATAGGGTGCTTCATACTGTTTCTCCTTGGGGAGGGGGGGGGGGGGCATAATAATGCAAACAAGATCTAGGAAAAAGATTTCTATAATTTAAGAGAACCATCACTATCCTTTTTTTTTTTTTAAAACAGGTGTTTATGTTTTAATCTTCTTTAACTTACCTTAGAAATCAGTTTTATTTCTCAAATTAAAGAAAATTATAGCAAAAAAAAAAAAAGAAAGAAAACATTAGTTCAAAGTGAAGAGACGTGATGAGTGAATGAGTGAGAGAGAGATAGAGAAAGAGAGAACACGAATATATTTATGCAGCTGCTACATTACAATGTCTCAAACAGCAGCTTATTCATGGTGGTCATTAGCTCAGAAAGAAGCGCCTGTTGCATTGTGCCAGTTTGCAAAAATGAGAAGTGATATATGCACCTTTTGGCATGACCTATCACAACAACTTTTAAAGACTGGGTCTGCCTTCATACTCCAATGTCAATAAATTTGACTTGGTTAAACTGCTTGCTTCCAGACATCAATAGCTGGGGTGTATAGTACTGGTTAGCTTTGCTAGCCCTGACATCAGTAGCTGGGGTGTATAGTACTGGTTAGCTTTGCTAGCCCTGACATCAGTAGCTGGGATGTATAGTAATAGTTAGCTTTGCTAGCCCTGACATCAGTAGCTGGGATGTATAGTAATAGTTAGCTTTGCTAGCCCTGACATCAGTAGCTGGGGTGTATAGTACTGGTTAGCTTTGCTAGCCCTGACATCAGTAGCTGGGATGTATAGTAATAGTTAGCTTTGCTAGCCCTGACATCAGTAGCTGGGGTGTATAGTAATAGTTAGCTTTGCTAGCCCTGACATCAGTAGCTGGGGTGTATAGTAATAGTTAGCTTTGCTAGCCCTGACATCAGTAGCTGGGGTGTATAGTAATAGTTAGCTTTGCTAGCCCTGACATCAGTAGCTGGGGTGTATAGTAATAGTTAGCTTTGCTAGCCCTGACATCAGTAGCTGGGGTGTATAGTAATAGTTAGCTTTGCTAGCCCTGACATCAGTAGCTGGGGTGTATAGTAATAGTTAGCTTTGCTAGCCCTGACATCAGTAGCTGGGGTGTATAGTAATAGTTAGCTTTGCTAGCCCTGACATCAGTAGTCAACTTCGAATTGCTTCACATACGACTTTAATTTATCAAAGTCTACAAATTGGACATCATCAAGTAGCGTGTGAGATACAAGCCATATTCGTCTTTGGTGGAAAGAAGGGATCGCTCCAGGATATGCTGTTATTCCTTTGTGAAGACTCTTCTTGGATCTTCTTCGATGAGAACTCGGGAACTTTTCTTCCAGCATTTAAATTTTTGTGTTGCTGATCTCTGACACCGGTTTTCTGGTTGGCCTACTGTTTGTGTGGTTAGAGACCATTGGCTACAAAGTCAATCAACTGAACGGGATGTGTCAAAGTCTCGTTTTTCGTCACCTACGTATTTAGCTTTCTGTCCGTATGGTACGTTGTGCGCATAACAATGGAGAATTACATCACCATATGTTTTCCAACAAGCTTTGTGGTTGTGTGCACAAGGCGACACGCCAGTATCGTGGTCATGTGCATTCTGGTCTTGTTGTTGTTACTGTACATGGCCACTGATGTTGCTGTTGAGGTGATGCCAAATGAGATAGGTCCAGAGAAATGCTTGCCGTCCAAGGCTGATGTTCTTACACATAATAACCTACATTGACTCGGTAGTAACGTTGCTACTACCGCTGATCGCCATTACTGTCATGCTCTCCACGATCGTTCTGTCCATCATACACAAGTCCCGGTGGAAGAAGCTCAATGGCCTGCCGATGCTGGAAGTTTCCGAGCTGAAACCGATCAATGATCCAAGGTGGAGCTCAGTGTGAGCTAACGCCCAGGTTCGTGTGGATAGGACGCTCTTCGCCTTGTCTCTGTCTTACATAATCATGAACGCACCCAGCCACGTGGCCAGACTGTACTATCTGATGTGGACACAAGATTCAGGGGGCATGAAATTGACATTCTTTGAAGGTCTTATCCGGCTGATCTTCCAGCATGTCAGCCACGCCCACCATGCCTGCAAGTTTTGGGTCTTCGTGTTCGTCAGTAGAAACTTTACCAAGAACTTCAGACAAACTTTATTAAACGTTACCGAGTGTACTTGTTAGTCGTGGCTTATATCTTGGTGATTGTCTGTGCTAACCATGGCTCATATCTTTGTGTGTGTGTATGTGATAGCCATGGTTCCTATCTTGGTGGGTGTCTGAGATAGCCATGGCTCAATTCTCGGTGTATATCTGTGCTAGTCATAGCTCATATCTCAGCGGGAGTCTGTGATAGACATGGCTGATATCTTGGTGGGTGTATGTGCTGGCCATGGCTCATATCTTGGTGTGTGTCTTGGCTAGCCATGATTCATATCTTGGTGTGTGTCTGTGCTGGCCATGGTTCATATCTTGGTGTATATCCGTGCTAGCCATGGCTCATATCTTGGTGGGTGTATGTGCTGGCCAAGGTTCATATCTTGGTGTGTGTCTGTGCTGGCCATGGTTCATATCTTGGTGTATTTCCGTGTTAGCCATGGTTCATATCTTAATGTGTTTCAGTGCTAGACATGGTTCATATCTTGGTGTGTTTCCGTGAAGCCATGGCTCATATCTTAATGTGTTTCTGTGCTAGCCATGGCTCATATCTTAGTGTGTTTCTGTGCTAGCCATGGCTCATATTTTAGCTTATGTGTGTGTGTGTGTGTGCTAGCCATGGCTCATATCTTGGTGTGTGTCATGTTAGTCATATCTCATATCTTGGTGTGTGTCCGTGTTAATCATGTCTCATATCTTTGTGTGTGTCTGTGTTTAGTCATATCTCATATCTTAGTGTGTATCTGTGTTAGTCATGTGTCATATCTTTGTGCGTGCATGTCTGTGTTAATCATATCTCATATCTTTGTGTGCATGTAAGAGAGGGAGGGAGGGAGGGAGGGAGGGAGGGAGGGAGGGAGGGAGGGAGGGAGGGAGGGAGGGAGGGAGAGAGAGAGAGAGAGAGAGAGAGAGAGAGAATTGCTGACATTTTTTCAAGGAATTCAGAATGCTGGAGAATCAGTCCTGATGAAACTTAATTGCAAAGTAGAAAACAGCACAATGCAAAACGCTATCAAACTTATGAATAGAAGAGCAAGTAGAAGGTTTATCAGCTCGCTCACAATGCATCAAGAGTCTCCAGGACCAATTTGTCTGAATTAGCTTATTTTTTCCATTTGTGTTTTTCCCCCTTCGGTTTTTATATTATTTATTTTAACTTTTTTTTTTTTCATTTAGAGCTGGAGCAGAATGCAATGACATCACAAAATGCCAAGAAAAAACCTATAAAAATTATAAAATTATGCCAATAAAACTGATTTTGAATAAATTATATTTACAACTTGCATAACAAACTATACATCCAGTCACTATTTTTTTTTCACTCAGTAAAACTATATGTCAAATAGAACCATTTTTACCTGGCAACATCTTGTTGTTAAATGTATTAATTATTTGGTCACATTTGTCTTTTGATTCCATTCTGGCAAAACCAACGCCTCGGCTGACCCCATCTGGTTTTCTGAGTATCCTTGTAGATATTACTGTGCCATATTCTTTCAACATGTTTTCTAGATTCTTCTCAACAAAGTACATGGGCAAATTGGCAATGTACAGATTGGTTGGATCTTGTTCTTGTTGCTGTTGAGGGAAAAAAAGAGAGAGTTAATTAATTGCAGAATGAATGAGAAATAAAAACATAATAAAAAGCCTAAACGCTGAAAAGAACTTATAGAGGAAATTAGAATACTATGCCCATGTAAAAAGACATAGGGGGCAGACCAAGAAGGTGGCGGTTTCAAGATATTAAAGAGACCTTGAACATGACAACAGAAATGGGAAATCTGGCTAGAGACAGTTTTTTCAACAGGTTGTGATAAGTTCAATGTTCTGCACAGTTTTTTCAACAGGTTGTGATAAGTTCAATGTTCTGCAAATGAGATGCAATCCAATGATGATGATGATAATGCAGTATTTTAAATTTTGTACCTCGAATTACTTTCCAAATATATTTCTTTTCTCTTCATAAATAATGAAGAGTTTGAAATAAAAAATAAAACAGTAAGAAAGATCAAGAGTTTGCTAAACGTTGTAAACAGGATGAGCAAACTAAGAAGATACAGTCTCTGATGTAGAAGAAAAAGCGTAAGTAGATGGTAAATTGTGATTGTTGAATTATTGCTCTCAACATCCACTCTTGGCAGAAAATAAGAAAACACACAAATATATTCCTTTTAAAAATTGAATGACAGTAATTTTATTTGCGAGGTAAAACAAACATAAATTAGTCTCTCTTTTTTGATACAAGTGAATAGCAATAACTAGCAAGTATGTTAATGCATGCACCCAAAAGGTTAAAGTTCAAAAGGTTAAGACATATATAACTTTATGAAGTAAAGTGTAAGCACCTGATTTTTTCTTGGGCACAGTTTATGATAGGAGCCGCGATAGCTCAGTGGTTAGTGAACTGGACTACAAAGGACAAGGGGTAGGGTTCGATCCCAACCGACGGCTTCCAGGTTCACCCAGCCTTAAATGGGTACCGGATTTTTTTCTGGGAAAGTAAAGCAACACGGGCGTAATACCGACCACATTACCCCAAAAATCATGTGCTGAAGGTCTGTAAAATATAGGGTCACTAACACCATATTTCCCTATACGCCACTTGGCGTGACGGGGGTACTTTACTTTTTTTTACTTTACAGTTTATGATAGGAAGGTAGTGACTGCTAACGGCAAGAGATCATGTTCCAGCCTGATCAACGGCTCCTAGGTTTACTCAGCCTTAATAATTACCATATTTTTTTAATGTTGGACCACACGGACATACCACGGCCCACATTACCCCATAAAATGTCCCGCTGGTCATTAAGAAACATGAACACTAACACCATGTTCATCTCATGCCTGGAAGCATGGAGAGAAGCTTTCACTTCTTATGGAGAGCAGTTCCCGTCGCTCGTTTGCCTGATGTTATTCCTTCCCTGATACAAGGTCAAGTACTGATTCTTCAAGCTGGGTCGATGGAGAGATAGCTAGATTGATAGATAATCAAGCAGGCAGACAGACAGATAGATAGATTTTAAACACTTGTTTTCAACCCTGCTGTTAGGAATGAAAAAAGTCACCTAAAGAACTCATGAATCTTATCTTAGGTGGAAGTTTCAGCTTTTACCATATAAAAGTTTGCCCAGTAATTCACGTACGTTCTTTCATACAAAAAAGTTCATGCTAACATCTCTCAAATAGAAGTTAATACGAACTTTTGACACGTAATAGTTCACACATGGTTCTGTAAATACTAGATCATGTATACTTTCATGGGGTAACATTTTATACAGGCTTCCTTTGAAGTACAAGACAGACAATAATGCCCACTGTCTTTATCGTCTCCCCTCCTTTAACAAAGAAAGAAAGAAAGAGAGAGAGAGAGAGAGAGAGAGAAAGAGAGAGAGAGAGAGAAAGAAAGAGAGAGAGAGAGAAGAGAGAGAGAGAGAGAGAGAGAGAGAGAGAGTGAGGAAGAGTGAGAGGGGTGGGGAAGAGTGAGAGGGGTGGGAGAAAGAAGAGAAGGGTAGAGAGGGAGGGTGGAAGAAGTCACACTTTGGTATTCCTTCAAAAGCCTCATCATAAATGGAATCTTGACTACGCAAATGAAGCTAACGATACATCAAAGAATTGAACAGAAAACTTGATTATCTTTTCTATATGAATTAGGGGCGGAATTTGTTGGATAAGTAATGCAGACTTTCAGAGACTAATCAGGTTATTATTACTGCAGAATATATTAAATCATTAATTACCATTAATACTATCTTAATCTGTGCTGGGTTATTTCAAATACTGGAGCAAAGGTACACAATATCTTATTTTAAACTCACGAACGTAGAACACACTTATTGATATAACTTTTTTTTTTTGTTTGAACGTTTGAAGCCGTAACCACAGGTGAATACAAAATCGTGCTAAATACCTTACCAGTTGCCCCGGCTATGCCTGGGCAGGATTACCGTGTACAAACATGCCATACAACATTTACTTGATCTAACTAGACTTTTAACAGACCGACGGACTAGAGGTCTCCTGATGACGTAAAACACATATCTGTGCGGGTTGAAATCCTGGGAGTTAACAATGCATTCACTTTGTGGACAAGAACGGACCTTCCTTTATGTGATGAAAATACTTTCTAGAGCAGTTAGCTCCCCTCGGGGCCAAATACAGACAAAATCATAATTCTTCAAGACAGACTATAGGTCTTGTTTATCGTTGCTCATAATTGAGAGGTAAAGTACAATCGGCGCCTTAGCACGCCAGCTTTCACCCATATGTGCTCGGCCGCCTATCCAGAAGTGTCCGGAGACTTCTGGATAGTGTCGCTTCGGGCATCGAAACTCACGATACGAAGCGACATTCCTCACCTCCCCTGAGTGCTACTCTGATAACTTATTTCTGCCAGCAGCTGGGTCAACCGCGGGGGTATTTTTTTCCAACCACAAATACAACTCACACTGCTTTAAGCGGGAATCGAAAACGGGTTGTCAGAACATCGGTAGCCTAGTCGAGTGGTTTTTCCAACTAGGCTACCAAGGCGCCCAAACGAAGGGGGAGAAGAATTGAGAGGTCTTTGCTAATTGCATTTGCGTCAAGTTTAATTTGGTATCTTATTTTTGTTCTTTGATTCGCCTTATAAATCAATTTTATTTCTCAAATTAAAGAAAATTATAACCAAAATAAAGCATTATTTAGGAATGAAGAAACGTGGTAGATGAGTGAATGAGTGGGTGGGTGGGTGAGTGGGTGGGTGAGTGAGTGGATGAGTGAGTGAGTGGGTGAGTGAGTAAGTGAGTGGGTGAGTGAGTGATTGAGTGGGTGGATGGGCGGGCGGGTGAGCGAGCGAGTGAGTGAGTGAGTGAGTGGGTGAGTGAGTGAGTGAGTGAGTGAGTGAGTGAGTGAGTGAGTGAGTGAGTGAGTGAGTGAGTGAGTGAGTGAGTGAGTGAGTGAGTGAGTGAGTGAGTGAGTGAGTCAGTCAGTCAGTCAGTCAGTTGCTATTTAATAATGAGTACAGCTTTTCTTGGAGCATTTATCTATCTCAAAGACGGCCTTTAGTTTTTAAGCGAAATTTAACTCTGAGACGGTCATTAGTTATTAAACTGTGAAATTTAACTCTGAGACGGTCATTAGTTATTAAACTGTGAAATTTAACTCTGAGACGGTCATTAGTTATTAAACTGTGAAATTTAACTATGAGACGGTCATTAGTTATTAAACTGTGAAATTTAACTCTGAGACGGTCATTAGTTATTAAACTGTGAAATTTAACTCTGAGACGGTCATTAGTTATTAAACTGTGAAATTTAACTCTGAGACGGTCATATAGTTATTAAACGGTGAAATTTAACTCTAAGACATTCATTAGTTATCCTGTGAAATTTAACTCTAAGACATTCATTAGTTATCCTGTGAAATTTAACTCTAAGACATTCATTAGTTATCCTGTGAAATTTAACTCTAAGACTGTCCGTAGTGTTGTTGTTCCACTACAAAGCGGCGGCAGACTAAAATAAGGACTCTTTGGGGGTCAATCCTTGACGTCTAGCCAACTCACTGCCTATAGTTCGGTAAAGTTTAAATCGAAATTCTTCGTTTGACTATTAGTCTCATATATTAATGGTTTTGAAGAAAGCAGCAATGAACTGAAGATTCACAAACACTGAAGCTCTCGCCAGAACTGGGACTGGTTGCTGATATGAGCTTCTGTTGCTACTATATCCTGGGCAGATTTTCATTTGTTCTTTAACAGAACAACTTTAAAAACGAAACAAACAAAAAACAATTGTTTTGTAAATGATCATGTTGAGTTTCTTGGGAAGCTATAGCTCATTATAATAAACAAGAAAATCACTAGAGGCTGTAGAAATGTGGTTTTAAAGAAGAATGTTGAGAATACCATGGACAGCTAAAAAAGAGTAATGACAACGTTCTGAAAAATACCAAAGCAAAAAGAGAGCTAATTTTCAATATTAGGAAGAAACAATCATCATTTTTTGTGTCATTTAATGAGAAGTGAACAGCTGGAATATATTGTAACAAATGGAAAAATCGAGGTACGAAGAGATACAGGGAAGCAACGAGAAAAGATACAAGACAGCTTAAGAGAATGGCTTGGCAGAAGGTCAACAACAGAAATGATAAATAACTGTCGAGATCGAAAGTTGTGGAAAGACATGATCACCTACGCCAGCAGGCACGGTACTTGAGGATGATGATAGTTCATTATGCAAAACTAGATTTGTTCTATCGGCCCGCATATGGGTCTGTCAGGATATCATCTTGTATTAGGACAGGGTGCGTTACGTATCAATGATAGCTTTATCAATTATGGTGAACAATAGTTTGAGAACGATGCTCTTAGTTACTGACTCTGGTTATTTTAAAACGAGGTACACATTTTTCGAGTCAATACGTTTCGAATTTCATACTGAGATTTGTTTGGTGCATTATATATGAGAAGAGAGTAATATCAGTTATCACTCACCCAGCGCGCGCGCATACACACACACACACACACACACTCACACAGAGAGAGAGAGAGGATTATATCCTCCTCCATATCGGGTCTGCTTTCTTTCTCCTTTGTCCCTATATTAGATCGTTTTCCTTACTCTTTTAGTAGTCCGTTCTATTTTTAAGATCCTTCAGTAAAATATTCTGAAATTAATATTCTGAGACTTTCAAAGACTTTCTTATTTGCTGTCCGACTGTGCTGGAGGTTTGCTATAGACGTTAATATTGAAGTACCACCACTTACAATGTGTTAATTTACAGATGACTTAATTGTTACGACAATTTGACATATCGGTTCTAAGAGACTGATTATGGATAGCCTTTTTTTATTTTGACATTTAATACATTTTCGCAACTGATAGACATTTTAGATCTTGGAGACATTGACGATTGGATTTTTAAAAGGTGGCTATTAAACCAGGACCGTCGACTGCACACGCTCACTGACTTTATATTTCGGCAGATTTTAACATCTATCTGGCCACTACATTCATGGCTCTGGTCGGCTGACTTTTATTTTATGTCTGTGTGACACGACAAACCAGCTGAATGCATTAATTTGTGGTGTGGTAATTTGTTCTCGCTTGATCTGGAGGCATCGTATAAACAAGCTTTGAGAGAATCAAAGAAATATTCAAAGAAACGCGATCCAGTAAGAAAAATAAAAAAAAGAGGGTCGAGCAGGTTCATTAGGCAAGCAAACAGAGTGAGAGAGAGAGAGATAACGAAATGTAGCAACACAGATACAGAGAAAAAAGACAGCTGTGTAGAGTGTGGGGGTGATCTCATTTCTAATCTACTTTATGAGGGTAAGCCAGTCAAATGTGTGTTTATTTGATAGTTCACTCTGTGATGTTTTCCAGCGAGTGATGAAAAATAAAGATAAAACGCCAGTTGACCTTTCCCTTTTTCTCCCCCTCTTCCTTTTCTATCAGTTAACCTGTTCCAATTCCCTACTAAATCAAATTCCGTGTTTGCGTCAAGATCTAACACATTACTTGTAGTAAACACCACACATTAGGTTATAACTATTACAGAAAATAAAAACAAGTTTCAGAAAGATTAATTCTTCAATCGCTACTCTAATACCAAGATTAAGTGAAGTATTATCCTTAAAATGTTGCCAAATACCAAGCGTGGCCGAGGAATTAATCTTATCACAACGTAAACAGAAAACGTATTTAAATGAACCAACAAATCGTATCTTTTTTCTCTCCAATGCCCTGGACTCGGTAAGAAACGACACAGGACAGAGTTCGGTCAAAGTTACTACAAGTCATAACCTGTTCAGCGAGCATTAAATTCCCCGTGGAATGTTAGACCTCTTGCTGCATGACAAAGTTCGCTCTTAAGCTCGGCAGTTTGTCTTTGATATTTTAGTGGTCTTGCTCTGTTGCTCGTTTTAAGGAAAATAACCTGTGTGTGGTTATTGTATGACACGTTCTATTTTCGCGGTAGATGTTAGAACTGACATTATAGAAATATGTGTCATTGAGAATTGTGATAGACAACTCCTTATTTAGAGCGTTTCAGCAAGAGATAATCTGATCACCAGAAGAAAGCCCTTATCGAGTGTTTCATCACTTTACTTCTTGACGCTCAGAGGGAGGTGGCTGCCGCCGGATTTTTTCTGAGCAGGAAATCTTTCTAAATATCCAGGGTCTTAATTTTGGGGGATTTGATGATTCGTGGAACTGAAATTTAACTAAACGTGCTCTCGTGTAGTAAATAAAAATAATTACATTACGTATGCACCAAATTTATGTACTGTATTGCCGCATGCATGTCTTCATTGAGTAACTGCCTAGAGAAGGACACTGCTCTCTTTTCACAGTCAGTATGGAAGTTTCTCGCCGTCCAGCCGTGCTGCCTGTCTCAGTTAATGTAATATGTAGAAAGTTCTTGATAAGTTGGATTCATTCTTTTCCGCTCAAGCAAGCACATAATTTATTATATAATATTACATTTGGTAAAACTGTGGGCTGTTTTCATTACTGTTTCTACTAAAGCAAAAGATTATCTGTGCACAAACTTATCTCTCTGCTTAAGTAAATGATTATGCACAGACCTAGATATCTGCTCAGGTATAAAGGTGTCTGCATGCATCTATCAACCTACCATTGTATTTGTCTGAGTGTATAATTTACTCATCCGTGTGTGAACCGAAAGATGCAGATAGTACAACACAACGCAGCAGATAGTACAACACAACGCAGCAGATAGTACAACACAACGCAGCAGATAGTACAACACAACGCAGCAGATAGTATAACACAACGCAGCAGATAGTACAACACAACGCAGCAGATAGTACAACACAACGCAGCAGATAGTACAACACAACGCAGCAGATAGTACAACACAACGCAGCAGATAGTACAACACAACGCATCAACTCCCATTTAACGTCCTTTTAATGGCGGACGATGAAGAGGACGTTCGTTGTACAGAGGCAGGATAAGATTTGCTCGCGTCAAAGCCCGACTGTGTACACCTGTCTACTCATGTAAAAGCCCGACTGTGTACACCTGTCTACTCATGTAAAAGCCCGACTGTGTACACCTGTCTACTCATGTAAAAGCCTGACTGTGTACACCTGTCTACTCATGTAAAAGCCTGACTGTGTACACCTGTCTACTCATGTAAAAGCCTGACTGTGTACACCTGTCTACTCATGTAAAAGCCTGACTGTGTACACCTGTCTACTCATGTAAAAGCCCGACTGTGTACACCTATCTACTCATGTAAAAACCTGCCTGTGTACACCTATCTACTCACATAAAAGCCTGACTGTGTACACCTATCTACTCATGTAAAAACCTGACTGTGTACACCTATCTACTCATGTAAAAACCTGACTGTGTACACCTGTCTACTCATGTAAAAACCTGACTGTGTACACCTATCTACTCATGTAAAAACCTGCCTGTGTACACCTATCTACTCACATAAAAGCCTGACTGTGTACACCTATCTACTCATGTAAAAAACTGACTGTGTGCACCTATCTACTCATGTAAAAACCTGACTGTGTACACCTATCTACTCATGTAAAAACCTGACTGTGTACACCTATCTACTCATGTAAAAACCTGACTGTGTACACCTATCTACTCACATAAAAGCCTGACTGTGTACACCTATCTACTCACATAAAAGCCTGACTGTGTACACCTATCTACTCACATAAAAGCCTGACTGTATACACGTATCTCTACCCATGTAAAAACTTGACTGTGTGCATTCACTCATATACACTATCAAACTAATCCCCGCCCATTAGTGTTAGCTCTTTACTTGTTCAATATTTTTTCATTATAACTTCGAAACGAAACCCACTGACATATGTGCCTTGACTTTGTTTATCTTCATAACTGATGCATGACTGGAGATTCAGCATGAGGAAATAAGCAGGTTAATGTGTTTTTAATTGTCAGTATAGCCTAGTACAGGGAATAAATATGTTCCGATCGACGAAATTGCCAAATTAACAGAAACATATATTTAGTTTGGATCATGGAAATAGCCAAGTTCAAATCGGTATAATCTTCTTTGTGAAAATATATGAAAAATATATATCTGGTTCGTAGTTGTTCTGAAAGCCGAAATGGCCAAGTGCAATGAAATACTAAAGAATTTGAAAATGTACAATAGTTTTGATCGTTCATGGAATTAGCGATGTTGAAAAAGTAAACACAGTTTTAATAGTCGATTCTGGAAGTAGAAAGGGTAACAAATATTTTTAACCGCCGAATTAGCGAAGTAGAAAACAATATTTTGAACCTCTGAATTAGGGAAGTAAAAAAAAATATATTTTAACCGACGAATTAGCGACGTAGAAAACAATATTTTGAACCTCTGAATTAGGGAAGTAAAAAAAATATATTTTAACCGACGAATTAGCGACGTAGAGAACAATATTTTTAACCTCCAAAGCTCCACGTCAAGTGACGGAATATGGTGTTAGTGACCATAAATTTTACAGACCTTCGGCACATGATTTTTTTGGGGTAATATGGTTGGTATTATCGTGCCGCTTCACTTTCCCAGAAAAAAATCCGATACCCATTAAAGGCTGGGTGAACCTGGAAGCCGTCGGTTGGGATCGAACCCTACCCATTGTCCTTTGTAGTCCAGTTCACTAACCACTAATCGCGGCTCCCAACCTCCAAATTAGCGAAGTAGCAAACCATATTTTTAACCCCCAAATTAGCGAAGTAGAAAACAATATTTTTAACCTCCAAATTAGCGAAGTAGAAGGAAAACAATATTTTAAACCTCCAAATTAACGAAGTAGAAAACAATATTTTAAACCTCCAAATTAGCGAAGTAGAAGGAAAACAATATTTTTAACCTCCAAATTAGCGAAGTAGAAGGAAAAGAATATTTTTAACCTCCAAATTAGCGAAGTAGAAAACAATATTTTTAAACCTCCAAATTAGCGAAGTAGAAAACAATATTTTTAAACCTCCAAATTAGCGAAGTAGAAGGAAAACAATATTTTTAACCTCCAAATTAGCGAAGTAGAAAACAATATTTTTAAACCTCCAAATTAGCGAAGTAGAAGGGGAAAACAATATTTTTAACCTCCAAATTAGCGAAGTAGAAAACAATATTTTTAACCTCCAAATTAGCGAAGTAGAAAACAATATTTTTAACCTCCAAATTAGCGAAGTAGAAAACAATATTTTTTATCGCCGAATTAGCGAAGTTGGAAAAAAGGTAAATATAATATTGATCGTAGAAGTAGCAATGCAGAACATGGTAAAAATAGTTTTGATCGCTCGTGCGGACAAACATAAATTCAACCCAGCAGTAAATTTGTACCTAGCTTGGTAACTTCTCGAAGGTAAGACAGAACAAACACTACATGTCTCTCCAAATATTGCTGAGTAACACCATGATTTAGCATTACATTAAATGATAGAACTGCCATGTTTAGCAACATCTACGACAGCGTTCGTTGATGCTGGATAACCAACGAGATGGGAATCAAAAAGAAACGCTATTCATGAATATACAGGTTCGCCACTGGAGTTTTCCTTGACAACATTGAAATGAGTCACTGTGTCATTATGTCCAAATTGACAACTTTTCATAGGCTCGGAGAGTTCATATATTCTTTTACAATATTTCCATAACCGCACCCTGAATCAACACCCCGGACGCCCTCCTAGACCCCTTTCTACGAATTTTTCTTCAAATCCACCCTTGCAAAAAAATTCCAACCTACTTCTCCCAGCAGATCTCTGCAAAATTGCAGACAGTTCTATTCATGAATCATGACGAGCTCCGGACCATCGTAACCAAAGTCTTTGTAAACTTGGAGTGTTTGTGATAAGGGACATCTCTCTCTCTCTCTCTCTCTCTCTCTCTCTCTCTCTCATTTTAAAATAAATTTACATAAGTTGTACATGCACCATGCAGTTCTCTCCCCTTTCCTATTCATGGTGATGGGAGAAAAGTTGAACGGCAGAAAGAATCAAGGGGGAGGTAAAGCGATATAATTAAGAACTACATCCAGGTGAAGATGACGTTGTTACAAAGGGAAAAAAAAGTGTCCGAGAGAAGGTTGGAAGATTTATCGCCCTTTGCCATCGTCAGCATTTCAGTCCCTAATGGAACACGTCTTATCAAATGCCGTGGTTAGAAATTGCGGTTTATTTTGGCTTTTGTGCTAACGACCAACATGGCTAGATTTCACAAACCGACTCTCATGACACGCTTGGCAGGCTATAGTGTTACAATAAAAAAAAATGTGCTGCCTTATTGAGTTTCGACAGACAACGTGCAGAAGCCATTGTGGAGGTATACATTTATATCAAATGAGAGGCGTTCTTAAATTAACTTGAAACGAATTACCCTGGGGAATTTACGAAGTTATAGAAATAAATGTGCTTTCGAAGTCATAAAGAGGACAAAACATAAAGGCTGGGTTATGATAGTGAAGAATTAACATAATAGCTGGGTAATGATATACAAGAAATAACATAATAGCTGGGTAATAATATAGAAGACATAATAGCTGGGTAATAATACAGAAGACATAATAGCTGGGTAATAATATAGAAGACATAACATAATAGCTGGGTAATGATATAAAAGAATTAACATGAAAACTGAATAATTAAATGGAAGAATAAGTAAAATAGCTCTAAATTATAGAAGATAAATATCTATTTATTATAGAAGAATACATATATAAAACATGAGATAGATGACATTGGAATACTATAAATATCTATCTATCTATTGACCTTTCGAGTCGTAGCCAGCCCACAGTGCATAGAGACAAATAATAATTAAAGAATATTATTATAGAGGGAAACTTCCGAGGCGATAACCAGCGAATCAATTAAGAGGAAGAGAGATGTTTACAGCACTCGGAAAAATGCTGCCACTTAGTACGGGTTCGATCCTGCTTTGGTCCATGGTTTTTTCTGTTGATTATTTGTCAACTTTTCCGAGTGCTATAAACATACCTCTTCCTCTGAATTGATCCACAGGGCATAGACGCAGATACTCTTTCTCTTATCTAAATTTTTATTCTAGCAGTTTTCAATCCTTCTAAAGATATTTTATCAAATCTCGCCATTTATCTCTGTTCTGTGCAAGCAACACGATTGAGGGAGCCGACTCCTGCTGCTCTTGCCTCTCTGATCAATGTTCTTCTCAAATGTCTCTCTAGGTCGGCCTCTTTTCCTCTTACCTGTTGTTTCCCACATGAGGGCCTGCTTTGTTGTTAGGTTACTATATTCATACTACTGAGCAAATCTTTAAAAACATCACAGAGATGCCAGACCGAAACATTAATGGAAAGATAATCAATAACCTAAGATATGCTGATGATACTGTACTACTAGCAGAAAATCCTAAAGATCTACAAGAATTACTTAATGTAATAAACATGACGAGCAAAAAATATGGACTAGACATGAATATCAAAAGAGCCGCGATAGCTCAGTGGTTAGTGAACTGGACTACCACGGACAAGGGGTAGGGTTCGATCCCACCGACGGCTTCCGGGTTCACCCAGCCTTAAATGGGTACCGGATTTTTTTCTGGGAAAGTAAAGCAGCACGGGCGTAATACTGACCACATTACCCCAAAAATCATGTGCTGAAGGTCTGTAAAATATAGGGTCACTAACACTATATTTCCCTATACGCCACTTGGCGTGACGGGGGTACTTTACTTTTTTTTTATGAATATCAAAAAGACTAAAACTACTATCACAATACAAACAAAGAAAATTCTCAAGTCCTACAAATAAATATCAAAGCTGAAGGAATACATCCGGGGACAGTTCAGAGCTACAACTACCTGGGACATACTATAACCAGTGATGGAAAATGTATAACTGAAACATACAAAAGAATAGGTATGGCAAAAAGTAATTTTAATGTCATGAAAAATATACTAATATCAAAACAAACAACACCAGGACTAAAACTAAGAATAGCAAAATGTTACATCTTCTCAATATTCCTGTACGGTGCAGAAACATGGACATTATGTCATCTTTAATGTATGTAGAACCGATTAAATATTTCAACGGATACAAGCTTATTTCTAAAACAGGTCTTAATAACATGATCAAATCACCAAATTCTTGGAACTGTCTCTGAAGCAAACCAGGCCACATACAACAGCCAACATAGCAAAGTTCGAATAAATAGATAACAACCAAGATAGTTCTGTGGAAGATGTTCTAAAGTCATGGCCAGGCCACACAGTCTGTTTGAGGTGTCGTTGAGACACGATCAAATCATCCCAGTAGTGAAGGCAGGTGCTGGGCAGTACTGTTTGCCTATGCAAACCATCAGGACTAGAAGCAGTGAGAGTCTTCCATGCTGGACTTCAATCAAACTAACAGGTTTCTATGCATCCTTCTTGGTTGCCTCGCTGAGCACCGAATCCCTTCAACTGCTCCACTCCAACTAACGAACTCTCTAACAACTGCCACTAACCAATTCCCTAACAACTCACGTCATACTATTTTTACGTCACTTTTCTCTCCTTTCGCACTACACTGCACTAATTCCGTCTGTACCTATTTTGGCGTGCAAATCCACTTTTACAATTAGACCAGAAAACAGAACAGAAAATTGAAGCCTTTGAAATGTGGATTTATAGAAGAATAGGTAGAATTGGATGGAAAGAAAACAAAACAAACGATGAAGTTTTAAAACAACTAAAAATGAAAAGAGAACTACTAAACACAATTCAAACAAGACAAATGAAATTGTTGGGCCATGTTAAAAGACACAACAGCCTAATAAAAGTAATATTGGAAGGGAAAATACAAGGTAAAAGAAGTAGACCAATAATAACATGGACGAGTAACATCAAAAGATGGAGAAGTCAACCTATGACAACCTGCACCATCAAAGCAAAAGACAATGGAATGACGCTCCTTGGTAGCCAACCTTCTATGTGTGCGGAGACGGCACTCAATGATGATGATGATGCATACTATAAACACAGAAGGATCAATATGAAAGCCGGAAATTACAAAGGACTAAAAATAGCTTGGAATGGTGTAGAAGAGCTGACATGATAGCTGGAAGTGATATAGAACTATTAACGTAATGGCTAGGAACGATGATGTTATGGTAGGATCCTGTCAGTCAGGGGAGACAGTAGACTTAATGAACTTGTATGACTTCGAATTTATTTCCCTTATGTGCTCGCCTAGATTCGGCAACTATCGTCAAATGTAATTAATCTGCGTGATTCAGCCTATCGGTTACTGTGTCATCTATTATGTTGTATGAAAAGCTTTCTTGTTACGTCCATAGACATTTTTGAAATGTCGCGTTTGGACTTCCGGTCACAATCGCCAGCCAAGCCGCAGAAATATTACTACGCTATTGACATCCGCTAATATAATAGTGGCGGATAATATATAACAATTAATCATTACCATCATCATCGAGTACCGTTTCCGCAACGAAGGTTGGCTACCATGGATCGCCATTCTACTCTGTTTCTTGCTTTGATGGTGCAGGTTGTCAAAGACTGACTAGTCCATGTTAGTCTTGGTCTGCCTCTGCCTCTTTTACCTTGTATTTTCCCTTCCAATATTACTTTTAGTAAGCTGTTGTGTCTTTTAACGTGCACCAAAATTTTCATTTGTCTTGTCTTAATAGTATTTAGTAGTTCTCTTTTATTTTTAGTTGTTTTAAAACTTCATCGTTTGTTATCTTTTCTTTCCATCTAATTTTACATATTCTTCTATAAATCCACATTTCAAAGGCTTCAATTTTCTGTTCTGTTTTCTTGTCGAATGTCCATGTTTCTGCATCAATAACAATTAATACGATGGTTCAAACTGTTCAACCTGTTCCGTGCTGTCCGTACTAACATTCAACAGCAGGAAATATGGATGAAAGAGCAGGAAATAGGGATGAAAAAGCTGTAAATTCTTCTTCTTCTGCTGCAATCATGGCACATTCAGACTAGGATTCTGGGCTCTCTTATGAAGGCACCTGTCTGTTTAAGTGATTCGGTTGCCCCGTATAGTTTCTCTTCCAACTGATAATGCATCAGTCAGTATCACCAATTTCTTGTGCATGTTATTTTTGTGTTACCCAGTTTTGCAATGTCTTTGAGAGCTTCAGTTTCTGCATTAAAGTTGTTTGAGTATTTCCCAGTAGCTATTGACTTGGTGATCTCTTCCTGGTTATTCAGCCTCAAGAACACACCTCCTGATCCATTTCTGGTGGCATTTGTAGCAGAGCCATCTGTGTATATGTGTGACCAGGAGTCCTGTGGGTAGTTGCAGTTTATGTATTTTTCTGCTATGTGTTTTCTCTTTGTATCTGTTTTGGTGCCTTTTTTCATGATTTCTATTATGTCTTCCTTAAGTTCTGGTATTTTGTGTTTCCCATGGGGAGTCATGTCAGATGGGCTTATGGGTTTCGGCATTGTTTGGGACAGTACTGGGTCACTAGTTGCCAGTTCTTTGGAGATTGCAGCGAAGTTGCTCCTCTTTAGTCTTCCTTTTCCGAAACCAGTTATTCTTTGATGCATGTGGTGGTTAGGGAGCCTTTTATATTTCACCGCTTGTTGCATTACTTTAGTTTTCCGTCTGTCTTCTAAGGTCGTAAACCTGTTACTGTTTCTAGAGTCTCAATAGGTGTAGATTTCATAGCACCAGTGATGATACGGGCAGCCTGATTTTGTGTTCTGTTAATTTTACTAAGGTGTGATTTGGAAGCTGTAGCCCAGACTGTGACTCCATACTCTAGGACTGGTCTTACTCTTTCTACGTATAGTCATTTCAAGATATTGCTATCTGCTCCCCAGTCCGTTCATGCCAATTTCTTTATAATATCTGTTCGTTTTCTGGCTCTTTTGTTTGCTTTGTCTATCTGATTTATCCATGTCATTCTGTGATTCATGGTGACACAAAATATGTTGGGTTTTGGTCAATAGGATGTGTATGGTCTTTTATCTTCAATTTTGCAGTGAATGTGTTTCTTGATAGGCTGAAAATTGTGTATGTAGTTTTTTTCTCACTAATTGGTAGTAACCAGTTCAAGTTTTCATAGGGCATCTTGCATTCCGGAGCTAGCCACAGACATAGATTCTTCACGTGCCCATATCGCCAGGTCATATGCGTACATTGCTGAGTGTATTCTTCATGAAATGTCCATTACGATGTCATTTATGAAAATTAAGAAGAGCGTTGGGGATAAGACTCCATCTTGTTCGATTCAGGCTTTCTTACTGAGTTGTCCATGTACTTACACTCTGGCCGTTCTGTCTTGCAGGTATTGAGATAAGAGCTGGAAATATGGATGAAAGAGCTGGAAATATGGATGAAAGAGCTGGAAATATGGATGAAAGAGCTGGAAATATGGATGAAAGAGCTGGAAATATGGATGAAAGAGCTGGAAATATGGATGAAAGAGCCGGAAATATGGATGAAAGAGCTGGAAATATGGATGAAAGAGCTGGAAATAAGGATGAAGGAGCTGGAAATATGGATGAAAGAGCTGGAAATATGGATGAAAGAGCTGGAAATATGGATGAAAGAGCTGGAAATATGGATGAAAGAGCTGGAAATATGGATGAAAGAGCTGGAAATATGGATGAAAGAGCTGGAAATATGGATGAAAGAGCCGGAAATATGGATGAAAGAGCTGGAAATATGGATGAAAGAGCCGGAAATATGGATGAAAGAGCTGGAAATAAGGATGAAAGAGCTGGAAATAAGGATGAAAGCTGAAAATATGGATGAAAGAGCCGGAAATATGGATGAAAGAGTTGGAAATATGGACGAAAGAGCTTAAATGTGGATAAAAGAGCTGGAAATATGTATGAAAGAGCTAGACATATGGAAGAAAGAGCTAGAAATATGGATGAAAGAGCTGAAAATCCAATCAAGCTTTAAAAAATAGACAAATTGCACTTGAAGATAAAAGCATGCGGAAACTTTTAAACATAGATTGAAGAGACTTTACACTAAATAAAACTGCAATAAATGAAACAAAGTAAGTTTACGTGTCAAGTTATATACAGAAGAACCGCTGGAAGTACATCCGTTATGTGCTCAGAATGGAAAAAAGAAGACATCCGCGCCAGGTTTTCGTGTAAACACCTGGTGGCAAAAAAAAATAAACAAGGAAGACTAAAAGAAATTTTTTTTAAAAAGAACACTTAACAGAGAAAGCTTAAATATGAGCATAGGAACAAAACAAGACATAAAAGACCAAGCAGAGAATCGCCACACATGAAGAGCTATGAATTCTACTCTAAGTGTCGTCTTCGACCCGACAAGAAGAAAGTAACTAACCAACCAGGCAACACAGTGGTTGTGAATGACATAAAAGAACACAAAAAGAAAAGCGACTCAATAGCTGACTGCATGCACCGGATTCAGTATAACAAAACTCTTCAACATCCCACCCGTTTGGGCTACCGACTGTCGGACAACCCATGTTCGATTCCCGCTGGAAGCAGTGTAAATTGTACCCGTGGTTAGAACAAAATACTAATTTCGACCCAGCCGCTAGCAGAAATGGGTACCAGGATAGTACTCTGGGAAGGTGAGGAATGCCGCCTAGCAACGTGGGTTTAGATGCTTGAAGCAACACTATCCAGAAGTCTCCGAACATTTCTGGATAGGCGGCTGAGCGAATATGAGTGGAAACTCGCGTGGTAAGACACCGATTCAACCCTAATACTTTACCTTACCTTTATCCTACCTCAAATTTATACATCATCATCAAGTACCGGGCCTGCTGGCGTAGGTAATCATGTCTCTCCATAACTTTCTATCTCGACAGTTATTTATCATTTCTGTTGTTGACCTTCGGCCAAGCCGTTCTCTTAAGCTGTCTGGTATTTGTTTTCTCTTTACTTCCCTCTATCTCTTCGTCCCTCAGATCTTCATACAGTTGTCATAGAAACAGAAGAACTAGTCTAATCAGGTTTGTAAGAATCAAAAAGCGATGGTAACAATTGCACTCAAAATATACCGCGAGGAAGACGGGTGTAAAATTACAAAAATCGCAACTTACTTTAAACAACGAGACGATGTAATAACGTTAATTTAACACCATTTCGCCATTTTAAGGGTGACAATGTGTGATCGCTGGGCGAAGGCAGGTGAGGAATACGAGTGACTAATGTGATCATTAAAATGCTAGTGGCAATAATTAAATATAAAGTGAGTTTTAATCCATATAGATGGTTTGATATGGAATACGGAGATCAGAATCCGTTGAGTTATTACTGCTAGTATGTTGTGTTATTACTTTTAGTTTGTTGTGTTATTACTTTTAGTTTGTTGTGTTATTACTTCTAGTATGTTGTGTTATTACTTCTAGTATGTTGTGTTATTACTTTTAGTTTGTTGTGTTATTACTTTTAGTATGTTGTGTTATTATTTTTAGTATGTTGTGTTATTACTTTTAGTATGTTGTGTTATTACTTTTAGTTTGTTGTGTTATTACTTTTAGTATGTTGTGTTATTACTTTTAGTTTGTTGTGTTATTACTTTTAGTATGTTGTGTTATTACTTTTAGTTTGTTGTGTTATTACTTTTAGTATGTTGTGTTATTACTTTTAGTATGTTGTGTTACTACTTTTAGTATGTTGTGTTATTACTTTTAGTTTGTTGTGTTATTACTTTTAGTTTGTTGTGTTATTACTTTTAGTATGATGTGTTATTACTTCTAGTTTGTTGTGTTATTATTGCTAGTGTCATATGTTATTACTTCTAGTTTGTTATTTTATCACTTCTAGTATTACTTCTAGTTGTGTTATTACGTCTAGTTGTGTTATTACTTCTAATTCGTGAAGTGGTTAGTTTACTCATCTACTGATTAGGTGATCAAAGTTCGTGTTTATACTGTGGCGCGCGAGATGTGCTAAATTCATTATCACTTCTGGCAGGGAAACATGAAAACACGGTTGACTTTATTGACTGGTAGCATGTCACTGGTAATATGTCACTACTGGAAGCAGTCCAAGTCACTGGTAATATGTCACTACTGGAAACAGTCCAAGTCACTGGTAATATGTCACTACTGGAAGCAGTTCAAGTCACTGGTAATTTGTCACTACTGGAAGCAGTCCAAGTCACTGGTAATATGTCACTACTGGAAGCAGTCCAAGTCACTGGTAATATGTCACTACTGGAAGTAGTCCATGTCACTGATAATTTGTCACTACTGGAAGCAGTCCAAGTCACTGGTAATATGTCACTACTGGAAGCAGTCCAAGTGACTGGTAATATGTCACTACTGGAAGTAGTCCAAGTGACTGGTAATATGTCACTACTGGAAGTAGTCCAAGTCACTGGTAATTTGTCATTACTGGAACAGTCCAAGTCACTGGTAATATGTCACTACTGGAAACAGCCACATTCACTGGTAATATGTCACTACTGGAAGCAGTCCAATTCACTGGTAATGTCACTACTGAAAGCAGTCCAAGTCACTGGTAGTATGTCACCATTGGAAGCAGTCCAAGTCACTGGTAGTATGTCACCATTGGAAGTAGTCCAAGTCACTGGTAATATGTCACTACTGGAAGCAGCCACATTCACTGGTAATATGTCACTACTGGACGCAGTCCAAGTCACTGGTAGTATGTCACCATTGGACGCAGTCCAAGTCACTGGTAGTATGTCACCATTGGACGCAGTCCAAGTCACTGGTAGTATGTCACCATTGGAAGCAGTCCAAGTCACTGGTAATGTCACTACTGGAAGCAGTCCAAGTCACTGGTAGTATGTCACCATTGGAAGCAGTCCAAGTCACTGGTAGTATGTCACCATTGGAAGTAGTCCAAGTCACTGGTAATATGTCACTACTGGAAGCAGCCACATTCACTGGTAATATGTCACTACTGGACGCAGTCCAAGTCACTGGTAGTATGTCACCATTGGACGCAGTCCAAGTCACTGGTAGTATGTCACCATTGGACGCAGTCCAAGTCACTGGTAATGTCACTACTGGACGCAGTCCAAGTCACTGGTAGTATGTCACCATTGGACGCAGTCCAAGTCACTGGCAGTATGTCACCATTGGACGCAGTCCAAGTCACTGGTAGTATGTCACCATTGGAAGTAGTCCAAGTCACTTAAATAGAGGTATCACAAAAACCGTATTCCACCTTCTCGTAGTGGCTCAAGAGTGTAGATTAACCAGCTTGGTCAGGTTTGTGGAGACAAAAAATGGAAGGCGAACTCGGTTCAGAAAATTATGTGGTATTGTGGGCCGAAATGCGGGAGTACTATGACTCGCAATAAACCATGACACAGTGCAATTTACGCCTATTTCACGTTATTTTCAGTGCGGACAAGACAGTGGGCGTGCTTCAACATGCAAACTTGAGGCGTGGTTTAACCTTTAACCTTTACTTCCAAAGTTTACCGCCAAATAATGTGTGTTCCGCTAGAATGTGCATTTTTTCTCTTCTTATCTTTCTCCAAGACAATGTTGAAAAAATACTGTCCCGTTCGAGTCTTTACTTATTCTAAAACCCTGTTTACGCATATATTCTATTGAAGTATCTATATTTGCTTATTTTTCTTTCTTCTTTTCTCTTTCTCACTGGTACCGAAAAGGTTTCGTGATTATATCATTTGTCCGTTCTTGCACTGCTCCGACTGTCTGAATTAGTGATTTTCCTTTGTTGTTACATGTCTCTATTACTGCATCTATCCATCTTCTTCTGGGTCTTCCTCTTGGTCTTTTCCCATGTATTCTCGAGATGAACGCCCTTGGTGGTGATTGGTAAGGATTCATTCTGACCAGGTGGCTAAACCATTTCAGTTGTTCTATATATTCTTGGCTGGGTTTATATTTGCTTAATTACTTCAAATATTCGTGCACCGTCTGCTGGTGTAGGAGAACATATCTCTTCACAACTTCCGTAGCTCTACAATTGGCTTATCAATTATTTTTTTTTCCCCACCAAACTATTCTCTTAAACCATCTTGTATCTTTCTCCTACTGCACCACCACCCATTTCTTTTTCCCTCAAATATTCCTGGTGTCACCAGATTGATGTAAACATACCTCTTTCTCTGAATTGATTCGCTCTCTATTGCCTCTGGAGTTTCCCTCTATAATAATATTCATTTATTATTATTTGTCTGCTGTCACAATATTGCCAGTTATCCTCTTCTCATTAGACAGCAGACTAAACGTGCACTGGTTATCTCACGATGTTGGGATTTAGCTTTTATTTTGTTTTGGCCTCTTTTCGAACGTCCTCATTACTCTGTTTAACTGCCCATGGTATTCTCAGCATTCTTCTGCAGATCATGTCTGTAACTTCCATTGATTCTCTTGACTGTTGTCAGAATTAACTTCCATATCTCGGAACTTGATCAGCATAAAACAGAAAAACTTATAGTTTTTTCTTCACTTTTAAAGCTGCGTACATACACCCCCCCCCCCCCCCCCCCCTATATATATAAAGGACTTTATAATGCGGACTTTGCTGGACCTATTCTGTATCTCACATTCCGATGTACATCTATTAAATGAAGTTAAAAAATTCCTAGGTATGTTATTCCATTTATCATTTTATCACAGTTTCAATTATTTTAATTGTTAAATTCCCGGGAGTCTTTTCCTCCATTCTGATCATAAATTTTGTCATTTTTGCTATCTAAACCAAAAGCATTTATTTGTACTTCTAATCGTCCTAATGTCAATCATTTTCTATAACTCATTTTCACTCTAGCAATTAAGATTGTGTCAATCAGCATTCCTCAGTTCGTTTATAATTTAACAATCAAACGACAGTTCGAATATGTTCTTTATGATATTAATATAATTTCACTAGAAAGAAAGAAAGAAATCTAGTGATGGAACACAACTGTATCCACCATCTTTTGTTTTATTTCTGGAACATACCTATATGGTTGGGAATACTTCAGATATGCAATTTTTGTTGTAAAGAAAAAAAAAACACTATTTCCACAGTTATGCAACGGTAACGAAGTGGTGAGTGTGCTCGTCAAATGTTCAGATAAGTAGCTGGTTCCATTGAGAAATGTTGCGATTTTCCTTGTAAATATCCACAGCTTCGGGGTTCAGCCAGCTTCCTAATATGATTGCAAGAGATTTATCTGGGAAAGAAAGGAGGCTTGACGTGTTACTTAGTACGTCATCAATAAATGCGGTCGTCGACAGAATGTAGACACACACCAAATGACATTCCAGGCGAGAAATTACTTATGGCAACTTTTTTAGTTTTTATTCGTTAAATCCAGACAACTGTTCACAAATTGTCATTCCCAAGTAACATTATTTTCAAGTATCATGTTATGTAACTTCAACTTTTATTAATCACGACGATCGTTGAAGTAAAATGTTATGTAACTTCAACTTTTATTAATCACGACGATCGTTGAAGCATCATGTTATGTAACTTCAACTTTTATTAATCATGATGATCGTTGAAGCATCATGTTATGTAACTTCAACTTTTATTAATCACGACGATCGTTGAAGCATCATGTTATGTAACTTCAACTTTTATTAATCACGACAATCGTTGAAGTAAAATGTTATGTAACTTCAACTTTTATTAATCACGATGATCGTTGAAGCATCATGTTATGTAACTTCAACTTTTATTAATCACGATGATCGTTGAAACATCATGTTATGTAACTTCAACTTTTATTAATCACGATGATCGTTGAAACATCATGTTATGTAACTTCAACTTTTATTAATCACGACGATCGTTGAAGCATCATATTATGTAACTTCAACTTTTATTAATCACGATGATCGTTAAAGTATCATTTATGTAACTTCAACTTTTATTAATCACGACGATCGTTGAAGTAAAATGTTATGTAACTTCAACTTTTATTAATCACGATGGTCGTTTGGGGTCTACTGGCACACTTCGTCAACTTTCTCCATTTTCAGTCATTCTTCTGCAAAGTAAAGTCGAGGCCTGTCCATTCTTTGGTGTTATCTTCCCATCCCTTTCTCTGCCTCCCTCTCCTTTCACGACGCTCCGTGCTAGGCTAGACGGACAAGGTTGCTTTCTCCCTATATTTGTATAACTTCTTTTATACAATTCATATTTATATTTTGAAAGGCAGAACAAATGCCGAATACAAGATGTAAAGAAAACACAAATAAGAAGTGTATTTGTCACGTACTTTAGCCATCTGTGCCTGTATGCCTTGGTTTTGTAAAGCTTGCACTGCTAACTCGGCTGCCTGGGGGTTTTCAAAATCTACAAAACCATAACCTGAGAAGGACAACACAAATACAAGTTAATGTGACATAACATAACAATAACTTAAAACAGGCAGCATTCATATTTGTTTAAATAACAATTACAATGTACTTTAATAAAAACAGAAGTATAACAACAAAGTATTACAGCAAATAAAGAAATAGTAACCCAGGCAGCATAAATAAATAGGTTTACATAACAACTTCAACAGGCTTCATAATTAATAATTAACTTATATAAATAACAACAACTGTAAAAATCACTGAAAGAATCAACGAAATTCCTGTAAATTCTGCTAAAAGCAGTTATTCAATAGCCAAGACACTTTCTGTACTTACATATTTTAAAACAAAGATCAAAATTACATATCATCATGCCTTTCCACATTCTATATCCACAGTGCATCATATCAATTCTATTATTGACTGTTTTCAATGCCATGACACTAAGCTATCAAGTATCGTCTCTCTTTGACGTCCGTGATCTCTCTTTCCTTGTACTATACCAGTTGTAACCAGGTACTCCAACTTTCCTCATCTCATACTGTGCCCGGAAAAATGTCCATTGTTTATTTATGATGTTTTTAGGAGCTCCCTTTTTGTGTTGGCCTCTTTGAGAATATCCTCGTTGGTCTAGCTGTCCAGGGAACTTTCGACATTCTTCTAAGAAATACCATATCTGTGGCCTCTAATCGTCTTTTCATTTGTCTATCTACAGTCCGAAATTATGCATACGATACGTTACTTTTATTAGGGAGCTGCGATAGCTCAGTGGTTAGTGAAATGGACTACAAAGGACAAGGGGTAGGGTTCGATCCCAACCGACGGCTTCCGGGTTCACCCAGCCTTAAATGGGTATCGAATTTTTTTATGGGAAAGTAAAGCGGCACGGGCGTAATACCGACCACATTACCCCAAAAAGCATGTGCCGAAGGTCTGTAAAATTTATGGTCACTAGCACCATATTACCTATACGCCGCCACTTGGCGTGACGGGGGTACTTTACTTTTTTTTTTACGTTACTTTTATTACAAAATAAACACTATAGCTCGTTTCAAATCACGTGCCCAACTTCAAAACGCTATTACTCAGTAACCCTTTGTTAAAAACTGTTGAAATTTTCCAAATGTTATTAGAATGCAAAAGACCCTTTAAATGTATATTTAACAAATATCTTGCAGCTGCAGTTTTCTTAAAGCGGCGAATTTCTTTGATGTTTGTCAAAATTGTAAATTGTGAACCCCTAAATAATAGAAATTACCGTAGTTGCTGGTCTATGATTAATTTTCACTAGGTAAAGGCGTGGCCGTAATGGGGAAATACCAGGAGAATTATTGTCTTCTCAGTTCGAGGACGGACGATAATATCAAGGTATACCTGTATGTCCAATTTTCATAGTTGTGTGGTCCTGATAAGGACCGTTTGTTGAACTAATTTAAGGTAATAGGGGCCAACATTGTGGGGGCTACATACTTTCATGCTGAATCAGACGAGTCTAAAAGATTAATAACTGTTTGGGGTTGAACATTCCACAAACCATCATTTTTCCAATATTCCTCTTCCTGTTTTAAGACGTGGTCTTCACATTTAGCCCAATAATCTTTGTCTATATTTAATAAAGCGAGATTAGCAAGAGTCTTTACATCGCATATTTTGAATGTTGTATTTTCATCTGCCACTTGTCCTTTTAATTTTGCCCAGATTAGTTCTATTGGATTTAAATGAGCATGGTAAGGTGGCAGCCTCAAACTTATATGACCGTGCTCTTGGATAATCTTATCTATTTGAAAAATCTGTGTCCTTTGTTTTTGCTTTACTAGAGATAGTAATTCAGGTTTTAAGTACATGTTATTAAATTGTATATGCTCCTTTGTGAGCCATATCTTAATAGCATCTTTTGTACTGGATGACGTCGGGACTTTATCTTCAAGTGCAACAATGTTGTGGTACGCTGCATTGTTCATTATTAGGCAAGATGGTCGATCTAGTGATGGGAGAACATAAATTTAAATAAAATGTCTAAATATGTGACCATTCATCTCAGAGTGATAATCCCGATTGTCTATGGATTTTGAAAGAAAAATGAGCTCTGCATTCTGTATTAGTCCATGTTGTCGACTACCTGCATGAGCAATTATCAAGCGCTGTCCTTTGCTGCTAGGTATTAATCTCTTAATCTTTCCATCTGATGACTGCCATTCCCTTTGGTTAGTGTGGTGAGCATTGATCCATGTTTCATCCAAGTACACAATATCATAACCTTGCTTGCGCACCTCTTTTACTTCACGTAAGTACTTGCTTCTCATCACTACTATATGTGGCTTCTCACAGATGATGTTTCGTCCATTGGAATACTTTCTGAATGTAAAGCCTGCAGCTCTCACATTCCTCCTTAATGTAGACTTTGATATTTCAATACTGTTGTTCTTTTTCAGCGATACTTTTAATTTTCTTATTGTAACAGTTTCATTCATACCCAACATTTTGCGAATTTCACTTCTAATAAGTTCACTGTCGAAATTATCCAACATTTTTGCTCTTCCTTGTGATTTTGTATATTTTGAACATTGACGGTCACGTGCTTGAATCCAGCGATTAAATGACCGTTTAGATAAATCCAAAATGTGTCTTGTCCTATTCTCAGGGTTTTCTAAAGAATGAAATAATCTTCATCGTTTAGCCTCTTTGCAAAAATAGTCATACATTTTTATTGCGATGTTTTGTAAACTGCAGAATTTCATTTTAAGACTCATGATAAATGTTATCGTTCCACGTCTTCACCTCTGAATGAACGGAAATGGAACACACAATTTCTCGTGTTTTTTTTACAAGTGTCTAATTGTGTCAAAAAACCACGGTGAAAGCGTGCAAACACGTCAATTTTACCGTGTATGGAATTTTACTCGCTATTTTTAACTTAAAATAGGCAAAAATCAAATAAGCAACAATAATAACCAAATGTTTTTTTTAAATGAAATTAATTCCCTGTTGGGTTCTAATCATTATAACTTTACATGCAAATTTTGAACAACTTACAAAAAGCGGTTAAAAAGCTATCGATTTTAAAAGTTGGGCATGAGTTATGAAACAAGCTATAGAGATATTATGTGGTCAGCAATCATAAACAGTCTTTCTTTCTGAAAAAAAAACTTGGAAATCTGCTGAGACCATTAAAGGATAGCACCATCAGCAGAGATTTTACAACATAAGAGTTTAAGTAAATAATAATACTAGTTAGAATTACAGAGGTCAATAGACACAAAACTTGATATTGATAACGTTAAGAAAAATTTCACAGTGACAACAATTTCATGAGAAACAAACTCGTGATGGTTCCAATTACTTTAATTAAGATTGCGCTTCCGGTGCGCCCCACCCAAGATGGTGGTGTCTTTTTGCCGGTTAGTCGGCAAGGAAGTGTGATTTCATTGCTGTGTGATTCTGATTGAAGAAAACGAAAAGCTCACGTTGTAATCACGTGTCACTTGAGCTCTTGAAGAGCTGTATGACTGGGGTTGGTCAGTCTATAACGTGAAAACGGATTCTGGACCGTGAGACTGCGTGAGTGCATGTGAGTCTAGACCATCCAAAGCCATCGATTTTCAGCGACAAAATCAACAATGACGACAAGAAGTATTCAGATGAAGACTAAACAACAACATCGAAGAAGGAAAACAAGAAAAGGCAAACGTGTCGGAATGTGTCAGAAACGGTCGAAGTGTGAGAGGCTAGGCCTAAAGTATGTGCGCTTTACATATTGGAACAGTGAAACCATAAATCAACGACGGCAATTCTTGATAAGCTTCTGTGCGGCGCTGATAATGATTTTACAAGAAACACATCTTGGTGATAGGACAGTTAGTGTACCTGGATTTTACTGTTTTTACAGTAGGCCATCCTTGTGCGAAACAACATGGTAGCAGCTGAGGTTAAAATGTCTGCGTGGGGCAGTGAATGGTACATGCGGTTAGGGTGCAGACCCCAGTTCCTTTCCTGGTTGTAAATGTGTACGCCTGTAATGGGTAGGTGGACACACAACAAAGGCAGAATCTCTTCGCGTTCGAGAAGGAGGACGTCATTTTCTGCGGAGAATTTAATGCTAGAGGCAACCAGTGGGGTAACGTCATAACCAACAACCAGGGAGAAGACCTAGAGAACGTCATTTTCTGCGGAGACTTTAGTGCTAGAGGTAACCAGTGGGGTAACGTCATAACCAACAAGCAGGGAGAAGACCTAGAGAACGTCATTATCTGCGGAGACTTTAGTGCTAGAGGCAACCAGTGGGGTAGCGTCATAACCAACAACCAGGGAGAAGGCCTAGAGAACGTCATTATCTGCGGAGACTTTAGTGCTAGAGGCAACCAGTGGGGTAACGTCATAACCAACAAGCAGGGAGAAGACCTAGAGAACGTCATTATCTGCGGAGACTTTAGTGCTAGAGGCAACCAGTGGGGTAACGTCATAACCAACAAGCAGGGAGAAGACCTAGAGAACGTCATTTTCTGCGGAGACTTTAGTGCTAGAGGCAACCAGTGGGGTAACGTCATAACCAACAACCAGGGAGAAGACCTAGAGAACGTCATTATCTGCGGAGACTTTAATGCTAGAGGCAACCAGTGGGGTAACGTCATAACCAACAACCAGGGAGAAGACCTAGAGAACGTCATTATCTGCGGAGACTTTAGTGCTAGAGGTAACCAGTGGGGTAACGTCATAACCAACAACCAGGGAGAAGACCTAGAGAACGCACTGGTGTCGGCCGATTTAGTGTGCTTGAATGATGGAAGGGCAACCAGAATGACAATTCGAACAGGGAACTCTGATAGTGTCATAGACCTGTCACTGGTGTCTTCCACAATCGCACCTGTTTGCAGGTAGAGTGAACTGGGATTCCACGGAAGTTATCACTATCTATGTGTCATCCTAATTGAGAAAAGCAGAAATAGAAGCCAGAAAAGCAAGCTTCACACATTCCACTATGAGGACAAAGACCGGGACGTCATTAGCAAAATCAGACATAGGAAACAGGGCGCCCTGTACTTTGCAGGAGGCAGGAGAGATGGATGCAGAAGCCTTGGTGGAACGTAGAAGCCGATGAAGCTTGACGGGACAAACGGACAAGACATGGCAGAAAGCCAGAAAGAATGGAAGAACACAACTTGAGCTCTTGAAGTGTCTGAAAGAAGAGGTAGACTATAAAATGATGCACTTTACCATGTGCTAATCAGGCTAATGATGCCAAGTGGGATGATATCTATCTAAAAAGGAGTGCTATGAAAAATCGCTAGCCACATTCTGGCGCCTTCATCAGAGCATGAATGACACAACATGCCACAGAGGCATACTAGACTTCTGAGCAGAGGCCAGATATGGCACAAATCTGATGAGAGCAAAGGGAACGCCCTGCTTGCCCGCTACATTGAGCAGACTAACAAAGATATGAGGCTGTAAGAATGAGGATATGGGGATCACTCTCAGAATTGTGCGAGAATGTAGATCTCACAATCACAACCGATGCCATTCCCACAAAACTTAAAAGGTCACACAACTGTGCTGTTGGTCCAGATAGTGTTCGGTACAACGACTTAGGCGATTTAGCTGGCGACGACATGAAAAAACCTGGCCAAAAAGTTTAATGCCGGCTTTCATAGTGGCCAGATTAAGGAGGAGTGGAAACACAGCTACTTACTACCGCTACCGAAGCCAAACAAGGACCATTCTCAGATCAATGCCTACAGAATCATCGTGATGCAGAACACTGCGGGCAAAGCTACTGGAGAAAATAGGTGCCCGTGTCACTTTGAACAGATACACGCAATCCCACCCACACTCGGAGGTTTTAGATATAACAAAGAGACATGGCTCAATGCGGCAGTGTTCGCCTATGAGGTCTTCGAAGGCTTCCACAGATGGGAGGAGACATGTGCTGCTGCTATAGATCTGGAGAATGCATACAACAGAGTACCATTTGAATACCTCATACATATACTCTTCAAACTGACGGTGCACCACCACTTCATCAGATGGATCGCTCCAGCACTGTTGCAGGGGAATATGATACTCAGATCTGGAAGTTGGTCATCCGCGCCAACATCCATTTGTTCAGGGCTGTCACAAGGCTCACCATTGTCACCAGTTCTATTTAACGTGTACACATTGACGATCACAGAACAACAGCTGGATGGGAGGAAAAGAACTATGACTTTTGCTGATGATATTCTGGTTGGCAGTGACCAGAGCATTCATCTCATTAGAGTCACAAGACTACACCCAAGCCTGCATCCTAAGTGATTCGATGAGCATGATAAAAAAAAATGGAGACGGGCTCTGTACGTAGGGAATGGGTAGAGTCATTGCAGAAGTCAAAAATACGTAAGGTCACATTTGTCTACGTCCCTGGACATGCTGGAATTGGGGAAATGAAAGAGCGGACAGGTTGGCTAACTGTGCTGTCATTGAAGACGGTCAACCAATGGATCGGGCGGACATCATCAATGCCATCCAAGATGTGGGAAGGGCACAGGACTTGACAACCATAATTCCACGTCACCCATTCGGATAAAAGAGATGGGAGTTAAGATGGGGCAAGTCACAAACAATAAACTTAATAGGCGTATAAGAAGACGTATCAACCAACACAGAACTGGAGTCGTCAGTCGCTGGACATGCTGAGGAGGGGATCTAAGCACCTATAGACATGTTCGAAATGCAATGATGATGATCTGCAAATAACGTAATACTATAATTGAACTAATTGTACTCTAGCCAGACACATGGTCTTATTAAACATATAGCTAAGGGTAGACATGCTGGTAGAACTTGTCTGTAACTGGTTACACACTCATTCACAACAGTTTCTTTCACCTCTCAATTCCATCATCGTGAATGTGTTTTAACCTCTAGAGCTCAGACTTCACGAATTGATTATTTCCCCTGTTCTCCTCCCTTATTTTCACAACGCAACTGCAGCAGGCTATATAAGCCGTGAGTAATGGTAACATTTGGTATCACCAGGTTGAAAGTATCAACAGGTGGTAGGATAGTTAAAGCTATCTACCTGTTATTTATCTTGTATTTTAAACATTCACATTACCAATATCAGAATTAGCAATATCAATATTAGAACAAGCAATGAACAGAAAGACTACAAAGGACAAGGGGTAGGGTTCGATCCCAACCGACGGCTTCCGGGTTCACCCAGCTTTAAATGGGTACCGGATTTTTTCTGGGAAAGTAAAGCAGCACGGGCGTAATACCGACCACATTACCCCAAAAATCATGTGCTGAAGGTCTGTAAAATATAGGGTCACTAACATCATATTTCCCTAAACGCCACTTGGCGTAATGGGGGTACTTTACTTGTACTTTAATGAACAGAAACTTCTGTCAGGTAATGAAGTGTTGAAAATCAGCATTTGCTTCATTATATATATAATTTTACTTCGTCATGACGTCATTTTAGCTTGTATAGAGCTTCTTTTTCCCTTTCAACGCACAACCTTTAGTCTTCGACTTTCTCTGCTTCTTGGTGTTAAAACATTTTTCATTCCTTTTATTTATGAGGATTTCTTTTTTTTTTTTTAGGTTAGTTACTACTCACATATGAATCATTTGATTCGTCTAATTTCTTTCTCTTTTCATTGAGTTACCGCTGAGATGAATTATATCATTTACTTTTTTAAAACTAAGTTATAATTTACATCATCTTGTGCATAAAATCTATGCCAATAGAAATGAGCAAGAGAGTTCACCGGAGTTATATATTGTCAATTGTGACCTATGGAAGCGAATCAAAGACAGGAGACAAACAAATGATCATAGGCCACTGAGATGGGATTTCTCAGAAGAATATTGAGAGTTCCCTGAACAACTGAAAGGACCAAAGAGATCATTCTTAAAGAGGATCATAAAAAGCGGCTCTTTAAAAAAAAATACATCAGAAAGGAAAAAAAAACGACATTTTTTTCTGGCACATAATGAGAAGAGAATCATAGAGATGCCAGACCTACAAACTAATGGAAAGATAATCAATAACCTAAGATAGGCTGACGATACTGTACTACAGCAGAAAATCCTAAAGATCTACAACAATTACTTAATGAAATAAACATTACAAGCAAAAAAGATGGACTAGATATGAATATCAAAAAGACTAAAACTATGATCATAAACAAAGAAAATACTCAAAAACCTACAGGTGGATATCAAAATTGAAGGAATAGACCTGGAGACAGTTCATGACTACAACAACGTCCTTGGACATACTACAGTATATACATGTATAACCAGTGATGAAAAATGTACAACTGAAATAAACAAAAGAATCATCATCATCATCATGTACCCTGCCGGTTGGAGTAGGCGATCATGTCCCTCCACAATCTTCTATCTACAGTGCATCGTATCAGTTCTGTTGTTGAATGTTTTCCATGCAATGACACCAAGCTATCCAGTAGTATCTCTCTTTGTCGTCCGCGATCTCTCTTTCCTTTTATTTTGCCAGTTGTAACCAAGTATTCCAATTTTCCTCTTCTCATGATGTCCCCGAAAAATGTTGATTGCTTCTTTCTGATGTTTTTTAAGAGCTCCCTTTTTGTGTTGGCCTCTTTGAGAACTTCCTCATTGGTCTTTTTATCTGTCCAGGGAACTTTCAACATTCTTCTGAGAAATCCCATCTCTGTGGCCTCTAATCGTCTTTTCATTTGTTTGTCTACTGTCCATGATTCGCTTCCATAGGTCAGAATTGGTTCTATATAGCACCGATGAACACTCTTTCTCATTTTTATTGACATAGATTTGTTGCATAAGATATTTTTCATTTTCTGAAATGCTATTTTGGCCTGAGCTATTCTGCTTTTTATTTCTGTGGTGCATCTCCCATCTGATGTTATTATTGTGCCCAAGTATTTGAAACGTTGTACTTGTTTCAGGTTTGTCTCGTTTATTTTTATGCTGCATTATGGTGATGATTGTTTCTTCGATATAACCATTACTTCTGTTTTCTTACTATTCAGACTGAGACCTTTCTTGTTGCTTTCTTCCACTATTATGTCTATCATTTCTTGTAGTTCGTTCTCTGTCTCTGCTATTAAGACTGTGCCATCCGCATATCGCAAATTATTTATGTTGTGACCGTTGACTTCAATTCCTTTTTTGTCTACTATTGATCTCATAATATATTCACTGTAAAGTGAAAACAAATCTGGCGACAGAACACAGCCTTGTCTGACTCCTTGTTTTATATATTGGAATTGTCCTGTTTGGTTGTTAATTCGTAAAGCTGCTGTTTAAACAAAATAATAGGAATAGCAAAAAGTAATTTTAATGTCCTGAAGAACATACTAACATCAAAACAAATAACACCAGGGCTAAAACTCAGAATAGCAAAATGTTACATCTTCTCAATATTCCTAAATGGTGCAGAAACGTGGATATTAGACAAGAAAACAGAACAGAGAATTGAAACCTTTGAAATGTGGATAAATAGAAGAATAGGTAGAATTGGATGGAAGGAAAAGAAAACAAACGATGAAGTCTTAAAACAACTAAAAATGAAAAGGGAACTACTAAACATAATTCAAACAAGACAAATGCGACTTTTGGACCATGTTAAAAGACACAACAGCCTACTAAAAGTAATCCTGGAGGGGAAAATACACGGTAAAAGAGGCAGAGGCAGACCAAGACTAACATGGACGAGTAACATCAAAAGATGGACAAATAAGCATATGACAACCTGCACCATCAAAGCAAGAGACAGAGCAGAATGGCGCTCCATGGTAGCCAACCTTCGTTGCGGAGACGGCACTCGATGATGAGGATGATGAATGAGAAGAGAAAAGTTGGAATACTTGGTTACAACTGGCAAAATAGAGGGAAAAAGAGGTCGTTGGTGACAAAGCAAGAAGACATTACATTGCTTGGTGCTATGGCACAGAAAGCATTCAACAACAGAACTGATACGATGCACTATAGATAGAGAGTTGTGGAAGGACGTGATTGCCTATGCCACCCGGTACGGCTCCTGATGACGATGATCATTTATATACGAGTCATGGTGTTTTTGTTTGTTTGTCTAATTTTAGTTTAGCCAACATTTATCAGCTCCTGCCTGCAGGGAAGCAGCAGCTAGTAAACCTGACACTGGTCAGCGACCAAAAGCTGTCCTCGTTTTATCTTGTCAGTCATTCTCGCTAGAAAGAGTGTGTCAGAGTAAAATGGTTAATAACGTGAAAATTATTGCATTCATGCAGTACCGAGTTCTACTGCTGAAGAAAACATGTTATATCTCCCCCCCCCCCCTCCCTTTTTTTTCTCCCTATGACTAGGATGCACAAGTTGGAACCTTTCCAAGAGAAACAGAAACATCAACCGAAACGAAACATCAACTATAGAATTTTTTCCCGCCACATTGATGTGATTGTAAAGCTCATATTTAGTAAATACCTCATCAGTCTCATCATCTCATGTTCTCTTTGTTCGAAATATATGTTGGATATGCTAAGTTCATAATGAGATGACTTTAAATTCAAATGTAGAAAGAGATGACTTTTAAATTAGAAGGTACAAAGAACGAATTTTAAAATATAAAAGTACGAACAGAAACTGCTATTCAGACAAGCTTTATCAAACTCTACTGTAAATGATCGCTGACTCTCAGACTCTACTGTAAATGATCGCTGACTCTCATACTCTACTGTAAATGATCGCTGACTCTCAGACTCTACTGTAAATGATCGCTGACTCTAAGAGCTAAAAAAAAAAAAATAGCAAGAGAATTGGTTAGATGACCTAGCTATTTTTGGTCTGGGTCCATAAACAGTTGAATAGGTCACATAAATCAGCCGGTAGAAAGAAAATGTGTGACCAAAAAGAGCAGCTGTTTAACATAATATAGAGGAAAAGTTAGTCACTCAAAATTCATCTAAAATAAAGCGGTCCTTCTAGGTCAATGAATAAAAGTGATCAGAAGCAACTGAAAGTGGCTCTGACCAGACTCAGAGAGGATCAACACAATGGTGATCTCATACATGTTGCAGTCTTGTTGTGTATATATTTATTTATTTATTTTGTGTGTGTGTGAGTTTTTTTTTTTTTCATTAACTCATTTGAATGGACAGCGAGCACAGACGAAGGACAGTGTCATTCCAAAGACGAAACAGATAAATATATAGACAAAATACAACACATTTAAAACAGATAAATGTTTCACTCATTGAAAAATAACAAATAATAGTTCTACCTTTACATTTGTTAGTTGTTTGATCTATAATGGCTTTTGTGGAAGTAATTTTTCCAAATCTGAAAAGAAATATAAGATAAACAAACGTCATTGTTGACTGGACATTTTACACAGCTAACTTATCATCAAATAAATTATAGACACAAGCAATGTGCTAACTAAACTTCTGTCTTCTTCCTCATTACAAGCAATATGCTAACTTCTGTCTTCTTCCTCATTACAAGCAATGTGCTAACTAAACTTCTGTCTTCTTCCTCATTACAAGCAATATGCTAACTTCTGTCTTCTTCCTCATTACAAGTAATGTGCTAACTTCTGTCTTCTTCCTCATTACAAGTAATGTGCTAACTTCTGTCTTCTTCTTCCTCATTACAAACAATGTGCTAACTTCTGTCTTCTTCTTCCTCATTACAAACAATGTGCTAACTTCTGTCTTCTTCTTCCTCATTACAAGCAATGTGCTAACTTCTGTCTTCTTCTTCCTCATTACAAGCAATGTGCTAACTTCTGTCTTCTTCTTCCTCATTACAAGCAATGTGCTAACTTCTGTCTGTCTTCTTCCGCATTCTCTCCTGTTTGAACATGTCTGTTGATCTTAACCATACGCATCAAGTGGTCACTCGCAGCTGTCTCAGAAGGTCATTATTTGTTTGGACGTTTCTGAAGGGAGTTCATGGCTGAAGAAACATTACAACTGTAGATAAACAATAAGAATAAATACAAAAAAAAGCGAAACTTATTAGTCCATCTGCATAACGTTGTAGAATATACAATATAAAGCTAAGGGTGAATTACATAATACGGTTGAAGATCAAAGACAGTTCTATACAACAATGATAACAAATTGTTATTTAATAAAAACAATGAATAAAATAATTTACATACAGAGATGGTACAATAAAGTACTCCTTTATTACAGAACAGACGACGTGTCCACCTGTTGTCTCGGTATTTAACTCCCCTACCAGGAGGGTTTCACAAGCCCTTTTCAAGATGGCGGCGATATAAACATCTCCGCTCTTCTGCACTTGTGTGTAGTGGACGTTCGTGCCTGATTGTCGCGAATTTACTCTTCAAGTGCCGTGTTAAAATCCTTGAAGACGTTATCTATGTTGTGTGTGTGTGTGCTACAGTTGATAGTTTAATTCTGTTGTGGTGTGGTTTCATTCTACTGGAATCAACACTAACGACAGTGTTATCGTGGGGAATTGAAGAACCACCGAAAACTCAACCTCCACCTCCTAAATCCAAAGACTTTCAGTGTCCGTAAATAAACCGACAGAAGACAACGGGAAAGCATTGTCGTATATTCAAAGAACATCATCACCATGTGCCATACCGGTTGGCAAAGACGATCATGTACTTTCACAATCTTATATCCACCATGCATCGTATCAATTCTGTTGTTGGCTGTTTTCCATGCCATTACATCAAGCTATCTAGTACTTTCTCTCTTCATCGTCCGCGATCTCCCTTTCCCTTGATTTTATCAGTTGTAACCAAGTATTCCAACTTTCCTCTTAACATATTGCCCGAAAAAAATGTGATTGTTTCTTTCTGATGTTTCTTAGGAGCTCCCTTTTTGTGTTGGCCTCTTTCAGTCAGAGTTTCCTTATTGGTCTTTTTAGATGTCCAGGGAACTTTCAACATTCTTCTGAGAAATTCTATCTCTATGGTCTCCAATCGTATTTTCATTTGTTTGTTTACTGTCCATGATTCGCTTCCATGGGTCAGAATTGGTTCTCTATAGCACCGATGAACTCTCTTTCCTGCTTCTACTGACATAGATTTGTTGCATAAGACGTATTCCATTTTCTGAAATGCTATTTTGGCCTGAGCTTTTCTACTATTTCTGTGGTGCATATTTCATCTGATGCTTTTATTGTGCCCAAGTATTTGACGTGTTGCACTTGTTTCAGATTTGTCCTATTAATTATTTTGATAAACAGAACTTTTCCCAAGAACAGTTATCTTTATTTACATATACATACTTTTTTTTTTTTTTTTTTTGGGGGGGGGGGGGGTTATACTGCGAAAAGAACTTATCGAGAATACTATAACAACGGGTAGGTGATTGGGAAGATGAGCAGAGGAAAAGCAAGCGAAAAAAATAATTGAATAGATTATCCAAATGGCATAATAAAAGATCACCGATTGAAGTTTGGACATGCATGAAGGACCGAGAGATGTGCAGAGCGACGATTGACTACGCCAACCGGCAAAGCACATGATGATTATGATGATGATATATGTGAAAGAGACGATCAGTGACAACCTTCCCAACAGAAGGTAAAACAGTGGATACAGGCTCCGTATATTTCATGCTTGTACACCCACTGACTTCCAACTAATATGTTATCTACATTTGTAGTTAGTCGAAGGCCCCGGTATCACTGCAACTGAATTAAAATCCATAATTGCACAAACGCCCGTGCCAGTGGAATAATTCGAAATCAACATCTCATCGCATTGAAGGATTCAAACAAAGAAAGGCAGTTGCAGTCCCCATCATAGCAGCCTCAGCACACGCTAAAGGACATAAGGCGTAACTGGATCGAAATTGAACGCAGCCAAACTGTCCTCCGTCGTACGATATCATCATTCATCGAAAGAAATCGGAATATCGAAACAGGGTCTGGATGAAAAGCACAGCTCAAGGTGTGAACTAAACTCAATATCTCCTGCAGTAAGTCACACTTGGAATATGAGGAAACTGCAACAAAAACACTTTTCAAACAGAACCTCAACGGTTCTTGTCGCATGTCCGTCATATTAACCTGGTGTTACTATATAGTACGAGACAGTACAACAGCACTTCCTACTATAAACATTTAACCTTATTTTTATGAATGGTAGGGTATTTAAAATAAGCATTGTACTTGTAATCCTTTTCATTCGGTTCACCATTTACCACTTAATGTACTTTATAAGTCTCTAATACATTTCTGTCAAAACATGCACGAAGAGAATAGACCACACAACACATTCGTTGGGACAACTTCGAATAGACCAACATGTTAAAACATCACCAAGTATATTAAAACATTAACCGGTCATGGCAAAGGAGTCAAAAGCTCTGAATTGATTCACTGATTATCGCCTCGGAAGTTTCCCTCTATAATAATAATCATTTATTATTATTTGTCTCCAGTCTTAACCACTGGAAACTACTATTCGTGCTGTTTCGTCCTAAATGTTTGTCTGCAACGCAAGTATTTAGCCCTACCCTATCCGGGAGATACTTGTCTTAACAGGAAAAATATTTGCGTGCTGTGATCGCAGCCTTATGCTATAGTCATGGGAAAGCCTTCGCGAAAAGACATTGCCTACGAAGCTAATTTTTTAGTTAGCAGAGTGGCAGTGTTCCCTAGCGTTTGACTTTTCATCGCAAGGAGCTGTGCCACTGATTACGGGTTCGATCCGGCCTTGGACCATATTTTTTTCTGTTGTTGATTAGTTGTCATTTTTTTCCGAGTGCTGTAAACATACCTCTTCCTCTGAATTGATTCACTGATTATCGCCTCGGAAGTTTCCCTCTATAATAATATTCATTTATTATTATTTGTCTCCAGTCAAAAGCTCGCCTGGTAATCTGCAGTTGGTGTTATCACGGAAGTTCAGTGATTTGGACCAGAGAGATCATGTACAATTCTCAAGACCTACAATTAAATATCTCAGTTGAGGGAATACATCTGGAGACAGTCCAAAGCTACAACTACCTGGGACATACTATAACCAATGATGGAAAATGTAAAAGTCAAATAAACAAAAGAATAGGAATGGCAAAAAGTAATTTTAATTCCATGAAAAATATACTAACAACAAAACAAATATCAACAGGGCTGAAACTAAGAATGGCAAAATGTTGCATCTTCTCAATATTCCTGTATGGTGCAGAAACATGGACATTAGACAAGAAGACAGAACAGAAAATTGAAGCCTTTGAAATGTGGATTTATTGAAGAATATGTAGAATTGGAAGGAAAGAAAAGGTAACAAACGGTGAAGTATTAAAAGAACTGAAAATAAAAAGAGAGCTACTAAATACAATTAAGACAAGACAAATGAAATTTTTGGGGCATGTTAAAAGACACAACAGCCTACTAAAAGTAATATTGGAAGGGAAAATACAAGGTAAAAGAGGCAGACCAAGACTAACATGGACGAGTAACATCAAAAGATGGACAAGTCAGCCTATGGCAATCTGCACCATCAAAGCAAGAGACAGTGGAATGGCGCTCCATGGTAGCCAACCTTCGATGCGGAGACGGCACTCAATGATGATTCCAAAATCACACATGGCTTCAATCTCTTCTTAGTTATATTATCGGTTCCATGAGCTTTTCCTGCTATCTTATTGCGCAAGGTGTCTTTCACTTCTTTGAGTATTTCTGGTCATTCCCCATTATCATTTTATTTACCTTTGTTCGTTCATCATCATAAAGATTTTTAATGTATTCTGTCCATTGTTCCTTTATTCTTTCTTGTTCAAACAACAGTTCTCCTTTCTTTGATCTTAAACATCCAGTTTTTAATTGCATTTTTCTTCCTGTTAATTCTTCAATGTTTTTGTAAGTAGCTTTGACATCTCTTTTTTGTTGCGTTTCAATCTCTTGGCATCTCTGTTTTAACCATGCTTCTTTTGCTTCATTGCATTTTATTACAATTTCTTTATTTAATCGCTTATACTCATCTTTATTATCCTTATTTCTTCTTCTTGAGCATAGACAACAACAACAAAAACACACGAATATAAGAAAATACTTTCAAAACTGGATGCCTGTACTAATTTAACGAATTGTTATGGCATAATTGTGGACAAAAATAAATAAATTTAAGCAAAAAAAATATATAAACTCCAAGAATAAGAGAACTGTTATAATATGATTCATAAATGTCCAAAAGCAATATGAGAATCAACACAGAAAAGAAGCAGATGATAGCAACATGGAATGATAGGCAATGAGTAATTGTATCAATACAAGACACAGGGATAACACAAGTATTTAGGGACAACATTCTCTGAAGATAGCATAATGGATAGAATAATTAACATTCGGTGCAATAAGACAAACCAAATGTTGGCACAGCTAGCTTCTTTCCTACAACACAAGACATGACCGTTCAAAACAATGAACAATCATATACAAAATATTGTCGCTCACAAGTCAGAAAAGAAAGTTAGTTATCACGGAAATGAGATCTTTGAGAAAAGGACGTAGGCGTGACCAGCACAGACAACAACAGAAATTAGGTTATATGAGAAAGAGTTAACATAGAACCAGTTTACCAGTTTTGAATTATATACAACTAAAGTAAAGTACCCCCGTCACGCTAAGTGGCGTATATGGTGCTAGTGACCATAAATTTTACAGACCTTCGGCACATGATTTTTGGGGTAATGTGGTCGGTATTACGCCCGTGCCGCTTTACTTTCCCAGAAAAAAAATCCGGTACCCATTAAAGGCTGGGTGAATCCGAAAGCCGTCGGTTGGGATCGAACCCTACCTCTTGTTCTTTCTAGTCCAGTTCACTAACCATTGAGCTATCGCGGCTCCCAATTATATACAAAGACAAAATAAATGGGTTGCCCAACTGGACATAATGTCTAGCGATGACGTGCTAAAAAGATCCACGCACAAAAAGAGTAAAAGAAATACCAGAAGAGCAAGAATCAGATGTTGCTAAATTCCATCGAAATGGCAAGAAGAAGATGAAGAGGACGACGAAATTTGCAGGCTTTCTGCTGAGACACAGACAAGAAAACAAGTTTGAAAATAAAACTAAACAAATACTTGGTAAATCATTGAACATATGTATTTTTATATATTTGGCCACCTTTGCTCGTCTTATCTGAGGTAAAACCGAACGTGATTTATTTAAGACATATGATCAGCAACATATCAGTCAAGTATGAAAGATAATATTAGCCATCATTAAGTGCCATACCTGTTGGCGTAGGCGATCATGTCCTTCCAAAATTTTCTAGCTACGTGCATCCTATCAGTTCTGTTGTTGATTGTTTTCCATGCCATGACATCAAGCTATTCAGTATTTTCGCTCTTTGTCGTCCGCGATCTCTCTATCCTTTTATTTTGCAGTTCTATGTAACCAAGTATTAAAATTTTCCTCTTCTCATGATGTGCCCGAAAAATGTTGAGTTTTTATTTCTGATGTTTTTTTAATAATATTAACAGTAGTAATAATAAAACTTACAACAATCTTCTTTTTTTCTCTTTTCACTGATACCTAAAAGGTGTCGTGGTTATATCATTTGTCGTTCTTGAGCTGCTAGAACTGTCTGAATTAGTGATGTTTCTTTGTTGTTAAATGTCTCTGTCACTGCATCTATCCATCTTCTTCTGTGTGTTCCTCATGGTCTTTTCCCATGCATTCTTGAGAAGAACGCCCTTGATGGTGATTGATAAGGATTCATTCTGACCAGCTGGCCAAACCATTTAAGTTGTTGTTCTATATATTCTTGGCAGGGTTTTGTTCCTACCATTTTTCTTATGGTTTCATTTGGTATTCTATCTCTATAATAACAATAATAATTATTCTATCTCTATAATAACAATAATAATTATTATTCCCAACATCATGGTGTGTATCTCTCGTAGAACGCTGAAATTAATTTGTTTGAGATAAAAAGAATATGTCTCTGGCCACCTCTTTTGTGACGTTCAAGGTCATTTTGAGGTTACGTTCTTGTCCTTTTTGCCTTGTCTTTATGGAACCATGCCCCAACTTCTTACTTTCCAGCCCACTGTGTTTCCTTTATGTGGCCATAGTATTTTAACTACATTGAGATGTTCATGACCGTTATGTTTATTATTATCAGTAAACTGGAAACTAGGTTCTACTTACGAATTGCACAGACTGACAAGGTCCTTGTCTGTAGTGTTAGGGTTGAGGCCTCTGATGTACAAGTTGGTCCGACTTAGGGCCTCTCCGGAATGGTTCGATGATTGACTCGACGTGGTGTGTGGACTGTTAGCAGGCATGGTGCGCGATGGGTAGTTCTGCAACAGACGTACAATTAAGGCGATGTTTAGACATTTGTTACATTGAGTCTTATGGCATACACAAAAATGCAAAGACAAGTACACAACAGATGTTTGAAACATATGTTCATGATATATAATATAGTGATGCTTGATTTGCTATTTTAAAATAAATTGTGCAAGTAGGTAACTTTAGAGGCAAAACGGGCACTTTTACAATACAATTATCCCAACGTTGTGCTACCAGTGCCAGTCCTGGACCCTAAATGCAAGAACAATAAGCAAAATACCATCTACTCAGATGAAATGTGTTAGACGAATGACAGGAAACAGCCTGAGAGATAAGATCAGAAATAAAGAACTGAGAAAAAAATTAGAAATAACCCCCGCCATGGAATATATAAAGAAACAAAACATAAAATGGTTTGGTCACGTGGCAAGGCAGAAAGATTAAAACACAACACAATGAGCCTTCAATAAACGTTGCGAGAACACCAGACCCGAAGGTCGACTACGAAAAAGATGGATTGACGGAATATAAGAAGCACTAGGAAACATAGCAGCAGATGCGAACAGAAGAGCAAAATACCGCAAATTATATCTCCCCTTGACGCTGAAAGACACATGAGGAAGGAAAGAGGAAGAAGAAGTATGTGACAGAGGAAACTGACCCTCTCTTTTACAATTACTGCTAGGATTAAATACCCCCCCCCCCCAATCACTTCCCGCCCGGGTTTAGCAAAAATTGTGACCTGCACACCACGTGGGGACAGCGCTGGGCATGCGACCTTTATTTTGCAAACCCCTACAGAAACCACCATGTAGACCTCAGAAAATGGGATTCATGGCTTCGTAGATGTAGTGCCCCCCCCCCCTCCTTTCCACAAAGCAAAATATGGGATTATAGAAGTGCTAACAACTGTAGGATCAGAGTAACAATAGCAGGTGCGACAACACAGAGATTGTTCTGATGTTACATCTCGCGATATCATACCGCGGTGACGTACGGTTAGTGGTGACTTACGGTTAGCGGTGACTTACGGTTAGCGGTGACTTACGGTTAGTGGTGACTTACGGTTAGCGGTGACTTAGGGTTAGCGGTTACTTACGGTTAGTGGTGACTTACGGTTAGTGGTGACTTACGGTTAGTGCCCTAGTTCATAACAAGATAGTTCTGGCTTTAATTCCCTGAGGTGAAGAGTCTTTTCCCGTCTGGATTCGACGGCCATTCAGTCTCTGAATGTTGGCACCTACGCGTCTTTTTTCCTTAGTAGCATAGATCGGTCTGGCGTGATGCCGACCAGGCTACCAATATAATGAACCGATGTTAAATTAAAAAGATGGGTACAAACATATTCCCCATGTGTCTTTAGGGGTGAAAGGAACCTTTGTTTTCTGTACATCGAACTGACGTAAAACAGAGGCAGCAGTAAAATAACAGTTCTAGAAACGTGCCCAGCAGAGAACAACAATTGTGTTCCTCGTCGACAACGCTGAACGAGAAGTAAACACAATCCGGACATAAGAGAAGGGTGTTGGGGGTCTGCGGTGAGAGATTTGAATAGAGGAGGGGAAATGGAGTATGGTACTGGGGTTGGTTACGAGTGACAGCCAGTGAGACTGGATCTAAAAGACGGAAGGAGATTACAGTTATGCAGGAAACTTGGCCTCAAGTCAAAATCTGCATCTGATATCTAGTTCTCTAGTTTCGTTCCTCGGGGAACAAGGGATTTGTATAGACAAAGTCAGAGATGATAAGATTAAATTGTGGAGACATTTTATCGCAAAGAATAGGATGAAAAGATGATGAAAAGTAGATAAGAAGAGGGTGGAAAATAAGAAAGAATGTGAAGAGGAGAAGAATAAAGTGACAGATAAAATCACTGGAAAAAGGATGTGTGCGAAGAAGATAAAAGAAAGACAGTGATAAAAGGAAGTGCTGGTAAGGGAGAAGACTGGGATGAGGAAAAACAGGAAGAGCGGAAAAGGAGGAAGATAGTGAGGTGAAAGAGTGATAAGGAGAGGGAATAGATGGAAATTGAGAAAACAAGGAAGATAGAAACAATCTCATTGAAATAAATGAGTCAAATAAAGCCGAGACATTAATGAAAGGATTGGTGAAGTTTATAGTGTGTGGTGGAGTGTAAACATGTACTCTTTACTTTAAAACATTCATCTCTAGTATTGTTTTCTCGGAATTCTCTCAAATATTTGTTTAGGTTGAAACACTGATTTATGTTTAGTTTCTCCTCCCCCCTCCTCTTTATATATATATATTATATAAACGGGGGAAAAGGAGGATGGGGGACGGAAGACGAGGTCAAGTGCTCTCTCCCCGGTAACCTTTAACTCCCTGATCAAAAACAAGATAACATTTTTCTTTTACCCATCACTGACGTACAAACACTATTTTAAATGATAAAAAAAAATCACGTTAACTTATGTAAGAACACTATTTAAAATGATGTAAAATGAAAAACATAATTGAAGTAAAAACAGATAACCATCTAAAACGTTTCTCTTTCGGCCCACGAAATCCAGTGTTCTTACAACCTGCATCTATTTAAATATAACATCGAAATTAATAGAATGGTCACTCCCAAAAGTTGGAAGACCCCTGGCTTCCAGAATATGAAAAAGAGGAGAAAGGGCGGCACTGGGAGAGTTGGGGGTCGAGAAAGCAAGATTTCTCCTTCAGGGCCCAACAACTCCTTTCAATGTCCAGTAACTCGCCGACACAACAGAATACGTCAGTGTTGATAACATGAATCTATGCATTTCTAATAAAAACAAACATATTCATGAAACGAAGCTGTCTACTTTTAGAGCGAGCTTTAGATTATTCATTTCTGTTTAAATATGAAAACCCTATTCGAATGTGTTTCGTTTTTTTCGTTTTCTGACAAACAAAATCACATACGTCAAAGCTGTCAAAGTCAGTCAAACTATTCATTTATACATAGCGTATATTTTAAGTATATTTACGTGTCGTTTTACTAGCGATAAATATATTTTTTAATGTGTTTAACGTATCATTACATTTAAAGAAGGTTTTGCTGTTTATAATTACTTATGAAGGAAAGGGATCTTGTAGAATATAGCGAGGAGGGAAGTGAATGAAATGTTAACATTGGCAGTGCTGAACTACATTATTTGGACAATAGGAGGAGATGGAAGAAAATGAAATGTTAACATTGGTAGTAAAAAAAAAAAAAAAAAAAAAAAAAAAAAAAAGTAAAGTACCCCCGTTACGCCAAGTGGTGTATAGGGAATATGGTGTTAGTAACCATATATTTTACAGACCTTCGGCACATGATTTTTGGGGTAATGTGGTCGGTATTACGCCCGTGCCGCTTCACTTTCCCTGAAAAAAAATCAGGTACCTATTAAAGGCTGGGTGAACCCGGAAGCCGTCGGTTGGGATCGAACCCTACCTCTTGTCCTTTGTGGTCCAGTTCACTAACTACTGAACTAACATTGGTAGTACTGAACTACATTATTTGGACAATAGGAGGAGATGGAAGTGATCCTCCTCACTCTTAATGCGTTCTTCAACTCTTCAGATATTCATTTTTTTTTTTTTAGGTTGGAGAGACTGAAATGCTCATGTTCTATCTATCTATCTTTCGTTCGCCTGAAGCATTGTCTATATCTGCAATGTCGTTTCCTGTATAAATGTTACTGTCTTTTGTAATTCTTGCAGTGGCCCATATAGTTTTGTCTGTAGTGTTGTATCTATGGGCCAATGGATTTTCCTCAGTCTACTATATTCAGTGCAGTCTTGAAGTATGTGTTCAGCAGTCTGGGGCGCCTGTCCACATGTACAAGTAGTTGAGGTGCCGATCTTGAATTTTGTATACATGTGACTATGGAGTCGATTGTGTCCTGTTCTGAGACGTATAATGATAACTTGTTCATATCTATTCATATTATAAAAGGCATCCTGATTTGGGGCTTGTGGTCCTCTGATTGATTTGATTATCTGTTTCTTATGATGGTATGTAACAGGTGTATCTAGTTGTGTGCCTGTTGAACCTTCCTTTGCCAACTGATCTGCTTTCTCATTTCCTGGTATTCCACAGTGAGATGGGATCCACTGCAGGGCAACCCTGTGGTGCTTGCAGAGTTCAGTCAATAAGGTCTGCAGATGTGGTAATTTTCTGGATTGTAGTGCCTGGAGTACTGATCTTGCATCTGTCAAAAACACTACAGGCTGCGGGCTAAGATTAGTGTTCAGCAGTTTTTCTATTGCTAACTTTATTGCTTGTATTTCTGCATCATAATTGTGACAATATTTCCCTGTTGCTATTTTATTCATATCCCTAGTGTTATTTGGGTATTCTATATATAATGCTCATGTTTACTTGAACGCTGTGCCAACACGCCGACTAAGTGGGGAAAAAATGCATCTCCACATCAGAAATTAATACAACAAATCACAATTTAATATAATAATATGGAGGCGAAGGCGCGCCTCCCAGCACCAGAGCTGGAATTTGTTAGCGACCCACAGCTGATGGCTTGCGCCAGGATCGGTGAATCAAAACCATCCAGACCCTGCTCCACCTCTCCGTGGTGCCTCCAGTAACAGACTAACCTGTCTAGTCTGACCAAGTGTGCAGAAATGGAAGAGGGAAGACAACCCGTTACTCAAAAAGGTCGTGCTGAAGTCGGATGTGTTGGGCCGAAAGCGCAAATATAACAGTTATACTGCAAACCACAACACAACGCAGACACGTCCACTACGTCCTTGTAAGGGCGGATGATAAAGAGGAATATTCTATTCTACTACGATACTCTAGAATACTTTAGTCATCGGGCGAACGCAACCAACCACCATATAATAATATAACATAACACAATTTAATGTAATAATATAACATATTATAACTTAGGTACACTAGCTTTATGAGATATTCTGTTTCCATGGAGATGAAGGACGAATATGATGACCAACAACTATCTATAAAAACACATAAAAATCGATGTCTTCAAGAAGATACATTTATCCAAAAGCATTCGCAAGATTCAGTAATCAAGAAAAGACGATGGTCACATGTTGGACATGTGATAAGAATAAATAATAACCGAATAGGAAAGCAAGCCCTCATGTAGGAAACAACAGGTAAGAGGAAAAAGAGGAAGACCCAGGGAGACACCGAGAAGAAAATTGATGAGACAGGTAAGAGCAGTAAGAATCTGCTCCCTCAATGAGATAGAGTTGCTTGCACAGAACAGAGACAAATGGCGAGATTTGATAAAATATCTTTACAAGGCTTGAAAACTGCTAGAATAAAAATTTAGATAAGAGAATGGGTATCTGGGGCTACGCCCTATGGGCCGGCTACGGCTCGAAAGATCAACGGACGGACGGACGGACGGACGGACGGACGGACGGACGGACGGACGGACGGACGGACGGACGGACAGACAGACAGACAGACAGACAGACAGACAGACAGACAGACAGACAGATGGACAGACAGACAGACAGATAGATTCGCAAGAGTTCACAAAAATCAACAATGAAGACCAGAGAAAAAAGAACCGCTTCATGCCTTGAATGTTTATGTTGAGTTTGGTGTCTATATTTTATTACCATCACTACTTTTTGAGGTATTCATCTATTGACCTTTCGAGCCGTAACCGGCCCATAGGGCGTAGACCAAGATACACCTTCTCCTATATGAATTTTTGTTCTAGCAGTTTTCTTTTAAAGATATTTTATCAATCTCGCCATCTGTCTCTGTTCTGTGCAAGCAGTTCTATCTCATTGAGGGAGCCGATTCCTGCTGCTCTTGCCTCTCTCATCAATGTTCTTCTCAGTGTCTCCCTGGGTCTTCCTCTTTTTCTTTTACCTGTTGTTTCCCATATGAGGGCTTGCTTTGCTATTCGATTATTATCTCTTCTCATCACATGTCCAACGTATGACCATCGTCTTTTCTTTATTACTGAAGATATTAGTGGTTGATTGGCGATTTCTCTAATTTCCTCGTTTGTTTTGAATTCGTTCCATTCTATACCAAGTATTTTCCTTAGACATTTATTTTCGAATGCGTTCAACTTTGTTTCTATATCTCTTGTTGTTTTCCAGCTTTCACACGCATACGTAAGGGTTGATAGTACATTTGATTTGAATAGCCTAAGTTTTGTGTTTGTGCTAATGAGTTTTGATTTCCACAACTTTTCAAGGCTTCTGAAAGACATTGCTGCTTTAGCCAGTCTGATTCTAATTTCTTTGCTCGTATCCCCTTCTCGATCAATGTGACTTCCAAGATAGATGAAGTGATCGATCTCTTCTACTGGTTTGTTTTCCATGTATATTTTGTCACTTGTTGGAATTAAACTTTTCATGACTTTAGTCTTTTCATGATTGACCTCAAGCCCAATTTTGCTGGCTATTGATGATAGTTCATTTGTGTTTTCCTGCATCGTTTTTATCTGATTGCTGATGAGAACTATGTCATCAGCAAAGTCCAGGTCCTCCAAATGGTCTCCTTGTATCCATTCGATGCCTTTATTACCAGTGCAGCATTTCTTCATTATGAAGTCCATAACATTCCAAATAACAAGGGCGATAAAATACATCCTTGTTTAACCCCAGTTTCTATTGGGAAACATTCGCTCAGTCCTTCCTCTGTTCGAACTGCACATGTGTAACCATCATACATGTCTTTGATAATATTTATGATTTTTGATGGTAAGCCATATTGCTTCAGAATTTTCCACAAAGAATCTCTATGAATACTATCAAATGCTTTTTTGAAGTCGATGAAGTTAAGTACAAAAGGTTTTTGCTTTTCAATGTGTTCCTCCAATATAAGTCGTAGAGTGAAAATGTGGTCAAGACAGCTTCTCCCTTTTCTAAACCCAGCCTGTTCTTCACGCATTACTGTATCTATTGAATCCTTTATTCTATTTAGGATGATTTTACAGAATAATTTTGAGGCAACTGACAAAAGTGTCACGCCTCTCCAATTGTTACAATCTCTAAGATTGCCCTTTTTTGGGATCTTAACAATGATTCCTTTTTTCCATTTATGAGGCGTCTTCTCTGTTTTCCAAATGATGTATTCATACTACACCAAAATTATAGTATTTTCTTACCCATTTGAAGAAAAAATCGTCCACATTCATTGAAGGCTTAGTGAACGTAGAAGCAGGTAGTGAGAGGATCGGATTAACGTCGTGTCTTTGGTAAACTTTGAACTCTACGCAAAATAACATGAGTAAGTATTAACTAAAATAGGACGCTCAGTAAACATATAGAAGAATTAAGTAGTGTACTTCACCATACTTTGCGCTATCGCATCGTGAGTTTCAATCCTTGAAGCGACACTATCCAGAAGTCTCCGAACACTTCTGGTTAAGCAGCTGAGCACATATGGGTGAAAACTCGTGTGCTAAGTCACCGATTCAAGTCTCGTACTTTACCCTTACTGTGCTATATTATTTAAAGATGAGAGGAAGGCCAGTGCTCTCTTCCTTGTTACTAATTTTCCTAATTCGGAGAGTCGGGTACATATTCCCATTAAACTGGGTGGAATGAAGGGGGCGTCGGGCTGGGATGACATTTGTATTGTAATATATGCGTTACAGACACTCCTAGTTAAAAGCTGTGTGTAAACGGGTACTGCTAAATAATTACAAGTGACATAGGAATAATGGTAACCAACAGAAATACCCAACCTACGTAATTTCTCACAGAGCTTCTCCAATACTAGGGTGGTTAAATGATTCAGAAGCATGTGTGTTGGTGTCTTTTCAATTAAGTTCAATCATTAACAAAAAAGTGTAGATTGTCCCCCAGAGTTTAACAGAAGAAAAAAAACTGTCACGTTCAATGTAAGACGTGAGTTAACGACTACAAAAAAAGGACTGCCACATAAACATAAGACGTGAGCTAGAGACTATGAAAAAATGGAATGTCACATTCAATGTAAGACGTAAGTTATTGACTATAAAAAAAAGGACTGTCACATTCAAAGTAAGACGTAAGTTAGTAACTATGAGCTGCTCCGCGGTACTGTCGTCAAAACTCATTCTCAGCCTGACTATGTCTGCCGACTACAAACAACTTTTCTATCAATCTAGGCATCCACGTCAACAACAATGTGATCGTCACGTCCTAAAACCAGTGTCTATTCCATGAGTTCCAGTTACAAGAAACCAGTGTCTATTCCATGAGTTCCAGTTACAAGAAACCAGTGTCTATTCCATGAGTTCCAGTTACAAGAAGCCAGTGTCTATTCCATGAGTTCCAGTTACAAGAAACCAGTGTCTATTCCATGAGTTCCAGTTACAAGAAACCATTGTCTATTCCATGAGTTCCAGTTACAAGAAACCAGTGTCTATTCCATGAGTTCCAGTTACAAGAAACCAGTGTCTATTCCATGAGTTCCAGTTACAAGAAACCAGTGTCTATTCCATGAGTTCCAGTTACAAGAAACCAGTGTCTATTCCATGAGTTCCAGTTACAAGAAACCAGTGTCTATTCCATGAGTTCCAGTTACAAGAAACCAGTGTCTATTCCATAAGTTCCAGTTACAAGAAACCAGTGTCTATTCCATAAGTTCCAGTTACAAGAAACCAGTGACATTCCCCTCCCCACTTCCATATTCCAATTGTATGCATCAGTTCTGGCCCCTTCCCAGCCGCAGAGAGGGCATGCATATGAAAAAGAGAACACAAACTTGTAAAGATGTGCTATACAGGGCCGTGTTATATCTCCAAACTATATAACTTATTGTCTTTGAGTTGAGTTCACCGCTCGTGTTACCACTACTTCACACCATTTAATTTGTCTCTGAGTGTAGCCGAGCTACTCTTTTCCTAATTTTTTATTTGATTCCTTACTTTGACTTATATGTGCATATATGATCAATATTGTCTTTTTTTTATTTTATTGACATCATCATCATCATCATCATCAAGTACCGGACCTGCTGGCGTTGGTGATCATGTCTCTCTACAACTTTCGATCACGACAGTTATTTATCATTTCTGTTGTTGACCTTCTGCCAAGCTATTATCTTAAGTTGCCTGGTATTTTTTTCTCTTTGCTTCTCTCTATCTCTTCGTCTCTCAATTTTTCCAGTTGTTACAATATATTCCAATTATTCTCTTCTCATTACATGGCCAAAAAATGATGATTGTTTCTTCCTAATATTGGAAATTAGCTCTCCTTTTGCTTTGACCTCTCTCAGAACATCTTCATTACTCTTCTTAGCTGTCCATGGTACTCTCAACTTCTTCTGTAAAACCACATTTCTACAGACTCCAGTGATTTTCTTGTCTGTTGTCCTATTGTCCATGATTCGCATCCATATGTTAAGACTGGCTCTATATAACATTTAAGAACTCTTTTTCTAGTTTCTATTGTCAAAAATGGATTGCATAGTATCTTCCTCATTTTTTTGGAAAGCTGTTTTTGCCTGAGCCATTTTATTGACAGCAAAAGATTAAATAAATTTGAAAATAGAGTAGAAGTAACACCAATTCTATGGTCCGGATAGAGAGCACACACAGTTACCGGTAAATAGCATCCTGCAGCAAGTATTACATTTTAGATGCAAGAGAAAAAAAAAGGTAGAGAAAGACCAGGGCTGAATTTAGACTCAGTTATGTCTTAATGCCTCGGTGACTGAGTGGTTAGTGTGCTCGCCTCGGTGACTGAGTGGTTAGTGTGCTCGCCTCGGTGACTGAGTGGTTAGTGTGCTCGCCTCGGTGACTGAGTGGTTAGTGTGCTCGCCTCGGTGACTGAGTGGTTAGTGTGCTCGCCTCGGTGACTGAGTGGTTAGTGTGCTCGCCTCGGTGACTGAGTGGTTAGTGTGCTCGCCTCGGTGACTGAGTGGTTAGTGTGCTCGCCTCGGTGACTGAGTGGTTAATGTGCTGGCTTCGGTGGCTGAGTGGTTAGTGTGCTCGCTTCATGGCTAGAAGTGTCCGGGGTTCGATCCCCAGCACTGGCGGAATTTTTTTTTCGGATTAACAATGCTCCGGGGTTCACCCAGCCTCTAAAAATGGGTACCAGAGAGTTTTCTGAGAAGTAAAGGCTGCCTGGTGATACTGACCACATACCCGAAAAATGTGCCGTGGTCATAGAAAAATGATGGTCACTAGAACCATACTTCCCACAGGATTAGCGACTCTAGCAAGGCGTGGAGGGTAACTTTTTTAATGAAACTTTGAAGCCAATTAATCCCCCTTTTCCCCGTGAAAGAAACAACGGAAAAGTGAATACATTTGAAAAGAAGAGTGTAGTCCCGAAAGCCAAATCTGGATAATAGTTGGTGGTCCCTCGGACCGTGGGGCCGTAATTGTAGTTTATTTAGTTTATAGGTAAATCGGGCCGTGAGGAAGACCTCACGAGACACGGAGAAGGGAGATTTCTGACGCTACGCAAACCTCAATGTGTGAGTGAGGGGGAACCAACACCACACATAGTACACTGTGAGGCGCGAACTGACGACACACAAAGCATGTGTGAGGGGGAACTAACGACAAACAAAGCATATGTGAGGGGGAACCAACACCACACAAAGTACACTGTGAGGGGGAACTGACGACACACAAAGCGTATGTGAGGGGGAACCAACACCACACAAGTACATTGTAAGGGGGAACTGACGACACACAAATTACATTGTAAGGGGGAACTGACGACACACAAAGCATGTGTGAGGGGGAACTGACGACACACAAAGCGTATGTGAGGGGGAACTGACGACACACAAAGCGTATGTGAGGGGGAACTGACGACACACAAAGCGTATGTGAGGAGGAACTGACAAGACACAAAGGATATGTGAGGAGGAACTGACGACACACAAAGCATATGTGATGAGGAACTGACAACACACAAAGCGTATGTGAGGAGGAACTGACGACACACAAAGCGTATGTGAGGGGAACTGACGACACACAAAGCGTATGTGAGGGGAAACTGACAACACACAAAGCATATGTGAGGAGGAACTGACAACACACAAAGCATATGTGAGGAGGAACTGACGATACACAAAGCATATGGGAGGAGGAACTGACGATACACAAAGCATATGTGAGGAGGAACTGACGATACACAAAGCATGTGTGAGGGGGAACTGACAACACACAAAGCATATGTGAGGAGGAACTGACAACACACAAAGCATATGTGAGGAGGAACTGACGATACACAAAGGATATGTGAGGGGGAACTGACAACACACAAAGCATATGTGAGGAGGAACTGACGATACACAAAGGATATGTGAGGGGGAACTGACAACACACAAAGCATGTGTGAAGGAGAAATAACGACATACAAAGCACTATGTGTGAGGGAGGATTGACGACACATAAAGCGCATTAATGAGGGAGAACTGATGACACACAAATCACGATGTGTGAGAGAGAACTGACCACACACAAATCACAATGTGTGAAGGAGAGCTAACGACACACAAAGCACAATGTGTGAGGGGAAACCGACGGTACACAAAGCACGGTGTGTGAGGGGGAACCGACGGTACACAAAGCACAGTGTGTGAGGGGGAACAGACCGCCACACAAATCATAGAGTGTGAAAGTGAACTGACGTCACACAGATCAAAGTGTGTGAGAATTAATCGACGTCACATAAATTACAATGTGTGTGAGCAAACTAAAGTTCGCTGTGAGTCAACTAAAGTTCGCTGTGAGTGAACTAAAGTTCGCTATGAAGAACACTACAGTTTCTCCAGACGATGACAAACAATAAAGGATAGAGAACGAGCTCTCTGGTAAAATCTTTCAGACATAAAACTCAACATTAAAGTAAAAGATCAAGTGAGTTGTGATGCCTCTTGGTGGTAGGTCTGATAGTGAGATTTAAAACTCATTTCTCGAAACTGCAGTAACACAAAATAAGGATTTAGTTGAGTTTCTCATTGAGATGCTCCCTGTTAAATAGGTCGAAGTATAAATGAAGCCTATTTTTGAGTTGAGGTAACATACAGGTGTTAAGAATACGAATTCTGTTAAAAATATTGCGACAAGAACACATCATCATCATCTAGCTTTTCACTGTTACAACTTGGTTCACGTGTCTCTGATTTTGTCTCTATCCTTAGCGAAGGAGATGTCCCTGCGTATGCTGGAGTCAATCCTCCATGATATCTATCACCCACCTTCTTCGAGTTCTTACTCTCTCTCGTCTACCTTGTACCATGCCCTCCATACTTATCTTCTTTGAGCTATTAAGTAGTCTTACAAGGCCAACTATTTTCTTTTCTTTGTTTTTATTTGGTCAATAACCATTATTTAACTTATAAATTCGTGTAAAATTAACATGCTTGTTCTATTCTCCGACAATGGTATTCTGACTTCTGTAGCACTTGCATTCATAGGCATTCATATGCCATGTTTCCTAGTCATAGGTTGCTATGCAAAAATGACGGGGTCTCAACAACCTAAGCAAACTGTTGCTCTATCAGTTCCTTGCCATACGCTGTGCTGTTATTTTAATTTATCAACAGATGCGTTCAGTCTTCTTTTCATCTCCTTGATAATTATTCCCATCATACGTCAACAATGAGCTAAGATATTAAAACTGTTTACTCTTTCCAAGACAAGAACATTAATGTATGCCATGATTGTTGGAGCAATGAGAACATAGATATGGTAATATTTTACAGATGAGAGCGTGGGTGCTTGAAATCGTCAGCATCGAGAAGTTATTTTAAAATGTTAGCGATGAGAACATTAAATGTTTAGAATGTTGTCGATGAGAACATTAATGTTGTCGATGAGAACATTAATGTTTAGAATGTTGTCGATGAGAACATTAATGTTTAGAATGTTGTCGATGAGAACATTAATGTTTCGAATGTTGTCGATGAGAACATTAATGTTTCGAATGTTGTCGATGAGAACATTAATGTTTAGAATGTTGTCGATGAGAACATTAATGTTTAGAATGTTGTCGATGAGAACATTAATGTTTCGAATGTTGTCGATGAGAACAGAGCTGGTTCAGTGTTATCCAGTGATCTATGAAGCCTTATATTATAGTATTTCAAGAGTTGTTTGGCAATGTTTTAGCTAAGAGAACTAAGTTAAAAATTACCTGCATAAACTGAACTTTTATCAATCAAGAAAATAATCTAACCAGTTTTTCAATTCAGGTGATGTCAGTGTCAAAATGTCAGCCTTACAATTTACGTTTACCAGATGAATGTTAACATTTATAAACACAGTTGTAATTATTAATCACACAACGAGACTGAATGTATAGTTATATTGATATACTCTTTCATTGTACTCAACTTACCGGTTTCTTTTTCACAAGATTAGAGGTCGTGTATGTTGCCATAAATGAATTTGAAAACCTTTTCATAAAATTTGGTCCACGTTCCATTATCCTATTTGTTGTAGTCTTTTTTTTTAAACAAGAAAAAGTAAATACAATGTGGTAATTCAATCGGATTAAAAGTTGAGACACAGGGTCTTTCTGTTGGTTGTGTATTTGCTAACCAAAAAAAATCTTAACGTATTTGAAATGTATCCTCCCTTCAACTGCCAAACTGCAAACAAGCAAAGACAAATATATACGTTGTTTTTATCTAACAAGAAACGAGCACAGATTGCACTCAAGTGGTGATACACTTTCAGCGAATGTTATCACTTCATTTCGTCATTGTTATCAATAACGATTATAATCCACAATTTATGATAATTAAAAAAAATAAGCACATAATCACTTCCATGATAAAACAGCGTATATTTTACATTATCTGTATATATATATATATATATATATATATATATATATATATATATATATACACACATATATATATACTACACACATACATACAGGCACGTTAGGATCAAAGACATTTTAATAACAGAAATAAAACACATCTATATAAACAACCTTCGGAATATATTCACATTTGACCTTTTATTTAATTGATTCTATAATTCACTAAAGTTAAATAAACATTAACAACACGTTTGACTATAGAATTGCCATGCAAAGCTATATCGACAGCGTCATTTAGCAAGAAAATATTATCAGGCGTTACAAACAATATCCACTCGATTTTCTTAAGCCAGGTAGGATTGGGAAAAATAATATGCCATATTCTCTCAGATTTACAATCACCAGTGGGCGTGCTGGCATGTGGTATCCTTTGATGAAATTATACGAATTTGAAACGTTTCTATCTAAGCGTGTAAAGAACGGTAATGATTTATTTGTAGCCACTATTTACAACCACAAAGCAATAATATACAATATATCAGTCATGTGACTGTGTTAACACTGGCATGGGTGTGGCAGTGCCACTAAGCGTGTGGTTTCGCTTCTAAGTTTATATCTGATTCTGCAAAAAAAAAAGTGCGTAACACGCAGCTAATAGTACAAGGTCTAGGAGCGTGTTTCTCAAATTTTGGGAGACGGGGGCCTTAGTGATACGGTTTTCTTCATCTTTATTTGACGTTTGGGAGATAACGTCTTGGAGAAATGTTTTAATTTATTCGTGTTTTTTTTTTTTTGTTATTTAGCAAAATAGGTTGCAACATGATACATGCAGTGAATGAGCTTAAAGCAGTCAGCGACTCGAAGTAAATGGGTTTAAAGCAGTCAACGACATGTAGTGAATGGGCTTACGGTATTTAGCGATTCGAAGTGAATGGGCTTAAAGCAGTCAGCGACATGTAGTGAATGGGCTTATAGTAGTTAGCGATTCGAAGTGAATGGGCTTAAAGCAGTCAGCGACATGTAGTGAATGGGCTTATAGTAGTTAGCGATTCGAAGTGAATGGGCTTAAAGCAGTCAGCGACATGTAGTGAATGGGCTTATAGTAGTTAGCGATTCGAAGTGAATGGGCTTAAAGCAGTCAGCGACATGTAGTGAATGGGCTTATAGTATTTAGCGATTCGAAGTGAATGGGCTTAAAGCAGTCAGCGACATGTAGTGAATGGGCTTATAGTAGTTAGCGATTCGAAGTGAATGGGCTTAAAGCAGTCAGCGACATGTAGTGAATGGGCTTATAGTAGTTAGCGATTCGAAGTGAATGGGCTTAAAGCAGTCAGCGACATATAGTGAATGGGCTTATAGTATTTAGCGATTCGAAGTGAATGGGCTTAAAGCAGTCAGCGACTCGAAGTAAATGGGCTTAAAGCAGTCAGCGACATATAGTGAATGGGCTTATAGTAGTTAGCAATTCGAAGTGAATGGGCTTAAAGCAGTCAGCGACATGTAGTGAATGGGCTTAAAGCAGTCAGCGACTCGAAGTAAATGGGCTTAAAGCAGTCAGCGACATGTAGTGAATGGGCTTAAAGCAGTCAGCGACATATAGTGAATGGGCTTAAAGCAGTCAGCGACTCGAAGTAAATGGGCTTAAAGCAGTCAGCGACATATAGTGAATGGGCTTATAGTAGTTAGCGATTCGAAGTGAATGGGCTTAAAGCAGTCAGCGAAAGTGAATTGTTGGGATTAACATTATGAGTCAGAGCCGATGAGGTCTTTATTAGCTTTCCAGTGAGGCTCCGGGCGAAAACAGACTAACTGGTCTGCCAAATGAATTATAGATTGAAGAGCAACGGCAAAACTAGTGCACACAAGGAACGTGCTTCAATCATATATGTCAGGCCGAAAACAGTACGATACAAGGCGATTTACGACCACTCCATTTTCGGAATAGATGAAACAGAAGAACAATCACCAAGAAAAGAGATAACAAGAAAGAAAGGTTTAGGGTGCTCGCACAACATGTCGTGAGGGAGTGACTTCCAAGGTACTAGATTACAAAATGTCATGATGGAGTGACTTCCATCATTCTGGGTTACAAAATGTTGTAAGGGAGTGACTTCCATCGTTCTAGGTTACAACACGTCGTAAGGGAGTGACTTCCATCGTTCTAGGTTACAACATGACGTAAGGGAGTGACTTCAATCGTTCTAGGTTACAACATGACGTAAGGGAGTGACTTCAATCGTTCTAGGTTACAACATGACGTAAGGGAGTGACTTCAATCGTTCTAGGTTACAACATGACGTAAGGGAGTGACTTCCATCGTTCTAGGTTACAACATGTCGTAAGGGAGTGACTTCCATCGTTCTAGGTTACAACATGTCGTAAGGGAGTGACTTCCATCGTTCAAGGTTACAAAATGTCGTAAGGGAGTGACTTCCATCGTTCTAGGTTACAACATGACGTAAGGGAGTGACTTCCATCGTTCTAGGTTACAACATGACGTAAGGGAGTGACTTCCATCGTTCAAGGTTACAACACGTCGTAAGGGAGTGACTTCCATCGTTCTAGGTTACAACACGTCGTAAGGGAGTGACTTCCATCGTTCTAGGTTACAACATGTCGTAAGGGAGTGACTTCCATCGTTCTAGGTTACAACACGTCGTAAGGGAGTGACTTCCATCGTTCTAGGTTACAACATGACGTAAGGGAGTGACTTCCATCGTTCTAGGTTACAACACGTCGTAAGGGAGTGACTTCCATCGTTCTAGGTTACAACATGACGTAAGGGAGTGACTTCCATCGTTCTAGGTTACAACATGTCGTAAGGGAGTGACTTCCATCGTTCTAGGTTACAACACGTCGTAAGGGAGTGACTTCCATCGTTCTAGGTTACAACATGACGTAAGGGAGTGACTTCCATCGTTCTAGGTTACAACATGACGTAAGGGAGTGACTTCCATCGTTCTAGGTTACAACATGTCGTAAGGGAGTGACTTCCATCGTTCTAGGTTACAACATGACGTAAGGGAGTGACTTCCATCATTCTAGATTACAACATGACGTAAGGGAGTGACTTCCATCGTTCTAGGTTACAACATGACGTAAGTAAGGGAGTGACTTCCATCATTCTAGATTACAACATGACGTAAGGGAGTGACTTCCATCGTTCTAGATTACAACATGTCGTGAGGGAGTGACTTCCATCGTTCTAGGTTACAACATGATGTAAGGGAGTGACTTCAATCGTGCTAGGTTACAACATGATGTAAGGGAGTGACTTCAATCGTTCTAGGTTACAACATGATGTAAGGGAGTGACTTCCATCGTTCTAGGTTACAACATGATGTAAGGGAGTGACTTCCATCATTCTAGGTTACAACATGTCATAAGGGAGTGACATCCATCGTTCTAGGTTACAACATGACGTAAGGGAGTGACTTCCATCGTTCTAGGTTACAACATGACGTAAGGGAGTGACTTCCATCATTCTAGGTTACAACATGACGTAAGGGAGTGACTTCCATCGTTCTAGGTTACAACATGACGTAAGGGAGTGACTTCCATCGTTCTAGGTTACAACATGACGTAAGGGAGTGACTTCCATCGTTCTAGGTTACAACATGTCGTAAGGGAGTGACTTCCATCGTTCTAGGTTACAACATGTCGTAAGGGAGTGACTTCCATCGTTCTTGGTTACAACATGACTAAGGGAGTGACTTCCATCATTCTAGGTTACAACATGACGTAAGGGAGTGACTTCAATCGTTCTAGGTTACAACATGTCGTAAGGGAGTGACTTCCATCATTCTAGGTTACAACATGACGTAAGGGAGTGACTTCAATCGTTCTAGGTTACAACATGTCGTGAGGGAGTGACTTCCATCGTTCTAGGATACAACATGACGTAAGGGAGTGACTTCAATCGTTCTAGGTTACAACATGTCGTAAGGGAGTGACTTCCATCCTTCTAGGTTACAACATGACGTAAGGGAGTGACTTCCATCGTTCTAGGTTACAACATGTCGTAAGGGAGTGACTTCCATCGTTCTAGGTTACAACATGACGTAAGGGAGTGATTTCAATCGTTCTAGGTTACAACATGTCGTAAGGGAGTGACTTCAATCGTTCTAGGTTACAACATGTCGTGAGGGAGTGACTTCCATCGTTCTAGGATACAACATGACGTAAGGGAGTGACTTCAATCGTTCTAGGTTACAACATGTCGTAAGGGAGTGACTTCAAACGTTCTAGGTTACAACATGACGTAAGGGAGTGACTTCAATCGTTCTAGGTTACAACATGTCGTAAGGGAGTGACTTCCATCGTTCTAGGTTACAACATGACGTAAGGGAGTGACTTCCATCGTTCTAGGTTACAACATGACGTAAGGGAGTGACTTCCATCGTTCTAGGTTACAACATGACGTAAGGGAGTGACTTCCATCGTTCTAGGTTACAACATGTCGTGAGGGAGTGACTTCCATCGTTCTAGGTTACAACATGACGTAAGGGAGTGACTTCCATCGTTCTAGGTTACAACATGACGTAAGGGAGTGACTTCCATCGTTCTAGGTTACAACATGTCGTGAGGGAGTGACTTCAATCGTTCTAGGTTACAACATGTCGTAAGGGAGTGACTTCCATCGTTCTAGGTTACAACATGACGTAAGGGAGTGACTTCCATCGTTCTAGGTTACAACATGTCGTAAGGGAGTGACTTCCATCGTTCTAGGTTACAACATGTCGTAAGGGAGTGACTTCAATCGTTCTAGGATACAACATGACGTAAGGGAGTGACTTCAATCGTTCTAGGTTACAACATGACGTAAGGGAGTGACTTCAATCGTTCTAGGATACAACATGACGTAAGGGAGTGACTTCAATCGTTCTAGGTTACAACATGTCGTAAGGGAGTGACTTCAATCGTTCTAGGTTACAACATGTCGTGAGGGAGTGACTTCCATCGTTCTAGGTTACAACATGTCGTAAGGGAGTGACTTCAATCGTTCTAGGTTACAACATGTCGTAAGGGAGTGACTTCAATCGTTCTAGGTTACAACATGTCGTGAGGGAGTGACTTCCATCGTTCTAGGTTACAACATGTCGTAAGGGAGTGACTTCAATCGTTCTAGGTTACAACATGTCGTAAGGGAGTGACTTCAATCGTTCTAGGTTACAACATGTCGTAAGAGAGTGACTTCAATCGTTCTAGGTTACAACATGTCGTAAGGGAGTGACTTCAATCGTTCTAGGTTACAACATGTCGTAAGGGAGTGACTTCAATCGTTCTAGGTTACAACATGACGTAAGGGAGTGACTTCCATCGTTCTAGATTACAACATGTCGTGAGGGAGTGACTTCCATCGTTCTAGGTTACAACATGACGTAAGGGAGTGATTTCCATCGTTCTAGGTTACAACATGACGTAAGGGAGAGACTTCCATCGTTCTAGGTTACAACATGACGTAAGGGAGTGATTTCCATCGTTCTAGATTACAACATGTCGTGAGGGAGTGACTACCATCGTTCTAGGTTACAACATGACGTAAGGGAGTGACTTCAATCGTTCTAGGTTACAACATGTCGTGAGGGAGTGACTTCCATCGTTCTAGGTTACAACATGTCGTAAGGGAGTGACTTCCATCGTTCTAGGTTACAACATGACGTAAGGGAGTGACTTCCATCGTTCTAGGTTACAACATGACGTAAGGGAGTGACTTCCATCGTTCTAGGTTACAACATGACGTAAGGGAGTGACTTCCATCGTACTTGGTTACAACATGTCGTAAGGGAGTGACTTCAATCGTTCTAGGTTACAACATGTCGTGAGCGAGTGACTTCCATCGTTCTATGTTACAACATGACGTAAGGGAGTGACTTCCATCGTACTTGGTTACAACATGTCGTAAGGGAGTGACTTCAATCGTTCTAGGTTACAACATGTCGTGAGGGAGTGACTTCCATCGTTCTAGGTTACAATATGTCGTAAGGGAGTGACTTCCATCGTTCTAGGTTACAACATGACGTAAGGGAGTGACTTTCATCGTTTTAGGTTACAACATGTCGTAAGGGAGTGACTTCCATCGTTTTAGGTTACAACATGACGTAAGGGAGTGACTTCCATCGTTCTAGGTTACAACATGACGTAAGGGAGTGACTTCCATCGTTCTATGTTACAACATGACGTAAGGGAGTGACTTCCATCGTTCTAGGTTACAACATGTCGTAAGGGAGTGACTTCCATCGTTCTAGGTTACAACATGTCGTGAGGGAGTGACTTCCATCGTTCTAGGTTACAACATGAAGTAAGGGAGTGACTTCCATCGTTCTAGGTTACAACATGACGTAAGGGAGTGACTTCCATCGTTCTAGGTTACAACATGACGTAAGGGAGTGACTTCCATCGTTCTAGGTTACAACATGACGTAAGGGAGTGACTTCCATCGTACTTGGTTACAACATGACGTAAGGGAGTGACTTCCATCGTACTTGGTTACAACATGACGTAAGGGAGTGACTTCCATCGTTCTAGGTTACAACATGACGTAAGGGAGTGACTTCCATCGTTCTAGGTTACAACATGTCGTAAGGGAGTGACTTCCATCGTTCTAGGTTACAACATGTCGTGAGGTAGTGACTTCCATCGTTCTAGGTTACAACATGACGTAAGGGAGTGACTTCCATCGTTCTAGGTTACAACACGACGTAAGGGAGTGACTTCCATCGTTCTAGGTTACAACATGACGTAAGGGAGTGACTTCCATCGTTCTAGGTTACAACATGACGTAAGGGAGTGACTTCCATCGTACTTGGTTACAACATGTCGTAAGGGAGTGACTTCAATCGTTCTAGGTTACAACATGTCGTGAGCGAGTGACTTCCATCGTTCTAGGTTACAACATGACGTAAGGGAGTGACTTCCATCGTTCTTGGTTACAACATGTCGTAAGGGAGTGACTTCAATCGTTCTAGGTTACAACATGTCGTGAGGGAGTGACTTCCATCGTTCTAGGTTACAACATGTCGTAAGGGAGTGACTTCCATCGTTCTAGGTTACAACATGACGTAAGGGAGTGACTTTCATCGTTCTAGGTTACAACATGTCGTAAGGGAGTGACTTCCATCGTTTTAGGTTACAACATGACGTAAGGGAGTGACTTCCATCGTACTTGGTTACAACATGACGTAAGGGAGTGACTTCCATCGTTCTAGGTTACAACATGACGTAAGGGAGTGACTTCCATCATTCTAGGTTACAACATGTCGTAAGGGAGTGACTTCCATCGTTCTAGGTTACAACATGTCGTGAGGGAGTGACTTCCATCGTTCTAGGTTACAACATGACGTAAGGGAGTGACTTCCATCGTTCTAGGTTACAACATGACGTAAGGGAGTGACTTCCATCGTTCTAGGTTACAACATGTCGTAAGGGAGTGACTTCCATCGTTCTAGGTTACAACATGACGTAAGGGAGTGACTTTCATCGTTTTAGGTTACAACATGTCGTAAGGGAGTGACTTCCATCGTTCTAGGTTACAACATGACGTAAGGGAGTGACTTCCATCGTACTAGGTTACAACATGTCGTAAGGGAGTGACTTCAATCGTTCTAGGTTACAACATGACGTAAGGGAGTGACTTCCATCGTTCTAGGTTACAACATGACGTAAGGGAGTGACTTCCATAATTCTAGGTTACAACATGTCATAAGGGAGTGACATCCATCGTTCTAGGTTACAACATGACGTAAGGGAGTGACTTCCATCGTTCTAGGTTACAACATGACGTAAGGGAGTGACTTCCATCATTCTAGGTTACAACATGACGTAAGGGAGTGACTTCCATCGTTCTAGGTTACAACATGACGTAAGGGAGTGACTTCCATCGTTCTAGGTTACAACATGACGTAAGGGAGTGACTTCCATCGTTCTAGGTTACAACATGTCGTAAGGAGTGACTTCCATCGTTCTAGGTTACAACATGTCGTAAGGGAGTGACTTCCATCGTTCTTGGTTACAACATGACGTAAGGGAGTGACTTCCATCATTCTAGGTTACAACATGACGTAAGGGAGTGACTTCAATCGTTCTAGGTTACAACATGTCGTAAGGGAGTGACTTCCATCATTCTAGGTTACAACATGACGTAAGGGAGTGACTTCAATCGTTCTAGGTTACAACATGTCGTGAGGGAGTGACTTCCATCGTTCTAGGATACAACATGACGTAAGGGAGTGACTTCCATCGTTCTAGGTTACAACATGTCGTAAGGGAGTGACTTCCATCGTTCTAGGTTACAACATGACGTAAGGGAGTGACTTCCATCGTTCTAGGTTACAACATGTCGTAAGGGAGTGACTTCCATCGTTCTAGGTTACAACATGACGTAAGGGAGTGACTTCATCGTTCTAGGTTACAACATGTCGTAAGGGAGTGACTTCAATCGTTCTAGGTTACAACATGTCGTGAGGGAGTGACTTCCATCGTTCTAGGATACAACATGACGTAAGGGAGTGACTTCAATCGTTCTAGGTTACAACATGTCGTAAGGGAGTGACTTCAAACGTTCTAGGTTACAACATGACGTAAGGGAGTGACTTCCATCGTTCTAGGTTACAACATGTCGTAAGGGAGTGACTTCCATCGTTCTAGGTTACAACATGACGTAAGGGAGTGATTTCAATCGTTCTAGGTTACAACATGTCGTAAGGGAGTGACTTCAATCGTTCTAGGTTACAACATGTCGTGAGGGAGTGACTTCCATCGTTCTAGGATACAACATGACGTAAGGGAGTGACTTCAATCGTTCTAGGTTACAACATGTCGTAAGGGAGTGACTTCAAACGTTCTAGGTTACAACATGACGTAAGGGAGTGACTTCAATCGTTCTAGGTTACAACATGTCGTAAGGGAGTGACTTCCATCGTTCTAGGTTACAACATGACGTAAGGGAGTGACTTCCATCGTTCTAGGTTACAACATGACGTAAGGGAGTGACTTCCATCGTTCTAGGTTACAACATGACGTAAGGGAGTGACTTCCATCGTTCTAGGTTACAACATGTCGTGAGGGAGTGACTTCCATCGTTCTAGGTTACAACATGACGTAAGGGAGTGACTTCCATCGTTCTAGGTTACAACATGACGTAAGGGAGTGACTTCCATCGTTCTAGGTTACAACATGTCGTGAGGGAGTGACTTCAATCGTTCTAGGTTACAACATGTCGTAAGGGAGTGACTTCCATCGTTCTAGGTTACAACATGACGTAAGGGAGTGACTTCCATCGTTCTAGGTTACAACATGTCGTAAGGGAGTGACTTCCATCGTTCTAGGTTACAACATGTCGTAAGGGAGTGACTTCAATCGTTCTAGGATACAACATGACGTAAGGGAGTGACTTCAATCGTTCTAGGTTACAACATGACGTAAGGGAGTGACTTCAATCGTTCTAGGATACAACATGACGTAAGGGAGTGACTTCAATCGTTCTAGGTTACAACATGTCGTAAGGGAGTGACTTCAATCGTTCTAGGTTACAACATGTCGTGAGGGAGTGACTTCCATCGTTCTAGGTTACAACATGTCGTAAGGGAGTGACTTCAATCGTTCTAGGTTACAACATGTCGTAAGGGAGTGACTTCAATCGTTCTAGGTTACAACATGTCGTGAGGGAGTGACTTCCATCGTTCTAGGTTACAACATGTCGTAAGGGAGTGACTTCAATCGTTCTAGGTTACAACATGTCGTAAGGGAGTGACTTCAATCGTTCTAGGTTACAACATGTCGTAAGAGAGTGACTTCAATCGTTCTAGGTTACAACATGTCGTAAGGGAGTGACTTCAATCGTTCTAGGTTACAACATGTCGTAAGGGAGTGACTTCAATCGTTCTAGGTTACAACATGACGTAAGGGAGTGACTTCCATCGTTCTAGATTACAACATGTCGTGAGGGAGTGACTTCCATCGTTCTAGGTTACAACATGACGTAAGGGAGTGATTTCCATCGTTCTAGGTTACAACATGACGTAAGGGAGAGACTTCCATCGTTCTAGGTTACAACATGACGTAAGGGAGTGATTTCCATCGTTCTAGATTACAACATGTCGTGAGGGAGTGACTACCATCGTTCTAGGTTACAACATGACGTAAGGGAGTGACTTCAATCGTTCTAGGTTACAACATGTCGTGAGGGAGTGACTTCCATCGTTCTAGGTTACAACATGTCGTAAGGGAGTGACTTCCATCGTTCTAGGTTACAACATGACGTAAGGGAGTGACTTCCATCGTTCTAGGTTACAACATGACGTAAGGGAGTGACTTCCATCGTTCTAGGTTACAACATGACGTAAGGGAGTGACTTCCATCGTACTTGGTTACAACATGTCGTAAGGGAGTGACTTCAATCGTTCTAGGTTACAACATGTCGTGAGCGAGTGACTTCCATCGTTCTATGTTACAACATGACGTAAGGGAGTGACTTCCATCGTACTTGGTTACAACATGTCGTAAGGGAGTGACTTCAATCGTTCTAGGTTACAACATGTCGTGAGGGAGTGACTTCCATCGTTCTAGGTTACAATATGTCGTAAGGGAGTGACTTCCATCGTTCTAGGTTACAACATGACGTAAGGGAGTGACTTTCATCGTTTTAGGTTACAACATGTCGTAAGGGAGTGACTTCCATCGTTTTAGGTTACAACATGACGTAAGGGAGTGACTTCCATCGTACTTGGTTACAACATGACGTAAGGGAGTGACTTCCATCGTTCTATGTTACAACATGACGTAAGGGAGTGACTTCCATCGTTCTAGGTTACAACATGTCGTAAGGGAGTGACTTCCATCGTTCTAGGTTACAACATGTCGTGAGGGAGTGACTTCCATCGTTCTAGGTTACAACATGAAGTAAGGGAGTGACTTCCATCGTTCTAGGTTACAACATGACGTAAGGGAGTGACTTCCATCGTTCTAGGTTACAACATGACGTAAGGGAGTGACTTCCATCGTTCTAGGTTACAACATGACGTAAGGGAGTGACTTCCATCGTACTTGGTTACAACATGACGTAAGGGAGTGACTTCCATCGTACTTGGTTACAACATGACGTAAGGGAGTGACTTCCATCGTTCTAGGTTACAACATGACGTAAGGGAGTGACTTCCATCGTTCTAGGTTACAACATGTCGTAAGGGAGTGACTTCCATCGTTCTAGGTTACAACATGTCGTGAGGTAGTGACTTCCATCGTTCTAGGTTACAACATGACGTAAGGGAGTGACTTCCATCGTTCTAGGTTACAACACGACGTAAGGGAGTGACTTCCATCGTTCTAGGTTACAACATGACGTAAGGGAGTGACTTCCATCGTTCTAGGTTACAACATGACGTAAGGGAGTGACTTCCATCGTACTTGGTTACAACATGTCGTAAGGGAGTGACTTCAATCGTTCTAGGTTACAACATGTCGTGAGCGAGTGACTTCCATCGTTCTAGGTTACAACATGACGTAAGGGAGTGACTTCCATCGTACTTGGTTACAACATGTCGTAAGGGAGTGACTTCAATCGTTCTAGGTTACAACATGTCGTGAGGGAGTGACTTCCATCGTTCTAGGTTACAACATGTCGTAAGGGAGTGACTTCCATCGTTCTAGGTTACAACATGACGTAAGGGAGTGACTTTCATCGTTCTAGGTTACAACATGTCGTAAGGGAGTGACTTCCATCGTTTTAGGTTACAACATGACGTAAGGGAGTGACTTCCATCGTACTTGGTTACAACATGACGTAAGGGAGTGACTTCCATCGTTCTAGGTTACAACATGACGTAAGGGAGTGACTTCCATCATTCTAGGTTACAACATGTCGTAAGGGAGTGACTTCCATCGTTCTAGGTTACAACATGTCGTGAGGGAGTGACTTCCATCGTTCTAGGTTACAACATGACGTAAGGGAGTGACTTCCATCGTTCTAGGTTACAACATGACGTAAGGGAGTGACTTCCATCGTTCTAGGTTACAACATGTCGTAAGGGAGTGACTTCCATCGTTCTAGGTTACAACATGACGTAAGGGAGTGACTTTCATCGTTTTAGGTTACAACATGTCGTAAGGGAGTGACTTCCATCGTTCTAGGTTACAACATGACGTAAGGGAGTGACTTCCATCGTACTTGGTTACAACATGTCGTAAGGGAGTGACTTCAATCGTTCTAGGTTACAACATGACGTAAGGGAGTGACTTCCATCGTTCTAGGTTACAACATGACGTAAGGGAGTGACTTCCATAATTCTAGGTTACAACATGTCATAAGGGAGTGACATCCATCGTTCTAGGTTACAACATGACGTAAGGGAGTGACTTCCATCGTTCTAGGTTACAACATGACGTAAGGGAGTGACTTCCATCATTCTAGGTTACAACATGACGTAAGGGAGTGACTTCCATCGTTCTAGGTTACAACATGACGTAAGGGAGTGACTTCCATCGTTCTAGGTTACAACATGACGTAAGGGAGTGACTTCCATCGTTCTAGGTTACAACATGTCGTAAGGTAGTGACTTCCATCGTTCTAGGTTACAACATGTCGTAAGGGAGTGACTTCCATCGTTCTTGGTTACAACATGACTAAGGGAGTGACTTCCATCATTCTAGGTTACAACATGACGTAAGGGAGTGACTTCAATCGTTCTAGGTTACAACATGTCGTAAGGGAGTGACTTCCATCATTCTAGGTTACAACATGACGTAAGGGAGTGACTTCAATCGTTCTAGGTTACAACATGTCGTGAGGGAGTGACTTCCATCGTTCTAGGATACAACATGACGTAAGGGAGTGACTTCCATCGTTCTAGGTTACAACATGTCGTAAGGGAGTGACTTCCATCGTTCTAGGTTACAACTTGACGTAAGGGAGTGACTTCCATCGTTCTAGGTTACAACATGTCGTAAGGGAGTGACTTCCATCGTTCTAGGTTACAACATGACGTAAGGGAGTGACTTCAATCGTTCTAGGTTACAACATGTCGTAAGGGAGTGACTTCAATCGTTCTAGGTTACAACATGTCGTGAGGGAGTGACTTCCATCGTTCTAGGATACAACATGACGTAAGGGAGTGACTTCAATCGTTCTAGGTTACAACATGTCGTAAGGGAGTGACTTCAAACGTTCTAGGTTACAACATGACGTAAGGGAGTGACTTCAATCGTTCTAGGTTACAACATGTCGTAAGGGAGTGACTTCCATCGTTCTAGGTTACAACATGACGTAAGGGAGTGACTTCCATCGTTCTAGGTTACAACATGACGTAAGGGAGTGACTTCCATCGTTCTAGGTTACAACATGACGTAAGGGAGTGACTTCCATCGTTCTAGGTTACAACATGACGTAAGGGAGTGACTTCCATCGTTCTAGGTTACAACATGTCGTGAGGGAGTGACTTCCATCGTTCTAGGTTACAACATGTCGTGAGGGAGTGACTTCCATCGTTCTAGGTTACAACATGTCGTGAGGGAGTGACTTCCATCGTTCTAGGTTACAACATGACGTAAGGGAGTGACTTCCATCGTTCTAGGTTACAACATGACGTAAGGGAGTGACTTCCATCGTTCTTGGTTACAACATGTCGTGAGGGAGTGACTTCAATCGTTCTAGGTTACAACATGTCGTAAGGGAGTGACTTCCATCGTTCTAGGTTACAACATGACGTAAGGGAGTGACTTCAATCGTTCTAGGTTACAACATGTCGTAAGGGAGTGACTTCAATCGTTCTAGGTTACAACATGTCGTAAGGGAGTGACTTCCATCGTTCTAGGTTACAACATGACGTAAGGGAGTGACTTCCATCGTTCTAGATTACAACATGTCGTGAGGGAGTGACTTCCATCGTTCTAGGTTACAACATGACGTAAGGGAGTGATTTCCATCGTTCTAGGTTACAACATGACGTAAGGGAGTGACTTCCATCGTTCTAGGTTACAACATGACGTAAGGGAGTGATTTCCATCGTTCTAGATTACAACATGTCGTGAGGGAGTCACTACCATCGTTCTAGGTTACAACATGACGTAAGGGAGTGACTTCAATCGTTCTAGGTTACAACATGTCGTGAGGGAGTGACTTCCATCGTTCTAGGTTACAACATGTCGTAAGGGAGTGACTTCCATCGTTCTAGGTTACAACATGACGTAAGGGAGTGACTTCCATCGTTCTAGGTTACAACATGACGTAAGGGAGTGACTTCCATCGTTCTAGGTTACAACATGACGTAAGGGAGTGACTTCCATCGTACTTGGTTACAACATGTCGTAAGGGAGTGACTTCAATCGTTCTAGGTTACAACATGTCGTGAGCGAGTGACTTCCATCGTTCTAGGTTACAACATGACGTAAGGGAGTGACTTCCATCGTACTTGGTTACAACATGTCGTAAGGGAGTGACTTCAATCGTTCTAGGTTACAACATGTCGTGAGGGAGTGACTTCCATCGTTCTAGGTTACAACATGTCGTAAGGGAGTGACTTCCATCGTTCTAGGTTACAACATGACGTAAGGGAGTGACTTTCATCGTTCTAGGTTACAACATGTCGTAAGGGAGTGACTTCCATCGTTTTAGGTTACAACATGACGTAAGGGAGTGACTTCCATCGTACTTGGTTACAACATGACGTAAGGGAGTGACTTCCATCGTTCTAGGTTACAACATGACGTAAGGGAGTGACTTCCATCGTTCTAGGTTACAACATGCCGTAAGGGAGTGACTTCCATCGTTCTAGGTTACAACATGTCGTGAGGGAGTGACTTCCATCGTTCTAGGTTACAACATGACGTAAGGGAGTGACTTCCATCGTTCTAGGTTACAACATGACGTAAGGGAGTGACTTCCATCGTTCTAGGTTACAACATGTCGTAAGGGAGTGACTTCCATCGTTCTAGGTTACAACATGACGTAAGGGAGTGACTTCCATCGTTCTAGGTTACAACATGTCGTAAGGGAGTGACTTCCATCGTTCTAGGTTACAACATGACGTAAGGGAGTGACTTCCATCGTACTTGGTTACAACATGTCGTAAGGGAGTGACTTCAATCGTTCTAGGTTACAACATGGCGTAACGCAGTGACTTCCATCGTTCTAGGTTACAACATGACGTAAGGGAGTGACTTCCATCGTACTTGGTTACAACACTTGGGGGTACGGTGCTTTTGCTGTTTTATACCTTCTCAACTCCTTAAAACTGACTATTTTATGAAATCATTTTTTTACAGCTGGGTTTGCTGAAATATTAGGTCTGGAGTGGACCTATATTCATATTATAATTAAGCCACGGCAGTCAAGAGTCAAGCCAGCGCAGTAATCACTACGAGAGCTCTCAAAAACACACTTTTAATAACTAAACTAAGAAAGTGAATAAATAGTTTAGGGTGTAGCAATCCAAATAGCGAGCCACACTTTAATATGAATAAACAAACTAAGTCTAGTATTAACGTGGGAAACGTTTTAAAAGATTTGAAAACTAAACCATGAAAACTGACTATAAATAAAATGCATAATCATAAAACTTGAGAAGCGTATAAAAGTAAGTGTTTCTGAAATATAAGCAGCAAGATAATAGTACTAGATATAATTTATAATATATTTCCAGTATTAAAAGGCTTAAGTACATGCTAAACCATAAGTTTGTGTTTGTGTGTGCTTATCTCATAGAAATGTTAACAATGTAGGGTATTGCAGATATTAACACTTTCCGCACAGAAACTTTTTATCATTGCAACGGAGGAGATTTTAGAGACAACATTTTTCATGGTTTTAAGAATCAATCTACATATTTATATTTATCTAACATATAACATATTATATATGAATTTTTAGACAATTGATCAAGAAATTAGAATTCACCAATACCAAGATGATAGGAGACATGTAAAAAGAATATGGTTTGATGGCGTTTACTCTAATCAAATTGAGAGTGGCGCACAGTGTGGCGAAACGTACGCTGTCGAAATCGGGTTGGCGCACTATGTGGCGAAACGTACGCTGTCGAAATCAGGTTGGCGCACTATGAGGTGAAACGTACGCGGTCGAAATCGGGTTGGCGCACTATGTGGCGAAACGTACGCGGTCGAAATCAGGTTGGCGCACTATGTGGTGAAAAGTACGCGGTCGAAATCAGGTTGGCGCACTATGTGGCGAAACGTACGCGGTCGAAATCGGGTTGGCGCACTATGTGGCGAAACGTACGCGGTCGAAATCAGGTTGGCGCACTATGTGGTGAAACGTACGCGGTCGAAATCAGGTTGGCGCACTATGTGGTGAAACGTACGCGGTCGAAATCGGGTTGGCGCACTATGTGGCGAAACGTACGCGGTCGAAATCAGGTTGGCGCACTATGTGGTGAAAAGTACGCGGTCGAAATCAGGTTGGCGCACAGTGTGGTGAAACGTACGCGGTCGAAACCGGGTTGGCGCACAGTGTGGTGAAACGTACGCGGTCGAAATCGGGTTGACGCACAGTGTGGTGAAAAGTACGCGGTCGAAATCGGGTTGGCGCACAGTGTGGTGAAAAGTACGGAAAGAGTTAAGGGAGAAAAGAGCATTGAGAGAAATATGTGATTGTTTAGAGAAACTGTGTGAAATTATTCTCAACGTCATACTGATTTAAGAATGGAGTAAAATATTGATAAATTCGTTATATTCTAATCTATCTATGGAACCAATTTTATTGAGGTCGGGAACTCCCCATATCCGGTCCACCACATGTCAAAGCATTTCCCAGAGTTTATCGGTAAATTCCGTTGATACGGTCGCTCCATACACGTCCAACTCCACAACACATACGACGATTCCAAACTTTCTTTGCCGCCCCCATACGACATGTTAGTGAACTGGACTACAAAGGACAAGAGGTAGGGTTCGATCCCAACCGACGGCTTCCGGTTCACCCAGCCTTTAATGGGTACGGGATTTTTTTTCAGGAAAAGTAAAGCGGCACGGGCGTAATACCGACAACATTACCCCAAAAATCATGTACTGAAAGTCTGTAAAATGTATGGTCACTAACACCATATTCCCTATACGTCACTTGGCGTGACGGAGGTACTTTACTTTACTATTTTTTCCATACGATATGCGAAGAGTGAATCAAAAGTTCCCTCACCTAAATGTACAGTTGCTATTGAAATAATGAAAAAGTTTGAGAACCTGCTGGTATCTATACAACATACAAATATCTATCTATCAGTCATCACGTTGTACATCCGTGTCCACAGTTTTGTAACACATCGAACCAGCACAGATAGAGTTAGTACGTTAACCGTTTTCGAGTATCAATGTTGCAATTCATGCAAGTCACACCTGAAAACAAATTCTCAGTAGGTCGCGTAGGTGAGGAAGGGAACGGTTTTAAATTGATATAGTGAATATTACACCCCGTTTCAATGCATGCGTGGACAGTCGCGGACCAGTCTAAAATTGGCGAACATCTTAATGCTAAAACATGTATCTCAATGCTACATGTTGCATTCCATTATATGTGGTCGGATTGGGGGGGGGGGGGGGAAGAGAAAGAGAGACAGTACGGAGGGCGTGGGTTAGGAGTGGATTTAAGTAACTCAAAAACATTTGATGTCGATTGTCTTTAACTAATCAATTGATCAAACATATGTACACACAATGCATCCATCAGCACGTATCAAAGACGAGAAAGGTCATAATTTGCCAAATGTTTTCATGAGTAATGAAATGTGACTTTTCTTCATTAGTCTGATGATTCGCCTATCTCTTTAATCAGTCTGATTCGCTTATCTCTTCAATTAGTCTGATTCGCTTATCTCAAACTGTATAATGAAGTCAGATAATTAGCTTATTTTTGTGATTTATACATGTTACTACAGTATATGAGATATTCACATGGAACTTTCAATCTTTATTTGCAAACCCAAAACAAGGTAGAGTAACGTTAACCAATATTCGGACACATCAATTGGTCGAGTGTTCTCGTTGTTTTATGATCAACACGCTGGTATAACATTTCAATGACCGTTGAATCATTCAAGTCGGACACTCTTATCGTGTTGGAGAAGGTACTAACAGCGAGGAAGAACCTGCTCCTCAAATGCTGTGACTTTATGCCTGACAGTAACAAAATAAAAATGTCCTATTTCAAGGACATAAAACGTTGGGTACTTCCTGTACCCAACCCCTAACCACCAGTCGAAGCCGCTACGATCTAGAACCACAACCACCTCACACCTACAATCAACATTCTATCGGTGGACTCAATAGTTAAATTTAACTTGGCCTTAAAAAAACATTATTTAAATTGGGTTCCAAATAAAACAAAAAACAAACCTTGAGTTCGTATATTCATTGCTTGCGTTCGCCCGATGACTTAAGGAGTGTACCTCGTCATCATCCGCCCTTAAAAGGACGTTAAGTAGGCGTTTCTGCGTTGTGTGGTTTACAGTATAACTGATATTTGCTCCTTTCGGCCCAACACATCCGACTTCAGCATGACATTTTTGAGTACCGGGTAGTCTTCCCTCTTCGATCCCTACTCGCTTGGCCAGACTAAACAGGTTAGTCTGTTACTAGAGGCACCACGGAGAGGTGGAGCAGGGTCTGGATGGTTCTGGTTCACCGATCCTGGCGCAAGCCATCAGCTGTGGGTCGCTGACAACTTCCAGCTCTAGTGCTGGGAGGTGCGCCTTCGCCTCCCGTATATTCATTAATTGATAGTCGTAATAAAAAAAGATGTTAACCTTTGCACTGTATTCTGAATAACAAAGGTGATGCGTTGAATAGTTAGTTCAAGCTAAGTCGACATTCCAAAAAATGAATTAAATATAGTGTGTAATTTAGGAAATAGGAAGAAAGGGAGTTCTTTACTGTTACGTGGGTGGGGATTCTTGATGCATGGATGCGAATCCTGACAATAGGAAAATGGACAAGAAAATCATTGGTGGCCACAAAAACGTGGTGTTTACAGCTGAATGCTTAGAATACGCAAGGCAGCTAAAAAGAATAGTGACGCTGTTCTAAAAGAGTAATGAAGCTGTTCTAAAAGAGTAATGAGGATATTCTAAAAGAGTAATGAAGCTGTTCTAAAAGAGTAATGATGCTGTTCTAAAAGAAACCAGAGCAAAAAAAAAAAAAGCTTATTTCCAACATCAGGGGGAAGCGATCATGTGTTTGGCCGTGTAGTGAGAAGGAAACACCTGGACTATATTGTGACAAACAGGAACCGCCTGGACAATATTGTGACAACAGGAACCGCCTGGACAATATTGTGACAACAGGAACCGCCTGGACAATATTGTGACAACGGAAACACCTGGACTATATTGTGACAATAGGAAACAGCTGGATTATATTGTGACAACAAGAAACACCTGGACTATATTGTAACAACAGGAAACACCTGGACTATATTGTGACAATAGGAAACAGCTGGACTATATTGTGACAACAGGAATCAGCTAGATTATATTGTGACAACAGGAAACACCTGGACTATATTGTGACAATAGGAAACACCTGGACTATATTGTGACAACAGAAAACACATTGACTATATTGTGATAACAGGAATCAGCTTGATTATATTGTGACAACAAGAATCAGCTAGATTATATTGTGACAACAGGAAACACCTGGACTATATTGTGACAACAGGAAACACCTGGACTATAATGTGATAACAGGAAACACCTGGACTATAATGTGACATCAGGAAACACCTGGACTATATTGTGACAACAGGAAACAGCTGGACTATATTGTGACAACAGTAAACACCTGGACTATATTGTGACAAAAGGAATCAGCTGGACTATATTGTGACAGACTATAGTGTGACAACAGGAAACACCTGGACTATATTGTGACAACAGGAAACACTTGAACTATATTGTGACAGACTATAGTGTGACAACAGGAAACACCTGGACTACATTGTGACAACAGTAAACACCTGGACTATATTGTGACAACAGGAATCAGCTGGACTATATTGTGACAACAGGAATAGGCTGGACTATATTGTGACAACAGGAAACACCTGGACTATATTGTGACAACAGGAAACACATGGACTATATTGTGACAACATGAAACACTTGGACTATATTGTGACAACAGGAAACACTTGGACTATATTGTGACAACAGGAAACACCTGGACTATATTGTGACAACAGGAATCAGCTGGACTATATTGTGACAACAGGAATAGGCTGGACTATATTGTGACAACAGGAAACACCTGGACTATATTGTGACAACAGGAAACACATAGACTATATTGTGACAACAGGAAACACCTGGACTACATTGTGACAACAGTAAACACCTGGACTATATTGTGACAACAGGAATCAGCTGGACTATATTGTGACAACAGGAATAGGCTGGACTATATTGTGACAACAGGAAACACCTGGACTATATTGTGACAACAGGAAACACATGGACTATATTGTGACAACAGGAAACACTTGGACTATATTGTGACAACAGGAAACACTTGGACTATATTGTGACAACTGGACAAATTAACGGAAGAAGATATAGAGGGAAGAAGAGAGAATAAATATAAGACAGATGTAAGAAAACGATGTGGTAGGAAGTCAAAAACAAAACTGATAAACTATCTATGAAGATAGAATTGTGTGGTGAGACACGAGCATTACGGCAGCGTGTCTAGTATTTGGTGACAATCATGACGATATAATGGATTATTTTTGCATTATTTATAACAACATAGTTAAAATATATTATTTCGGCGATATCATAGTGAACTCTTAACATTTTGAACTTTTAACTTTTTTTCTATCAACGTAATTGATATGTGTTTTTATATAGACAACTGGTGAACACGTCGAGCTACAGTGAAAGAGACCTGTTGATTCTGGCTAGTATTGTTCACAGATAAAATTAAAAGTGTTCTACAGACGGCCTGTGTGTGACCCTGCTTTGCTAAGTGTCAGACTACTAATACAACACAGCAGTAAAGTAACTTGGTTACAATATTCTCCTTTTCACCGCCTCGTTTCGTTACATACTTGAGATAAAGACCATCCAATCTTTGACCTACATTTTGAACGACGTTTGACATAGCTTGCCTGGGTTCAGATAACTAACATACGAACCCTGCCCCTTTTCATTTGAAAGCTGTATTATCAAACATAACTCAAGCGTAGAGAGAGATAAATGTCTTAAAGTGAAGAACATATATATATATATGCATTCATATTTATATATAAAAATAAATATGTGCATACACATTTGTGTGCATGTGTCTTGTGGTTTTAATAAAATGAAAAATGAATCCCATTCACGGCCATCTGTCATTTAAAACGTTCATTAAAAAAAAAAGTACTATAGATTTCAGTTTGAGCAATCGCTTTGCTATGTTGTCCTTTCTCGTGTAGTTCTCTATTTAATTATCACTTATTAATCATCGTTATCGCATAAGTTTCTTTTTTCAGTTTAACAAAATATAGTGTATGAATGCTGCCCTACTAATACATGTTGTCATGCAGAGCACATTATATAGAGTACACGTAGCTAGGTAGAGATGGGATGGAGAGAGTCAGACAGATAAGTCATCATTGTCACTGATTTCAATTACAGTCTCGATCTTGGTCCTTCAAGTGACGTCTCATGGGACACGTAGTGTTTATCGCCACTCATCTCTGTTCTTGTCAGAATGTTCGATCTCATCTGATGAGTCTATGCCTGCCAACTTTGCTTCTCTTATAAGTATTCTTTTTAGTGTCGCTCTAGGTCTTACATAACATAAAAGTAAAGAGCCCCATCACACTAAGTGGCGTATAGGGAATATAGTGTTAGTGACTATACATTTTACAGACCTTCGGCACATGATTTTTGGGGTAATGTGGTCGGTATTACGCCCGTGCCGCTTTACTTTCGCAGAAAAAAAATCCGGCACCCATTTTAGGCTGGGTGAACCTGGAAGCCGTCGATCAGGATCGAACCCGACCTTTGTAGTCCAGTTCGCTGAGCTATCTCCACTCCTTCTTGAAATACATGTTCAATTAAAAAAAACACCACACACACAAACACACATACCTGGATACCTAGATGGTTTGTGGCTTCTATATGTACGTGTGGGTGTGTATGTGTGTAGCGAGATCAAGAGATATGAAAGGGGAATATAGGGGGAGGAATAAGTCAACAAAGTATTTGTAACAGTTGTAGATCATACGGAGGAATAAGACAACAAAGTATTTGTAACAGTTGTAGATCATACGGAGGAATAAGACAACAAAGTATTTGTAACAGTTGTAGATCATACGGAGATATAAAACAACAAAGTATTTGTAACAGTTGTAGATCATACGGAGGAATAAGACAACAAAGTATTTGTAACAGTTGTAGATCATACGGAGGAATAAGACAACAAAGTTTTTGTAACAGCGTTGTAGATCATACGGAGAAATAAGACAACAAAATATTTATAACAGTTGTAGATCATACGGAGGAATAAGACAACAAAATATTTGTAACAGTTGTAGATCATACGGAGAAATAAAACAACAAAGTATTTGTAACAGTTGTAGATCATACGGAGGAATAAGACAACAAAGTATTTGTAACAGTTGTAGATCATACGGAGAAATAAAACAACAAAGGATTTGTAACAGTTGTAGATCATACGGAGGAATAAGACAACAAAATATTTGTAACAGTTGTAGATCATACGGAGGAATAAGACAACAAAATATTTGTAACAGTTGTAGATCATACGGAGAAATAAAACAACAAAGTATTTGTAACAGTTGTAGATCATACGGAGGAATAAGTCAACAAAGTTTTGTAACAGTTGTAGATCATACGGAGGAATAAGTCAACAAAGTTTTTGTAACAGTTGTAGATCATACGGAGGAATAAGACAACAAAGCATTTGTAACAGCGTTGTAGATCATACGGAGGAATGAGACAACAAAGCATTTGTAACAGCGTTGTAGAACATACAATTATATTATATTGCATATGCGAATATTTTACTTCTATCACTTCATAGAATCTCTTCTGCGATCTGAATCACCAGGACATGTACAAGATGCGCTGGAATTGCTGTGTACGTTGCCAACGTAACGATATTGAAGATGATGGCGGTCAAACTTAAGTAAAGCTGCAAATTTCTTTTTAGTCATAGTCCGGGAAACTTCGATATATGTATCGCGCGGTATGTGCGCGTGCGCATGCATATATATATATATATATATATATATATATATATATATATATATATATATATATATATATATGTATATATATAAAAGAGCCTCTATATATGAGACATGTATTGTTTATACCCTTGTCCATGACTATCTACGTATGGTTTTCTTTCAGGTCTTTAATCTTGCCACATTCCCAACAACTTTGACTGGCATCCACCCTAGGAGAGGGAAAACGGCCACGCCATACAAAGAGCCAGCCTGCCGAATATAAGGTGTGTCGGCCACGGCGCAAATTTGGGGGTGGGGGAGTCAGGACACGCACACACATACGAGTACCGACTATCGACCAACTCATCGTCTGTCATGTTTTCTTACCCCTCCATCATTATATGTATGGTCTTTGGTGTCTTCACAGATAGTTGGTAACAAGCAATCAATTACTAGTTTGGTAAAAATATTAGTCTTATGCTGGATGCTGCTTTACTGAACATCTTCTCTTGTGGCTGAATCTGCCAATATTGGATAGACAGATTCACCCGCAGAACAAGATGTATTCGTGGTGCCTGACCTCGTCTCCTTTTTCCTGCGCCTTTTGTCTTCTGAATTTGATATCAGCACCGCCTTAAAGTTGCTGTGACATTTTGTTTTCCATATGCTACGATCTGCAGCCAGATTTTCCCACTTTCTTGCACTGATAGAGAATTCCCTCAAGGAAGACCTGCGAACGTCCTTATATCTCTCAGCACTGGTCTGCCCTCTGATCTCTTTCCGTCCTTAAGTTCGCCATACAATATTTGTTCGGGAAAACGAATTTTTGTCATTCTTCTCTTACATGACCCAGCCACCTTAGTCCACGTAATCATGAAATAGAGCGAGTCAAGTACTCACAAGACATGAACACTGACGAAGAAGAAGCTATATTCTTTGACATTTACATGGAGATACAAAGGTAATAATGGCAAGGGATATAACTAATTTATCCCGCCGTTAATTTCCACAGTGTAGTTTGACGTCGCAGGCCGTGGGGTAGGCAGAAAACCCTTCACACCCTGAGGTTTGTTACAGAGGCACTACATTTACACATTTTAGCTCCCTCTACGTTGTATTTAAGCTGTTGCCGGCGTATCTTTTTGGTAAAATAAAAATAAGGAACATTTTATTCCAACGTCCAGATATACCAAAGCGCCAAAGACTGCAACAACGTTTGTCAAATCAACAGACGTAAGTTAACACTGTTGTCCAGCAACGAAATAACACTAGAGGCAAAGGATGTATTCTACAACGCAAATTTCACCCTAAAATTGTGTTACCAATGTCAGATTTGTAGAACAATAAGAAAAATAGTCGCTTTCTAAATAAAGAACTAGTAACGCTCGATACAATTTCCGCCATTGAATACGCAAAGAAATATCAGACAAAATGGTTTGACCACGTGATAAGACAGAAAGATGAAAACACAACACGCGGAGCTTTTACTAGACTTTGCGAGAACACCAAACTCGGCCGACCACAAAAAGGTGGATTGGTGGAATATCAGAAACACAAGAAAACATAACAGCGGGAGAAATCAATGAAAGAGCAAAAGACCGCATATTATCTTCCCTCAACGCTAAAGGACAAATGAGGAAGGAAAGAAGACAAGAAATAAAGAGACTACCCTGGTCTAACCTGTTTTTATGTGTGTACATCATTTGCTACAATTAACAGTTGTCAACTTTGTGCTCACGGAACATTTAATTACGAAACTGGCTTTCTCAGTCTCTGACCACCATTTCTCAGTCTCTGACCACCATTTCTCAGTCTCTGACCACCATTTCTCAGTCTCTGACCACCATTAATGTAGTGGCTGCACTTTGTAACAAAAAAAATATCAATAGGTGCCGAGCCGGCTGTTGAATACTATCAACTTCCTCGTGTTATCTGTTAGGTTTTCTTCTTGTTTTTCTTCAATACATTCCATTCTACTGTTTATTTGTTTATATTTTCTTTCAACTCAAGACATTCAATAGTTCTGTTCATTATGTGTATCCCTGTTTGTATACGGATATTATCGCCTCACCTAGAGGCACCATCTTCTTTGTACATTTCTGAGTACTTTCTTTTCTTTTTTATTTATGAGCCACTACTCTCTTTGTTTAGGGA